>OZ023275.1:26672334-26763232 GCA_964007475.1 Hybos culiciformis
TATCCATTGGCCATTTGGACAAATTGTTTCAGTTTTTTTTATTTGAAAAAAGACTCTAATTATAATTTTAAATTTAATTTTTTACTTAATGGCTTTTATCCAACCTAGATAAATTAGTAATCAAACGTTTTCAAATGAGAGAAAAATATATTTTGTGGAACTTTTTTTTTTTAACTTAATTGTTTTTTTTTTCTCTACAATTGTAGTGTCTGCCATAAAATCGTCTCAGTAATAATCAAATATACAAAAATAAATCTGTTTATTGTGCTTCAAAAATCAGTAAAGAGATTACCATATACTCTTACTATTACCATATAGAAATTTAGAAATGATGTTATCTTTTCTCTAACAAGATCTACGACTTAAAAAAAAGAACCAATTATTGATTTATTATTTTTTTATTGCCTTAAGGAAAAACTTATTATTGATATATATACATTTCTTGGAAATATTGGGAAAATTTAATGGAATTCTGGATATTTATGAAAATATGTGTACAGGCGGTGTATATTATACAGACAGAATAAATTTCATATCATGTAATAAGTATATGATGAGTAGAGTATATTTTATTAGAATCATGAAATAATGTGATTATATAGCTACATATATTTATTTGAATAATAATAATTATATAATAATAATAAAAATAATAATACTAATAATAATAATAATTAATAATTAGTATATACCATCAAGCCTATATATAAAAGAAGCTGTGAAGAAACTACAGATAAAAGAGAAATTAATTGGAGAAATGCAAAAATCAAAAATATTATCATCGACCAACATCAACAGACTAAAATAAATTTTAAAATAAGCTTGTTCTCGAGTATGTGAATTTCCTGAATTATTCAGAGAGATTCAAATAATAATAATAATAATAATAATAAAAACATTTTTTTTAACATAACATTTTTTTACAGGCTTTCTATTTGTCATAACTAATTACATTTCTTCTTATACATAAAAATTTTGATTAAATTTGTACACAGAATATTTTCAATATAATCTAGACATTAGAATCCATCGGTTTATTATTATATGCATTGTTTTTATTTTACTTCATTGTTTTTATTTTAGTCTTAAAATTACTTTAGTATTCTTTAAAACCTTATGTTCAAATAGAATTATTATTATGTTCATACGACGAATATGTACATATAATGGTACCTAACCCACAAACTAAATTATGTCACAGACATCATAATTTCTATAGGTAATTTAATTCTCCTCTTTTTATATAATAAACAATAAACAAAATTCTAGCCACCTACATATTTTGTCCTTATGCATACATTTTATTTTTTCATAATAATAATCGTAAATATTAATTTAAAAAGCAAGCAATGTGTAAAATTCTAATTTAAGAGTTTTATTAAAAAAGAAAAGAAAAATTTAAATTATTTTTTTAATAAAGTCTAAGTACCTAATGATAATGTGAATGCATTTTAAAATGTTATAATAGAATAAATAATACTCCGAGGGGAAAAGAAGTTTTTAATGAAAGTTTTTTATGCAATTTATAAATTTACCTATAATTAAAAAAAAAAAGTTTCTTTGAAGTTATACAATGACTGACAGCTCAAAGACAACTAATATAATTTTTCAAAAAATTTTAATATATTATTTACTATGCATTTAAGGTCGTAGTAAAATAACTATCTGTATATAATTATAATTTTTTACAAAACTTGGGCCAATAAAATAAAACTACATGGTGCAAAATGTCAGAGGAATTATTTGCTTAAAATTATTTCATTAAAATTTAAATTTTTAAAATTTCATGTTTCAAATTTAACAAATATGAATTAATCGTTATTTTTATTACCTGAAATAAATACATTCAATTACGACAAATTTAATGCATCTGATGTTGTATAAACAAAAATTAACTTGTAACTCTGTTATTATTATATATTTATATTCACTAATTACTCATATTTTATGCATTATTATACTTAAATTTATTATACCATAATAAAATATTAAATACATACAACTTATGTATTATAATAATCTTTGATATCAACTATGTAGTACCGTACCTTATTTGCAAAAAAAAATGACTAACTAAATAATGTGCTTGCTTTTACTTCATTTAAAAATTTTATGCATTTATGGAAAATTATTGTTGCCAGCTCTATGTATGTGTGTATAAGAATTTTGAATGGGTAAATTAATTTTCAATTTTCAACATCCACATATAATCGATATACATAAATACTCTACAAAATGCATCTAAGTAATTGTGTTTATTTATTTAATTTAAATAGTAATATGTAATAATAATAATAATAATGTTAGATTGTTTGGCAAATAGAATTTACATTATCTCATAATCGATTTGTAGATAAATATTCCATTAAAAATATTATTTTTATAATAAAATAAGTATTTAGTATTTATACACGTTATATGAACATTATGAAACTTACAAGCAAAAGAAAAATATAGCTGCTATAAATTTCAATATCAAAATTTATTGTAATTTTGTACGTAGATAAATGTATTGCATATTTCTAATTACTATTATCTTAATTTCGAAATTCATTTCTAATTTGTTACAGTTGGAGGGCATTTATTACACAGTTTTTTATTGGAGCAAAACTATAGAATCGTTCATATTTATATTCACGAACTTCGTAAAATCCAATATTGCATTTCTTTAACCACCCAAAATCTCAAAATACAGAATTTTAGACATCCAGAATTTAGACCCCAAACCCAGAATGTAAATAATTTTTCATTTACATAATCAATACTTTGAAATGCCATAGTGTTTGTAAAATAGGATGGTACATCTTATAAGAAGAAAAACGGAAGAAACAAGCTTTAGTTTAGTCTTCAATTACTATATATCTTGCTTCGTTTTGCAACGCCGGAACAGTTCTCGTTTTTTTAACGTATATCAGTATATAAAAATTAATTTGATAATAAAATTAGGTATAAATTTGATAGTTTTTATAATTATAATTTATTTTAATTTTTATAAAATAACATTTCCTTTATTAATTTTTAATGATTATATTATTGTTGCTCACAGGATGTGGTATTTTGTTAATGAAAAATTTAATAAATAAATTTATTTCCATTTCAAATAATTCATTATTTATAAATTTCAAAAGCATTTTCAGGAATTTTTTCTTACATTTACATTTTATTGGCAATTAATTTTTCTAATTGTAAATATACACACGGTTTTATTATTTAACATTTTGCAATTCAAAATTATAATATTGATAAATGGAGAAAATGAGAAGAGCCTACCCAAAATGAGAAGAGCCTACCCAAGCGTTATCTCCAAGAAACCACCACCATGGGTTAGTCGACAACAAAATGCAGAAGCGTACAAGATTTGGAAAACATATATCGAATTCGACAACAGAGTGTCGAATAATTTTGAAAATGGAAATAATAATTTTCAGATTGGAAATAATGATTTTCAAATTGGAAACAATAATTTTAAAATGAAAAGGTAGTAAGCCAGTAATGATAAAACAATGTGTGAAGTTTTTCATTAGCATCATGCCATAAAAAAAATATGTTGGCTTAAAAAAAATGCTGATAATGTTAAAAATCAAATTTGTGGTTATAATGTTTTTCATCTTATGATAAGATTTTCAAGGTTTGAAAAAAAAAAAAAAAATTTAATTTGAAAATGGAATTTTCCTCTACAAAAATTAAAACTTGATTTTCTGGCAATCTTTAAAATTATCTTTGCTGGAGGTAATATTACTATTCTTCACTAAGCATATTCAACTTTATTAATTTAGATAAAGAAATTCTTCGAAATCAGTTTACCAAAAATTATAGCATACGACTGAAATTGATGTACATACTTTTTTAAACAAGTCTATCTAAATTGGAAAATTATGTACAGAAAGGAAAATATATAAGCTTCAAATATTATTCCTGTTATCAACACAATGTTATTTTGGTTGAAAAGAAAGAAAATATATTTACCTCGTTAAATGCTACATAAGAATAACAAGCTGACACTGGTGATAACGGTTTGTAATGATTACCAAATGTATACATGTATATTAATCCTGGAGCTGTGAATATAAAAATAGATAAGAAACAATATTTTTGTTTTCAAAGCTAAATATAAAAAATGATTGTTGAATTTCACATTATATGAATAGGATAATAGCATGATATTATTTTTTAAAATAAATTACCAGGAAATAGTACAGTCAGCATATCACATATTGCCATGCCTGAAAGAAAAAATAAAAAAAAAATTAATTTGATGAAAAAACTATTTATTATTAGACTAATAAAATATCTAACCTACCACTCGTATAGGTACATTATTTTCAATTTGTATATATAACGTAGATTCAGTAGATTTTAATTCCTATTCAGGCGGGAAATCATAATATAAATTAACAGTCATAATTCAAATTAAGTATCCTTGATTATTTTGTCAAAGGATTTAAACATAAAATTTATTCGAAATCAATGTGAGATAAAATTTTATTTTTATGATTTCAATGAAATCAATTATGTGAATTTTGTAAATATATTTTTTTTTAATTCGTGTCCAATAGGACTTTATATTAATTCAAGCTGCTCAATGATTTAATGTGAAAGATAAATATGGTCTTAAATACCGTTTTATGTTTTTATTGAACACAATAATCGTTCAACCTTAGACTAATGTTTGTTGTTTATATTATCGTATGTAGGCCAATACTGTTGACAGGCTATGTTTAGCGCCATGGAGAAGAATAAGTTAATATTGTTTATTGTTGTTTTTATGTTTAAACTGATTTAGGGAAAAATTTCTCTTTGTTGTATAGAAATGAAAAAATTTCTTTCAAATTTTAATGTTCGATCAATACATATGTATGTAAATCAATTAATCAAATTTATCTATTTTTATATTTCTTAAGGCATAAAAAATTCTTACAAATAATTTATTCTGATAAATTGACTAACCAAATTTTATTATATTTTCTATAATTTATTTCAATTTTCTTTAACGTTATTTTTAATGTGCTTCGAAATTATAGTCCTTCTTCTTGGTCTAACCTTACACAGATCTATATACATATGATGTATTTATTTTAATATTAGCATTCTATTTCATTGAATATTGGTAAAAAAAAAAGAAGGAAAATATCAAATAAATTAAAAATTTAATAAGAAAATTTGAAAAACGTTTTTATTCTTATCTTGAAACTACAATAAATTTCTACTTTTTGAGATGCCAAATTGAACTATAATTCGTTATATGTAAATTTATTACGTTAGATATAAATCAACAATTCTAATTTCGTATTTAGAACTATAATTATCACTAATTTGTCAATTTCATAGAAAAAAAAAAATTATTCAATGAAGCAGTCTATTATTTACATTATTTGTTTTCAATTTTTCGTTTCTTTGCTTTCATCAATAAATTGTCATCTAATAAAAGCTGTTGTTATTGTGTATAAGATTTTCAAATTAATAATAATATCCTTTTTTTTTATCCTTTTATTGATTTGTCAATTATAGTGGGAGAAAATAAAAAAAATATCGTAAACCTTGATGGATGTTGATAAACTTCGTTATTTACAATTAGTGATGAGAAAAAAAATATATATTGTATTGCTAACTAAAATTAAAACGATTTCTTTCATGACAATATTTATACATTTAATCTTATTACACCAATGTAAAATAGCTGCATGGTAGTAAAAAAATAAATATTTTTTTATAAGATTAAACACTCTTTGGAAAACACTTTTTAAATTGATTGAAGTTTTTTGCATCAACATCTTGTATTTTTTTTTAATATACTAATAAAAACAGCATTTATTAAAATTTCTCTTTTTTTATGTATTTTTAAAGTACGTAAGCTTTTTAACTTATACATTTAATTGAAATGAAGGAAAATAAATTGTATATAACTTTTTAATGTTTGTCAGTCACTTGAATAAATATTTTGAAAATTTAAAAGTTATAACAAAAATAATTATAGGTATCCGTTTTTAAAATATAGGTAGCTGAGAAGTTATGACCCTTTATAAACGACCGAATTATAATGGCAATACCACTTCACCATGACGATGGACAACGAATTATGGCAATCCTGTTTGATTACCTACTATTACGGTTGAGATTTTATGCTATTATCTATTAATTTAAAAAGATTCCACATTATATAAAAAAAATTTCCCAAAGTTTCTATTTATTATTGAAAATATTGTGAAATGAAGTGACAGTTTGTATTGTGGCAATATTGGTTTAAGACCGCAAATTCTAATATATAATAATATAAAAAACCATATTTTTGTTTTGTGTGTACTTAATATCAAAAAATATATTATTTCAATGGTATACCTCATTTTGAGTTTCAATAAAGGTTATTTCTTATTTTATCAATAGTCAGTCTGAGAGCACTGAAATAGTTTAATTTCGCGATTGCAAAAATTGATATTCATAATAAATTAAAATATTTCTTTTTATTATAAAATCCCCATACTTTCGAATTATTTGTTTGAAAAATGTTTTTTCTTATTAAAAAAAATATAATTTACTTAGCATTACATTATAAATAGCTTTGTACTTCAATAATAAGTTATATAACAATATAATTAAGATTTAAAATTATTAAAATGAACTTCAAATCATAATTATATTCATTTATCTATTAAAAAAAATAAATATAGGGATGAAGATAGAAAGATTAATAATATTGTACTTTCAAACTATTTTCTTCTTTCTTGAACATCAACATTGAAATATATTAAAAATTAAAATAACAACATTATATTGACTAGCAACAAGTATTCGATCTTATTATAAGTCCATTTTTTCATGTATCATTTTTTCATGTAAATATGGAGAGAATGTGGCTATATCTTACTAAAATTTCCATTAACTCATTTTTTTTAAAAAGTGGACTTATACCACTTTCAAAAATAACAGCTCGGCTTATTATAATCAAACTTAATTAATAAATAATTTGTGAAGAAAAATTAATTTTTACATCTTGAATTTTTACATATTGAAGAAAACATATTTTTAGATTCTATCAAAAAACCATCAATAAAATACTGCATCAAAATGTCCTTTTTTTAATTTTTTTTTATTTCTAATTTAAACGTTTTTGATAAATAATTACTATATTATTATTATTCTTATATTAATTGATGTCTGGACTTAACCATAATAATTAATATTTTCATAGTCTAGCAGACTCAACTTTTTAATAAAACGTGCGGTTACGTTTTTCTTTTTAATTTATTTTCATGTTGTTCAAGCTTGTCTACATAAGCTTTTAATTTCGTGATAGAATCGTGGATGGGCATCAATTAACAGAAAAAAAATAAATTACAAATTTCTCTGTTTTTACAAATTTATTTCCATTAATGAAAATGTTTCTTCAAGTGGAATTTTTCATCACAAAAAAATATTAAATTATTATTTAAAATGATTTTAGTATTTATGTGTATATTGTATATAGAAAAAGAAATAACAAACGATTAGGTATAATTTTCTTCTGAATTCTCATTAATTTTGTATATACCTATCTAATCTTATTTTGTGTTTTTTTTGTTTTTAAATCAATATTTAGATTTTTTAACGCCTTTTTCAAAAGCACGAAATAACAAATTTAAAATATATGTATACAGAATTAGAATATTTAAAAATATTATAATGATTTTAATTAAAATGAGTGATCATTTAATTATTATAGCACACATAAATTTTAAATTAAAGCTGCACAAAAAAATAATTCCAATGGTTAATGGAAAATTTTTGATTGAAGTATTATTTTCAGTTGTTAAATATTATGATGTTATGACAATGAAATTTTGAATTTTAAATCAAAAATTATATGTATATGCAAAATATTATTTGCACATAACAATATAGTATGGTCCTAATATGAAAAAAATTAGCTCAGTTATTTTCTTACGAAATAGAAAATCATGAAATGAAAAATGTGAGTTTTGAACCGCGAAACAAAAAAAAAAATTTAATGCGGCCAATCTTCAGTTAGAGAAAGAATTGATGATTACACCTATGGGTTGGTTTTCAGAATACAAGAATTGACTTTCATATAATAAAGTTTTTAAATTCTCGTTAGACGAAGCACATTGTAAAAAATTTGGTAGATTGTGCTTGATGGATAAAGAATTCATTAGTTATGCATATTTTTGCCACATAAAATGTCATATAAAATTAAAATTATGTATTTTTAACGTAGTTACTGTAAAATTTTTTGTTCTCAAAAAAATCTGTTTACTCTCATAATAGACATTATACAAATGTAACTAACTTTTATACATTGTATAGGTATGTACAATATTTTGTAATCGTCTTTCTTTTTTTCTTTTTAATAACATTATACAATTGTAATAATAATAATAATAATAATAATAATAATAATAATAATAATAATAATAATAATAAATATTGTTTCATCTTTCACCTTTTATACTTTAATCTTTGTACAAGAGCTTTTAGTTTTCTACTCTTAAAACCGGAATAAACTTTCGTGGAAACTTTTTCAATTGCATCTTATTTAACACATTTTCGTTATCAAAACAAAAATTCAAAGTTTTAAGTTATGATTGCGAAAATATAATAAAAATTACATTCCTTCCTTAAAAACTTTTTATATTATATTCCTTTGATATTAATTTATGACATATTTACTTTCGCTAAGGGAAAAATGTTAAAAAAAAACCGACTAATAATATTTGAAAACTTTAAATGCAATATTTTCTCTTGCGGCAAAAAATTGGCTAATAAAATTTTGTTTAATTCCAAACAAAAGAAATTTATATAAGAAAATTTAAAAATATAATTAAAGTTGTGAATTACTTCTTTTGCGTATGAAAATAAGAATAGAAAATAAGCATATAAATGAAAATACCAAAAAAAAAAAAAAACTTCTTTCAAGCAATATTAAAAAACAATCTTAGGTTTTTATAAACGTTAAAATATGGCTTTTGTAACGAAATAATGAATAAGAATTATATAATCCAACTTTTATAGAAATGTGCATTTTTGTTGTTAAACTGAAACAATTTTATGGATATAATTTTTACTATTTGTTATTCTGTATACAAATGAATTTTCACCAAAGAGGGAATTCAATAATTTGGAAAATATTTTTATTTTTATTTTTAGAACAAAAAAAAAAAAAAAAAATTAGAAGAATAATAGTAAAAAATAAAATGAAATAGAAAACAAAATATGTAGTTTCAAAAAGAGCAAAACAATTATCTTGACACTTTGAAATGGGAATTGAATTACTATTATACTTCTACAGCAAAATATTCTTTTGTTCATTTTCAATAGTGTTGTCTAACTAGCTTTTAGATCTGTTGATTTTTTTTCAAGTATCGTTTTAGTTCTAAGTAGTTTAGTATTGGAAAGAAGTACTTTTTGTTTGAAATTCTTGTATAAATTTACAAAGCTCTATATTATTTATTGTCAGTATTATATTATTTCATACTTTCAGAGATTATTGACAAGTCAAAACTTATTGAAATAAAATTTAAAATGTATGTCAATGTAAATGTCAAATCCAGTATATAATAAATTTATATTATTTTTTTAAATGAATAAGAGAGCTTATTATAAGTATATAGTATAAAGCAACTGACAATAATGTTACAATAAAAAAATTTACATACAAGTTGTCAGATTTTTAAAGAAAAAGAAAATTTTTATTACACATTAATTTTAAACAAAAAAAAAAGTATTAAAGTTTTTCACCGTATTTGAAAATATTTTCCCATTGTTCTTTAGATTTAAAGAACTGTAGAAAATCATTCAGAATATATAACACAGAATATAAAAATATACAGAATATGGTTCTTATATGTACACTGAACATGCGGTTTCCATAAAAATTAATGAATGAGTTAAGCACACAATAATACGAGTCAAATCCGTTTACAAATGAAAACGGAAATTTACTAATGGATTCTCGTTTTTTTTTTTTTTTTTTTAGCGAAACCATAATTTAATAAAGTTCAAAAGAAAATTATTTTCAGCTCTAGTAAATCTTTTGTGAAAAAGTATTTATTTTTTTTTTCTTTTAGATATCTACAATGTATAAATTTAGAATACAAATTAATTTAAGCCACAAAACTTATTTTACTATGACAATGAGTAATAAAAAAAATAAAAAAAAAAAACTATTAGTTAAAAATAGTTAGAAACATATTATTATTATTCTGTATAGACTACAAACGGAACAAAAAACAAATGATTTCCATAATAAAGTTAGATTTGTGAGTACAATCGTTTAGAATTAATTCTTTCATTTTATTATAATCTTTCTTCTTTTTTTTTTTTTTAATATCATTATATAGTGTAGCATTATATTTACACGACAAAAAGAATGTAAAAACATAAAAACGGAAACAAAAAAAAAAATTATTTGATATTTTTAGCTTAGAAGAGAATAGAAAATAAATAGATTTATTTAATTGAAGGATATTAATGTTAACACTGTTCTTATATTATTGCAGATTTGAAATCAGCTGATGGAATTATTCAAGGTTTTATATTTTAATTCAAATAAAAATTAAAGTTTTTGAAGTTATATTATTTCCGAATGCCATTCTTTTTCACTACAACAATTTCAAAAAATTGAAAACAAAGTTAAATAATAATTGTTTTTTAACTAATTTAATATTATGTAGATAAATTAATAATTTTAACTCACCCATTAATACAAAATTGGTAGGCGTTTGCATACTTCTTTTACTTAGCACCAAAACAATCAATGTATTTGCAGTTACTGTTATTAATAATAAGAATGGAGTAAAATAACCATATAATGGAATACTATAAGTTAATAATGTTTCGCATGAAACATTTAAATAAGACACATTTCGATCATAAAGAAAATTTAAGCAATTATCATCATATGGATTTGACATTAATTCCATATATGTTGAATTAGAATCATCACTATAAAAATCCCCTGGATCAATTAGTAATGATTTAAAATCTAAGCTGTCATCATCAAATGTAGTAAAATTATCCAAATTGAAATTCCCTATTGATGAATAAATTAATTCCTTCTTATTTTCTTCCATATTTTATTTTATTTATTTTATTTATTTTTGCTTCTTATGTAAATATATATATTTATATAGTAAATATGTTTATTATATAATATTTTTATTTTTATTTTTTGAAGATTTATCAATCCATTAACTTTATTTTCATATTTCCTTTTAACATAACATATATGTTTTGTAATCCGTAATTTTGTTTTTCCTTTGCAGTTTTTATTTATATTATTATTTGAAGGAGTTCTTGAATTTTTTTTTTTTTATTTTTATTATGATTCTTCTGTTTCCCGTCTAAAAAATTTTATGACAAAATTGAATTCATAAATCCATATGAATTAAAAATAAAATCACTTTTGTTATTTGAAAATATCTACATATATGTTATGCGTATAAATAAATCAATTTGACAAAATTCATAAAAAATTGTTGAAATAAATATTTTCCGGCAGATGAAAAACCTCATGTAAATTCTGAAAATAGAAAAAAGAAAAAAGTATTATTAATTTTCAAAATAGTTGCTATGATCATATATTAATATTAGTTTAATATTAATATTAAATTTTGATTTCCGATCTATGTGTATTACATACAATTTTGTACATAAAGCAATACATAGCCATATAGCATTCAATTTTCTTTATTTCATATGTAGGGAGGACATACCAATTTTATTTTTTATGTGAAAATTTATTATTTTTAATGAAAATTTATGGTAAGTACAGTTTGTGGTGCCGATTTCAGTGTATGATTTCAGCCAGCCAGGTAGGTAGGTACTGTAGATGTGTACAAAATTATTGTAAACAAATTGTCATCTTCATGGTCAAAAATCGCGACAAAATCCTCGAAAGTCATGAAAAAATTAAAAATCCTTTCAGAGCTTTGGATAAGACGACAGCGAAAATATTAATTATCGGAAATGAAATGTTTTTCAATTTAATTAACTTTGCGACAACGTATCTTATATACAAAATAAAATTCATGCATCAATAAATATACTAGAGAATTTCAAAAAAAAAAATATACAACATGGCAATATGATCCACAATATGCCAAACAATATATCAAAATCGTTTGATATCCTTGAAGACTAAAAAAAAATATTGCAAGAGTTAAAAAACAGATTGGAATGCAATTTTGTTTTTTAATATTCAGACATTGTACATATATTGATTTACGTTATAAAAATTTATTCTACCTTCTCATCAATAATAGAAATTTTAATATGTTGCAAAGTTTTTCTACAGCGCGTCAAAATCATTATAATTTTAAGAGAGCTATAAAAAATATTTGTTCTTCTAAAATCTAAATGCATGTAATAAATAAAATTTCTAAATATTTTGAAAATATAAAATATATAATTCAGTAAATATTCTACAATTTTGGATGTCTTCAATTTTGATTTCAGAATATATTTTTTTCTAAGTAATAAAAAATGTCATCCCACAAAAAAATTTAATGAATTTATTGGTGAGAAATTTAACAAAGGTCGATTAAATTTTATGATTGTCATCACAAACGGATAAAATAAATTCAAATGATGAAATGTTTTAAATGATGATTATGCATATATATATTTTTAAATAATAATCCTTGAATGAAATAAATTTTTGTGATATCTTTGTGTGATTTAGGAAGACGTTTTGATTTAAATGAATTATATTTTATAGTTTTAACTCAAAATAATTATTTTTATGTCTATCTATATTATCACCATAAGCATTACACATCCATAACTTGCTCACTGAAGCTAAAAACTTTATATTTAGATACTTTATTTTTGTAATAATATGTATAACATATTTAAACCATATATGTAAAAAAAAAAATGAAAAAGGGTGTGTAATTTTATGACACAAACAAAAAACATCAACATTACATGGAACACAAATTTAACTAAACTTTTTCACTTAGTTTTCTTTTCTTTTTTTTTTTGTTGTTCATAATAAACATCTAGAATTGTTATATTTTCTCGAAAGAAAACTTTCAAGTAATTTCTCTATACCCTACTTTCATTATAAAAAAGAATAAATTTTATTATCCTCAATGCCAATTTTCTATGATTAACTATCTTGTATAAAATACAGAATATATTAGATATAAATACCATTTTTATAAATTATTAAACATATGACAAGTAACAAACTAAAAAATTCAATTCAAATTTATGTTTATCTATAAACGTTTTTTCTTTCCCATATTTTTCCGGATCAACATTATAATCAAAAATATTATAATCAAATATTTTAAACCTTCTGGGAATGTTACACAATGAAGGGATCAGCTAAAAGTTTTTTTTTTGATTTGATTTAAATTTTATATTTATTGGCCTATTTTTAAAATTGAATGTTGGTTTTTAGTATACAAAAAAAATAATAAGTTCAAAATTTCGCTTCCTATAATGAAAAACTTTATGATAATGATTTATGCTTTATCATATACTAGATAAATGTTTACTATAGTGATGAATTTTGTTCTTATTGAATTTTGATAAAATAAATCGTCATCATCATATTTTCTGAAATCATAAATTTAATATGAAAATAAAATTATCTTCATCATGTTTGATAAAAAAAAAAAGATACTGTAATGAAAATGAAAATACTTTTGTTTTAGTTTTAAGAACTTTCTTTATTGACTAAAAAATTATTAATGAATTTTATATCGATAATTTTGACAATATTTATACTAATTTTAGCTTAATTTTATGGTTTGTATAATTGCATATAGTTAAAGTAATTATGGTAAATGCACTAAATTAGTGTGGGTGTTTTATGGTAAGTATTTAGTATTTAGAATTTAGAGAGTAAGTTTGTTACGTATTGGTGAGCACATATGACATGTGCGAACTTCTTACCATATTATTTGGTCACGTTGATAAGACAACAAAATATGTTTATATAGCATATTTTGTTGTTAAAGAATAATTTTAAAGTGTTGATTTTTATTGATACGAAATTGGGATTCCAAAGAATTCCAAAGAATTAAAAGTGTAACCTGGTTCCTAACTTGGAATCATGTGTGTACATTTGTACATAAATATAAAGTAAGTATTAGGGATACTTAGAGTACCAAAAGGTACAACACCTTCCCCCTGAAAAAGAATGTCCTTGGGACATTCCCTAGGGTTGATTAACGAGAGGAATGCAATTTTACAAAATTTTACATTTTTGTTTAAAAATATTTATTATTATATTTTTTTTTTTTTATTATTTTTTTTTTTTTTTTTTTTTTTATAATTTTTGCTATTTTTATTTCTTTTATTTTTATTTATTTTTTTGTATTTATTCATTCTTAACATATAAATCTATTATTTAGTTTAAAAATTTTTTTTTTTTTTTTTTTTTTTTTTGTTTTACAGCTAGTTTGGCTTATACATAATATACAGGATTATAATAAAAATGTTGTAATTGTAACTAAGTGATAATTATCTTAATGTTATTAGTTAAAATCTATAATTTATTAAGAGAGTTTACTTAAATATAATATTTTAATATTTATAGTTTTTGATTTATATTTGTAAAATTTTACATAATTTTATTTATTTTTTTTTTTTTTTTAATGTAATTATTTAATATAATAATGAATAGTTGTAAAAAAATTAAATTTATTTGTAGACATATATAATATTTGTAGATTATAACATAAAGTTTGTAGATTAATATAAAGTTTTTAGATTAATATAATTCAAGAATCGATTCTTTAAAAAAATATATTAATTATTAAAAAAAATTTTTTTTTTTATGCTTATTTCTAAAAAAATTATGGTTTGTTATTATGCAACATATTTCTGTAGTCTGTTCTTATGAACAGTTTGAATTTTATTATTTTTGTCGCTTATTGTGCAATTTGCACCATTAATATTTGTAATTTTAAAAGGTCCTTTAAACCTTGGATCTAATTTATGTGAACTTTCGGTGACATCTAATAGAACTTCATCATTGACTTTAAAATTAATCGGTTTAGATTTTTTGTCGTTGAAAGATTTTGAGTGTAGCTTTGCTTTCTCAACTAAATTTTGCGTTCTATTGAGTGAAACTTGTAAACGATACTTAACTTCTTTTTGATATGAGTCCATATTATATAAAGGGTCTATTTGGTTGGAATTTAAAAATTCGAAATTTGGTGGAATTTTAGCAAATATTAACTCAAATGGGCAATAATTATGAACTGTTGAGGGGGTTGTATTAAAACAATATGTAAAATATTTAATATACTCATCCCAATTTGTTTTGTTTGTATTTATGAATGATCGTAGGTATTCATTTAAAGTGCGATGGCTTCTTGTTGATATTTGTTCTTGTAGTTCTAATTTGTTCTGCTTTTCTTTATTTTTCTTTTTGTACATAAAAATTTTATGTTTCTTTTTTTTTTTTTTTTATATTTATTAATATTATTATTATTATTAATTTTAATTGTTTTTATATTTGATTAATATTATTAATTTATTTATTGTTAAATCATAATAATTTTTGTTTTTAATTATTATTTTTGTCTTTTTTTTTTTTTTTGTTAATTAGTTTTAAAAGTATTTTAACAAGAATATTTTTTTTTTGTGTATTTTACAAAAAAGATTTTTTTTTTTTATATAATGTATAAGTATAGTTTTTAATTTCATTTTGTTTTTGTTTTTGTTTTTTTTTTTTTTATGTAAAAAATAAAAATTTTTTTTTTGTAATTTTTTTTTGAACCAAATATATTTTTTTTTTGTATGAAAATTTTTTTTTTTTTAAACGTATATATTTTTATATATGAAAAAGTTTATTTTATATTTTTAAGTTTTTTGAACCAAAAATTTGTTTTTGTATGAATGTATTTAAGCGTATGCTTTTTTTTTTTTTTATTAAAAAGTTAATTTTTATTTGTAAGTTTTTTGAACTAATTTTTTTCGTATGATTGTTTTTTATATTAAAAAGTTAATTATTATTTGTAAGTTTTTCGTATGAATGTCAATGTACGTTATTGTAAATTATCTCGTTCTATGTTTTTTTTTTTTTTGTTAGGCCAAATCAACCATACTTTGACCACGGTTAAAGTATTTTTTCTTGGTTGCTCCGTGCCAAATTTTGTATAATTTATAAAAGGCTGCCATCACGATGATGGTCGTAATTATGTAAACTAAAATGACGATATCGTTGTCTATTTTTGTAGGTTGAACTATGTCAACTTTATTTACAACCGTTCCAGTATTGGATGGATTTTCTACTTTAGACTGTGTTTTCCCCATGTTTTAGTTTAATTATATTTATTTATTTTTTTTTTTTTTTAGAAAATTAATTTTGTATTGCGATATTATTTTTATTGAAAATGTATTTTATCACCTTTTGAATCTGTTAATACCCTTTTATGTCTTTTGTTTTTTTTTTTTTTCTTTACGACGATTATATATTATGCATAAGCATAATGCATTTTTTTTATTTTATTAGTTCAAGGTTTTTTAATTTTGAGTATATCTTTTTTTTTTTTTTTTGATAACAGCAATTTAGCATGTTAGAAATTTATTTTTTTTATGTTCACATTAACTAGCGTCTTCTTATTTTTTTGATATAATTTTTCTTATTTTTTTAATTTTTGTATTCTTAGTTTTTTGATTTGTTCGTCTAATTCTGATTTGTATATTTTTGAAACTCCGGGAATTTCTCGAAGTCGAAATAGATTCGCTATTTCTTTATTTATTTTCTTTTGTCTTCCGGCGCCTTTTTTCTTAATAATTATATTTTTCGGTGATGGGGGACGAATTTCTAAATTTCGCTTACGATATTGGTCAAAGGAAATAATCTTTTTATTTTCTTGACCAATACTAAATCTGGGTTTCGGACCGGCTTGGGGGTTTTCTGTAATTGAATTGACCACTCGTGGGTCTAGTTTTTGTAAACGGTCGTCAACGTCTAGTTTGTCCATAACTTTATCACTTTTATTTTAAGATGTATATATATTTTTTTTTTTTTTATATTTAGAGTACTTTTTTTTTTTTTTATATTTTTAATTTGTTATAAATTATTATATTTTATCTCTAAATTATTTTTAATGTTTTTATTGGTTTCACCACAAAATTCAGTTTTTTTTTTTTTTTCTCTGTTAGGAGAAAACTAGTAGGTTTTTCTCTGTGAGGAGAAAACTTGAAAGTTCTTCAGAAAAGAACTCTAGTTGGTCCGCAGTTTCATCTCTGTTAAGAGACGACTTGACAGTTCTATAAAAGAACTCTTGTGACCAAAAGGAAGGGTTTTTTTTTTTTTTTCTGTTATTTTTAAATTATTATTGTTATTAGTTTATTATATTTATTTTTTTTTTAATTTTACTTTTTTTTTTTTTTGATTTAAAACATTTTAAGATTTAAAAAAACTTTACCACAATACTTTTACTATAACTGGCAGGATCGCCATGTAATGAAAATGAAAATACTTTTGTTTTAGTTTTAAGAACTTTCTTTATTGACTAAAAAATTATTAATGAATTTTATATCGATAATTTTGACAATATTTATACTAATTTTAGCTTAATTTTATGGTTTGTATAATTGCATATAGTTAAAGTAATTATGGTAAATGCACTAAATTAGTGTGGGTGTTTTATGGTAAGTATTTAGTATTTAGAATTTAGAGAGTAAGTTTGTTACGTATTGGTGAGCACATATGACATGTGCGAACTTCTTACCATATTATTTGGTCACGTTGATAAGACAACAAAATATGTTTATATAGCATATTTTGTTGTTAAAGAATAATTTTAAAGTGTTGATTTTTATTGATACGAAATTGGGATTCCAAAGAATTCCAAAGAATTAAAAGTGTAACCTGGTTCCTAACTTGGAATCATGTGTGTACATTTGTACATAAATATAAAGTAAGTATTAGGGATACTTAGAGTACCAAAAGGTACAACAATACTATAAAATAGGGAAACAATCACCTACTACCATTAAATTCTACATCATCTACATAATATTCTCTTTAAATTTGTAAATGTTATTGAATGAAGAAAATACCTAATTTAATGTAAATAATATTAAATAATTGAATGATGTATATATATATCGGTTGCATTAAACGTCGGTAAACATTCAAATGAATAGATAATAATTAATTTGTTTTAGATTCAAATTGACAATAATTGAGGTTATCAGAAGTTCAACTTAAAGAAGCAGAAAATCGAATTAATAATAAAATTTATTATGTATGATGTATGATGTTAATGAAATAAACTCATGTAATTTTAATTTTTGGTATTTTATATTGTATTACGATATTTTATAAAAGAATGCTCATTATTGATCAATTTAAATAAGGCGTAAATCTAGAAACATTAATTTTGGTGTACCAAAAATTTGTTTATTAGTCCTCAAGTTTTCATGTTTTTCGACCATATTATAAGTATATACATAATACTAATTAATATATACATTCTAAAATCTAAATTCTAATATATAAATTCTAATATTAAGAAAATTAATTTAAGAAGAGACTTATTATTCAAAATTAAATCCAAATAACGTTGACGAAATCTAGTTTCTTTATCCTTTAAACCAAAATGCAAATGGGGTAGATATAAATTCTAAAAATTTTCAAATAAATTTAAGTTCTTTATAAAACTTTTTAATTTTATTCAAATTGCAGCATTGTAATATTGTCGTCTTTATAGTTTTCTGTTTTTGATAAATTACTTTTTTTAATTTTTTTTTAAACCTTTTTATTTCTTAGCAAGACTGTCTAATGTCTAATATGAATTTAATATATATACATATAAAAGAATTTCGAAATGAATTTTCTTTCTTTCAATATATAAAAACATAAACAAAACATAATATAATGTACAATTTTATAAAATAGAAAATAATATGATATCCATAACACTGTATAGGTATAATGCAATTGTATGAAGTTTATTCTTTAAATATAAGTTTTTTAATTAAAGTTTCTTTATGATATTTGAAGTGAATAGTAATTTGGAACATAAAATTACGAGAAGATTTGAAGCATTTAGTGAATTTGATATAAAAATAATATTAGCAAATGATGATTTTACTGATACAAAAATTCTTATTTTACAACTATTGCAATATTTTATTATTTTTTTATACGATTATTATGAAATATTTCTCAAAATTTGTTATCAAACAAAAAAGATTTAAAACTTTTAGAATTTCTAATTCAAAGCCAATCATGAACAAAATTTTATGAAAAAGAAGTGAAATTTTTTAATATAAAAAAAACCTGAGTTTTATTATATGTTTTTACAAATGAAAAAATTATAATAATTTAAATGTGAAAAAAACCACGTAAAAACATATTTTCATCTAAATAAAATTATATGAATTAAAAAACTTATTTGATAATTTTATTTCACAGAATTTTTCAATTGTGAAAAACATAAATTTAATGAAAATAGTTATACTTTTTTTATGTATTATATATATTATTTTTCATAATGCATTTGGATAATTAATTTGCGAAAATAACTTAACTTAGCATTTAATTGAAAACGAAAAAAGAACTGAGCATTTGAGTACGCAAATATATGTATATGTACATTTTATGTAAATACTTAAAGTATTTATTGTAATTATATATAAATACGCGTAATAATCAGCAAAACTATTAAGATATTCAGATCTTTAATGAATACTAATTATTAGAAAACAAATAAGCATAGGGAAACGCTTTATTTTCTACAATTTATTATTATCGCACCATATGCATGCAGACTATTTAAAAGTACATAATAAACAATAACATAAGTATACATTTATTTATTTTTTTTATTAAATTATAAATTCTCTCTTGTATTAACTTAGTTTTTTTTTTATATATACATATACGTTTGTTTTGTGGTTCAATTACTTCCATGTTATGGAAAACCAATCAATCACTTTTCAAAACAAAATCTCATTTTGAAAATGGTTTATTTGAAAAAGTTTTTATAATTTTTTGAAAAAGTTTTTTTTTTTTTTGTATATGTATAGGTATGTATGTATATAGGAAAGAAAAATTAAATTAAAAGTTCTGAATTTCCTGATTCACATTTTATGTTATGCTTTAAGAGTTATTGATTTCAACAAATTTGTTAAAAGAAATCCAATCACAAGATTGAAAACAATTTTAACCTGATTTTCAGATGTGTTGCTAACTTAGACGGATGTGAAATCTTATTGACAGCAACAAAAAAAATTAAAATTTAAGCAAAATGCTAAATTTTTAGAAGAAAAAAATAATTGAGCTCATCTAAAAAAAAACATAATTTAGTCTGTCTTCTGAGATTATTGTTTCGGCAGAAACTAATGATTAAATGATTCTTCAAAAACACATTAAGACAAGTTCAATTTTGTGGTTTTATTTGTATCAAACTCTTAATCGTTCAAAACTTTTCTACCTCATGTAAAGTTTCTGCAAAAACGTATTTTTTCTCCATATAATACTAAAAGATTTAATGCTTAATTTTAATTTTTTAAAATAAAAATTGTGTATTCAATATTAACTTATAATAATTGTATAATGATGGTCAGATTAAGAATAATTAAGAACTTTGTTGTTAAAACTTCTACTTGTAAGCACAGGAACATTATTTTTTTTTTATGAAATTCTTAACTTTAATATTTTTTTCTTTTCTTTATATATTAATAATCCAATTTCAGAATTTAATATTCTTTTTATTAAATTATAAAACATTTTTCTAAAGATAAATTGAATTTCGCTTTAGCCTCGTTTAAAATGAATTACTTCAAAATCTTTTTAAAAACAATATAATAAATTTATAATGTTTTTAGAAACAAAAAAAATAAATAAATAAAAAAATGTCGATATAAATTTATTTAAGAACTTTTAAATAAAGACATTAAAAAGAAAATATAAATTCTGAAGACTCCAATAAATGCAATTGAATTTTTTTTTTTTAAAAAGAAAATTTTTCCATTGAACATAAATCTTAAAAGATTTAGGAAGTATTTTGAACTAAAAAGAAAAAAAAAATTATCTACAATTATTGAGGATATTTATATGGGACATCATTTTCTATATACATACAAATTTTAGAAACTGTATTGAGAATTTTAAAATTTTAATTTAATTAAGAGCCCTCGTCTTATGGTTTTGATTGTATATGTTTAACACAATCTCGATTGAAGTAATTTTTTTATATGTTAGAGAGAATAGAGAGTATTGACGAGCTCTAGGGTGAGTGGTTTCTGTACGGAAATAAAATTCAAATATACTTTTGTAAAATTCCAGTAGAAGTTTTTTTCATAAAATCTTTGTCGTATTTTTCACGGCTGTTTTGTTTCTGTTAAATAGAATAGAAATAGAAAACAGAAAAGTATTTTTTAAATTTCGCAGTAATGGCTCATATAATAAATTATTTTCCCATATATTTTATTTTTATTCTTAACTTATAAAATACATTACAAAAATGTAGCAAAACAAATTTCTGCTCAAAATCTAATTATTTTTAATTGAACGGCGACAAAATATTAATGGTTCATTGAATCTAACCCACAAACTTCAAACTAACTAAAACAATGTATCTTCTGAGCTTAATTTAGAGTCATCGCAATTCCTATAAAAAAAATTATCACCTTAAAAGCTTTTGAAAAATCATAAAAAATATAAATAAAATAAACTTTCGTTCAGAACAAAATTACTTAGATCATTAATTTTCCTTAAACAAAACTTCAATTTTCGTCGCCCTATTGAAAAATAAATGTACTCAACATAATGGTTTCAGTACCATTTTACTTGGCTTTAAAAATTTTTCCATATAAAGATATTACAGTTAACTTAACCCAATTTAAATTTTATTCAAAATTATGGAAAAAAAAAAAGGAATCAAATTTCATTAAGTTCATTTCATCCAAAATTTATTAAAACAATGTAATAAATGTATTCTATATACATATAATAAAAACTATATTATATTTTCATTATACATATTTTTTAGAATATACTTTTAGAACGAATTTTAACTTAATTTGACATGTTTTATTAATAAAATTTTATAAAATTCAGTTACCCGTCATTAAAAAATAAACATAACATTAAGAAATTAATAGTATACAAAGGTAACGAAAATATTCTATGAATTTTGAAGTATTTTTAATGATGTACATAATATAAAAATTTATTAGACGAGTTATTGACATTTATTGGACGTGAATGCATTTTTTAAATTTTACGAAATTTTTGGTATATACCTACACATTAAACATTATAAATTAAATTATTGATATAAAGATTAATATGCATATCATTAAATTTTAGGTATTGTATAAACCCAATTAATATTCAGAGTAACAAATAATTATATTTTATAATATTTATAAAGATAATGTGGATAATTTTATACTGAAAAAATATAGAATTTTTTGAATTATAGTAGCTAGGTAAATAATTTTGGACCAATGCAATCTTCCTATAATAAAAAGTGTTGTTTTTTAAATATAAATATGTAGCAATAGAAAGCACAAATCTGCCAACTTGTCTATAATAAGGAGACCATTTTTATTTATTTTTTTCCAAACATTATATAAAATTGAAATATAAAAATGACAAAAATTTTTCAAGCATTAAAATTTAAAATTAATTTTTCAGAAATAAACAAAAATAATTTATTTCCTTGAAATACTGATTTAAATCACATTTCAAGTATTGTAAATTTATTCACATCCGCTAACATACAAAAAAAAATCCTAATAGTAAATTTTTTTCTATACAAGCGGGTGTGAAACAACGAGAAAGAGTAAAAACAATATCCTGCATGCATTAAAGTGAAAATATGTATTCCAAATTTGAGAAAATGTTAAAGCGCTTACATATGGTCACCTTATTGTAATAAGTCTTGAAAAATAATGTTCATTTGATATAGTCCAACAATATTCTTAAACCGAAAAACGAAGATGATTGTAAAAAATAAAAGTTATAAATTAAAGTAATTATAGTAGAAACAAAATATCATCAACAGCATGTTACTTTTCCTGCATCGTCTTATTAACTACTTTCAAAATTTATTTACTGCCGAAACAACTAATAAAATAGCTTTTAAAACATATTAAAAATTTCTCAAGAACTAGCTAAATAAAATTTAATTGAACATTTTGCAAAAACCCCCCACGAATATTTTTTGGTTTTTCTTATACCAAATTTAATATGTTTTATAATTTAAAAACTCAATATAATATCCCGGAAAATCAATTAATTTTTTATTTTGTTAAGCAAAAATTTCTACATGATGAGAATATTTTACTTACATATAAGATCATGTATTTTGCAGATACCTACATAATATTTTATGTATTGCTGAGTGTTTTTAAACATTTAAGAAAAATATTTCCTATAAAAAAAAATTTTAAATGAAACTTTTAATTAATACCTATTAATCTAGAGAAATTCTTGTTTTATAATACCATAAAAGTTATAAGTTCACATGGTACACATCCATATATAAGTTTGTTGGCGGGAAATATTCAGATAAATTTTATAAATAAAAAGATACAAATAAATATTAATTAATAAAATGAATTAAATTTTTTGTTTTTAATATACATGCATAATAATAAATTTAATTGCAATATTAATATATCAATAATTTCAATGTGGTCGACTTGGGCATTTATTATTTTTTAATAATGTATTATTTATAATTAAGAACCAATAAATGAAAATTTTTAATTATTTATTGGCACCATTGGTGAATTTTATTTTCAAAATGCCTATTAATATACGACGCAATGTTATGTACTTAATATAAATTGTCATTTCTCATTCTCCACGTGAAATTTTAAAATAAATTACAATTTTATAACGATTTTTTCTTTAATTTCTATATGAGTAAATCCTACGTAAAACTTTGAAATAGAAAAATATTTTTTTTGAAATTTAAGAGATGTAGAAATAATCCTCCTAATAAACTAGATTGTTAAACTAATTTTCGATGGTTGTATTTTAAACAATGTTTTCTGCTATTCTGCTTAATTGCTCATATCAATTCTACGTCGCGTTGCTAAATAAATTTTTGAAAAACAATATCTATTCCTGGCCAACTTAAAAAACTTTGAGACATAAATACATAATAAACTAGCTGGTGAGACTTATCGTCGATCCATTTACTTTGAGCAAGGTAGAAACAGATTTATGGCCATTACTTAATTCTTTGAAAGGTTTTTTTGATATCAGTTAATTACTTTGCCTTTGGGCTGGTTACTTGTTTGTTTGAATCAAGTTTTAAAACCGCAAATGCACAAGCCAAATCATAGGTAACGATAATACATCCACACTATGACGGCCGACGATTATAAAATACAATTAATAAAATACGACTCTTGTCCTATAAAATTCACTACATTGATATTCTTTTTTTAAAATATACGGACTTTAACCAATAATCTAATTAAATATATATCAATAATAAACTCACAAAATATCATTAATATAACAATCATATTACTTTCTTCAGTACAGACTATTGAAGTGTCTTTGAATTTTCTTTATTGCTTTTTTTTATTTTTATCAAAATTTTCACCCTTATTTTGGATCTATTAAGATAACAAGTATATATAAAAATAATAAAATCTTAATTGATAACACTGAAATCAAATATCATGAAATATTTTTTTTTTGTAATCTTTTAGTCACCGAACTTGACCTCTCTTTGATTTAATCAAGAATCAATAAGGTCATAAGTTAAATTATTATTTTCACAAAAACTCAAAGAATAATTTTTTTTTCCCAAAAATTGAAAAACGTCTCAAAATATCATAAAATTTTATATTGAATTGATTTCTACTAAAAAGATTTTAAGGATTTCTATGATAAAATAAAATAGAATAATTAAATAATAGAGAAAATAGTCGAAACAAATTGGAACCTATTTTTTATTAATAATTCAAAATTAAAATCCGTAAAATCATAATAATACCTATATAAATATAAAGCTGATGACAGGAAAAGAGCTTTTAATTTTTTACGTGTGTAGTTTCATAAAAATGATTTCACAAAATTATTTACAACTAAATAATCATGTTTATTAATAAGTTAATTTACAATATAAATTAATTCAATTAATTTTAATTAGTAATTAATCGATTCGCTATGTAAAATAAACTTTTCACACTATCTTTCTGATTTTTGTTATGTTCATGCCAGAAAAAACAAACAATTTAAAATTAAATGAATCATTCTTTGTAATTCTCTAGAATATAATATATAGAAAGATTATCTAATATTTATATATGCAGGTATTTGTATATATTGATTGACTAATCTCATCCAAAATCCATATTAATTTGGTCCATTAATTTATATTCTGGATTATTAATTTAATAAAGTCTTTATAAAACTTTTATATCTAAAGACTAACAAATATAGTCTTTTGGTATACTATTGGAGCAATTATTAACGACTGCTTTATTAATTATTACAGAAAAAAATATTTATTTGTTACATAATTAAATTATGTATTAAAAATAAACATGAATAGAATTAATTAATAAAAATATGAATGTGAGCAACCAAGCTGTAACTAATTTAGTATAATTTTTGATCAACTTTAATATCAAAAATTTGTAGTAAATCTTTATTATTCAAGTGCTATTCAAAATATAAAATTCCAGCAAACTGAAAGTAATGTGTTTTCTGATGCTGTAACATAAATAAATTTTAAATTAAGCTGATTAATCAAATCTGTGTTTTATATACCATATTAATTTATCTTATTTGGACAATCTGCTGGGTTTGTTTAATTAAAACTGCCTAGAATAAAAGGAGTCTTATCTTTTACAAAAAAAAAATAAAAGAATAAACTTGATCCATTAGAAAAATGAAATATATGTAAAATTCGTTCTATAAATTAATTATACACAAATTTGAACAATGCTGTTCGTTATACGTCAAAAATAATTAAAGTACAACGAATATAATATAATTTCAGATCATTATTATAATAATTTTGAATTTAAAAGCCATTATGATAAATTAATTAAAATTTGTTTTTATTACGCATCATTTTTTAATCATTCTGTTTTCATATATAAACGAAATTATATAATTAAACTGATTTGCATTATACTTGTTAAAATAAAACTTATATATTCCGTAATTTCGTAAACAGTTGTGGCATATACAATTAGCAGAAAACATAATAAATTCAGTGAGCATTATAAATTTCTGTGGCATGTTTAAACTATGATTTAAACATTTTAACTATATTTCATTGATGTACAATCCAAATATTCTGAATGTGTGTCTGAAAATTATATTAAAAACTATAAAACTATATTATTATTTCTGTATATTGCTTGGTGTCTTAAAAAAAATTCAAAAAAATTTATGACTGTACGTATATCATAAATGAATTATTCATAAAAATTCAATGATTGAATTTAGTCCTTGCACATAGTAAAATCGTGCATGTTATAAGGAGCTATTTTATGAGAATTCAATATACGCAGATAGAAACTTGCTGTTAAAAAGTATGATATGAAAGAAAGAATTTTAATTAGTATATACCCTTTAATAAAATATCAACATTGTATTTGACTATAGATGTGAAAATTTGCAATGCTAAATTCGCTTTGTTTACTGACACGCTTGAACGCTTCTACGGAAATAAAAATTGAAAGTTTCAAATTATACTTCTTATTATATTCAAATTATATTTCTTTTTGCGAATCAAGGCAGTCATAACAAATTTCCGTACACATTATTAAGTATAATGCTTTTCATACGTATCGTATAGCAACGTTATGCAAAACAAAAGATAAGGAAAATTCTTTTTAAATAAAAGTAACCAACAATACGTAAACAAAAATATTACAATTTTTTGTTTAAAATGTACAAAAAATATAATCATATCCTCAAAGGATAAATTTTATAAAAAAGAAACGTATATGTGTATATAAATATAATCAAAATTATTTTTTGGACATATATAAGTATATAGTTACCATGTTATTACTTTGGCTTGATGTTAGAGCAAACATTTTACGATTCTTTAAACCGCATTATGAAATACTTTGAAATAACAAAATTGAAAAAAATATTTTTCTTATAATTTTCACTAGCGTAACTTTTCTGAATGACTTAACTAACTTTTATGTCATAAATTAAAACCAACCACATCATAAACTAATTTTTATATAAGTAATTTCGTTAGGGAAAATTTTTGTGTATGAAAAAAAAAAGAAGGTTTTCAAACTTTTATATTTTAAAGGTATACGAATAATTTACCTTTTGGAATGTTTAAATTATATGTAAATATGATAAGTTTGTGATTAAACATGATAGACTTATATTATAGAATTACTTTTTTGTGTTCAAATCTTCATTAAGATCTCATATCAAAAATTAAAAGAAATCCATATAATATTATTAGAGACATTTTTATTGTAGAAATCGATTAAGTTCACAATTTAATATTGCTGGATTTTATTGCACAGAGAAATTTTCAAGTATATACTTCAATTTTTCAATGTCCACTTTTTGTTTCGAGTTTTTAAAACATTTGAAAATTGTATTGCTGAAATTGTTTTCTCTAAGTTTCCATAATTTGTGTTTTGTTGTTGAAAGATAACAAAATTAAAAAGTATCTCTATACCAATACGAATTCAAAATAAAAGTTATTAAAGAGAAAAAAGACACAATATTCTGTTAATAACATATGATTCATACATTCTGGTTATTAATAGAGTCACATACATTTATGTAGCAAAAAAAAAATGTTTACTGTATAGAACAGGGGTGCTCAAAGGTTTTGTGTGGTGAGCCGCATGTTCGAAAATCGTAAAATACTGTAGAGCCGAAAAATTTTCAATGCAAACTTAAATTCAAATTTTATTATAATAATAAATATGTGCACAAAAATCTGAAAAATTATAAGAAAATTATATAATAAAATACAAAATTTCAGTTAAACTTAATAATTTATTGAGCCATAAAAAAATTTCAAAGAGCCGCATGCGGCTCATGAGCCGCAGTTTGGGCTTGTCTGGTATAGAATGTTCCTTTTATCCGCGTGTTCTCAGAAAATATACCTACTACAAGAGTGTGGCAATAACTATTATGTTATAATAGAACACGAACTAAATTAAAAGGTGTCGTATTAAAATTTTTATTTCGTTTTTTTTTTTTATTATTATCAGAATTTTACAGGTAAAATTTGTGTTTTCATAAAGGTGTTGATATCTTTAACTTGAGTTCTGATACATGTTCAGATAAAAGAAAACATAACTATAAAATAAAATATGAGCAATATTTGCAGGGAATACATTATATTCTTGTTATAAAGGAAAAATAAAAATTTTTATCAATAATATAAAAATTACAATGTATGACAAGTTTTATTGTTTTTATTTATGCTTTCTTCTAGAAAATTTAATTTATTCAATAATAATATTCCTTTTTTTTTGTTGTTTTCATTTATAGCAATAATAAACTGGACAGGTTACCCCTTGCTGTTAACAAATTTTATGGAAAACAACATGATTTAATTTCATTTTGATAACAATTTCATTGTAAAATATTTGAAAAAAAAAAAATCATTAATAAACGAAACGACTAAAATATATGTTTTCTATAAAATATTTATGTTAGTATCTATGTATCTATATGTATATAGTCATGAGGTTAACCTGAAATTGCTTTAGAATTGTTTATATTTTTGTTAAATGAAAATTGAATATGAAGTTAGAAACTTCGCAATAAAAATTTGAAATAAAAAATGCTTGATATAACATCAACACTTATTTGTTTACTTTTCGTATATTTAGTATAATTATATTGGAATTAATTCGTTGAAAGTGAATTCCGAAAATTTTGTTTGCAAGTCCTTTTCACATTCAATGGTTTACTTCATTAATGTTTAGATCAATATATAATTTAGTCAATAGTATAACAAAATAACACCAAAAAAAAAATGATAGAAGAAATAAAAGTAAACTAGGGTTTCCGAAAGCCTGAGTAAAATTTTACGAAAGTTAAATAAATTCTGATTTCAAACTTCATTATAGATTTTTCTAAAATAAAATAAATCATGTAAATTGAAAATAATAAAAATAAATGTATATTATGTACAAATAAATATAACAAACAAAAATACTAGAATTTTGCTTTTCCTATATATAAGAATAAGAAAAATATAAGGAAATATAAAAAGTTTATTTATTAATAAAATAAAAATTAATTTCCTTTCATTGAGAACATTTTTATTGAAGGTTATTCAATTTTTTTTTTTTGTTTATTCTGTATGGGTTCATACATACATATTTCTATATGTTTTATTTAATTTTACCATATACTTTATTTGAGGTTCACATCGTTCAACATAAGTTTCTAATAACACAAAATATAAGTAGGTATTAAAAATATAAATTATAATTAAATAAATATGTTGTTATGTATACATTGGTTCGAGTTTTTACCAACATAAAAGTATAATAATTGTTAAATATAAATACTTGAATGGAACTCGGTTTGAAAAATATAGTTTGACTGATCAGAAACAGTTTGAAAAAATTATTATTCTTAAAATTGGTTCTAGCTAAAACTCATTATATTATTGTTTATTTTTATTTATTATTGAATTTTTCTTAATGTTCTGATTTAATGGTATCCCCTTTTTGACTAATTTTTATTATATTAAAATACCAAAAAAAAAACACTCAATCAAAAAATATTTTTCATAACCATATACAGATTAAAAATATTATTATGAGATTATATAAAGTATAAAACGTAAAAAACATTGGTATTATTATGATAAAATAAATAAAAAATTGATGGAAATTCAATTAAAAATATACACAACATTCAAAAAAAAAATCTCCGAAATGAAGACGAATTGAATTTTCATTCAATTTAATCAGTAAATTAAATTTAATCAAATAAAATATAATTTTATTTTATCATAAGCTTGTTTCAGTTCCTTTTTTTTTATAAATAAATTAAATTGAAATCCATATGCAGATATGTGAACAAGAACATATTAATTTATACGTACATTCAAATTTACTTATTTATGGAGATTAAATAAATAAAATTAAAAAAATTATAGCGTCAACAAGAGTGTTGATTTCAAATTAAATTTGAAAATATCTTTTTGAAAAAAAAAGTAATTTAGGTAAATAAATAAAAAAATTTAAGCTTCAAAAACGAATAAATTTTCGCTTATTCAAACAAAAATGAGCATGTAGGTAGATACGAATGTTAAAATTTAATTATACAATTATGAAAATGATTATTATTATTTTGAAAATTATGATTCGATTAAAAAAATATGTGTAGTAAAAATTGTGCCTTATTTCAAAGACCACTAAAACATAATGCAAGGTTCTTTTGCTCGCATAAGATAATTTTTATCCATTTTTTATAATTGTAATATAATTTAGCAGCTGCCAGCTAAATGTATCTTAAAAAATTCAGAATGAGGAACTTTAATGTTATATTTCTTCAGAAACGCAAATAAATTTTCAATTAAGAAAGAAAACATTTGAAACTTTGTTTTCATCGATTTTGTAAGATTCTTAGAAGGTTGAATAAAAGCGACGAGAAATATGCTAATTATTAATTATAAAATAAATCACCTACTTAAAGAATCACCTACTTAAAGAATATAAAATATTTTAATTTAATGTTTTAAAGTGGAATCAAAATATGAGCCGTTTATTTTGAAAGTCGTTTAAGTGCATTTTTCAAAAAAAAATAGTTAATGATAACAATAAGCACAATAGTATATATTCTTTTTATTTATAAACAATTCTAGTCTATAGTATCATTAAAACCGCTTTGATTTTGACACTTGAAAATTAGCTTATGGAAATATTAATGTGTATTTTTAAATAAATTCAAACACAAAATCTTAAATATCTCAATACAAGAACAAATGGACTTAAACCACTTTCAAAATAAACGGCTCATATGTAGATTAAAATATATTCAAAAAATATGTACAAAAATACTGAAAATTTAATTGAAAAAATAGTATAGTAACACAATAATGCTAGTGTGAGAGCTGTATCATTTATCTAATTTCGGATCTATATATTTTTATTTCAAACTCAAAAGCCACTAAAATGAAGTTAATTGTTCTGCGATTTCACTGTTGAAATTAATAATTTTTGTATCGTATTTTATTATAATTGTATTTTCGGACGAACGATTAATCCATAATTTGTTTTATCTTTTTAAAAACTTTTACACATTAATCAAAATTATATTTATCTTCTTAGTTTTTTATTTTTATTTTTTTTTTGTAATTCACAAACACTCTAACCTTCGAAGAAACATTGATCAAATATTAATCAAATATTGAAACAAGAGAGCAAAAACAATTTATCTTCTTTGTATAGATTTTGGCAACAAAAAATAAAAATATTATTATGAAAATAAATATTAGAAAATTGATCACATAACTTGTAAATTTAACCATTAAACATAATTTTTTGAACCTAAATTTCAACCTCATATCGTCACCATAAAAACCATATTTTTATGGCAAATAGCGTTTATCTAGGAAGTCTTCTAAGTGTTTATTTTTCTATGTTTTGTTTACAAACCAAAAAATGTAAATATAGTTTTTGGCTAAATTTCAAATCTATATCTATTTTTTTTTTATATTCATAACATCGCAACTTTGCTTAATTTATGTTATGAGTTTTTATTTTCATAACGTTTATTTTGGAACACTTGTGTATTTGTCAAATAAGTCAATACAAGTTAAAAAAAAAATCTTATGTAATAAGGCCAATTTTTTATTTGGGAAACGAAATTAAAAAAAAAAAAAACTAAGGAAATAAAATAATAAAGACTTGAGATGTAGCATTGAGGAAAAAAAACATTAGCCAATAATAAATAATATCGATTTTATATGAAAAGAATTTTACAAAAATATTCATGCAATAAATATAATCTTGTTTCCCAACATTCAAATTGGCAAACCTATTTAATATATATTTCCTTACACAGAAAAGCTTTTGTCCAAGTTTACTACACTTATTCGGTTGTGGTGATACCCTTTGTTGAATTTTTTTTTTAACATTTGAATGAAAATCATTATACGCCCAAAAAAATTTTTATAAAGATAGATATTTAAGATGAAATATTAAAACTCAACAAAAAAAAAGTAATTTTTTTCTGATAAAATGGTATTAAATAACCGTAAAAAATTTGTTTCCCATCCTTTAAGAACTTTGTAAAAAGAAAATAAAACTTTTTAAAAAATTTTAAGATTTTCAAAAAGGTTTTGTTAAGGTTTGTACAATAACAATTTAAAAAAAATGAGAAAAAAATAATTTTTTTCTTTTTTTATAATTTTTAGCACACCTATTATAAGTTTTAAAATTTTAAATTTTTTTTTTATTCAGAAAAATAATTTCCTGAAACTTTTCAAAACTTAGGTATTTTTCTATTCAAATTGTGTTCTACTCTGATCATTATACCAGAATGATGTCCAATAAAGTTCATTTAATTTTAATAAAACGAAATAAAAGTTTAATCGAAGAAAAAGTTTTTACTTGGAAAAAATAAAATAAATAAATGTATCGTATATTATTTGCAGTTTGTTCTGATGGCTTGTGGTGTAGTGGTGTTGAAGCAGAAAAAGAATACTCCTACAAGTTCGTTTTTTATGCCTTAGAATAAAAAGAGTATAATAAAATTGTTATTTTAGATTTTGTTTGCGATTATCATTGTATAGGGAAGGAAAGCGCATCTTGTGATTAATTCTTAAGTGCCATAAGTGGCGAGTGAATTTCTACATATTTCTGTGTTCAAAAGCCAGAACGTCTTATCTGCAAAATCTTTGTTTTGAGTTAGAGCGGAATAAAACTTTTTTTTTTAAATTACAAAATATGAATTTGTTAAAAAATTGTAATTTGTTTAGAAAAGTTTTGAGAACAAATTTGGTTTCAGTATAAATTATCAAATTATTAGATTAAACTTCTATTATTTGAATAAGAAGCAAATAAGACGTTTTTCATAGTAAACTTAATATTATTTTCCAAAAGCACAATAAAAAAAAATTTAGTTAGGACGTTTGTCCAATGTCTATAACTTCTTAACGGATTGTCATAGAAGAAAAAGGGTAAGGATGAAAATAAACTACATCAAAAAAGAAGCAACTTTATAATATTAACTCAATTTTGTCTTATCATCATTTAAGACGTTTCGGCTTTTGAACACAGATTTGTAGCTCGTATAGTTTTATGATTATAATTATATAATAATATTTTTAATTAAAAATTAGCTCTTAAATTTATTGAATTATTAAATAAAATGAATAACTTTTTTAACGCATTTTACATTTCTTTAGTTAGATTTAAGTGGTAGCCCTCCAAATATATAGAATAAGCTTCATTTGCTATTTTAAATGTTCAAAATATACCACAAATTAATATTATATTTATATTTATTTTGTGGTTGATTATTAGTAAGGATATTGTACAATAAATTCGTAAAAATGATAAAGTATTAAAGGTAAATAGCTTGGTTTGGAACAAGGTCGCTTTATTGCACTAATTTATATATAATAAAAATTATGAATAATATTTCTTCTTTCATATATGACGAATATATCCTTTAAATTTACAAAGCTAAATATTGAGACAATATAAGTATAATGATTTTTGCTACCTGACATGCTATTTTACTTCTCATCCTTTTTTTTTGTTTTTATGAAAAGATACATGGAAAATTATCATAAACAAAACACAAAAAACATTTTTTATTTTTTTTATTTTTTAATAACATCATTATGACAAATTTAAAGTTTTATTTTAAATTTTTAATTCATAGGCACAAAATATACTATACACAGTTTTTGTATCGTATATATATAATTTACTTTATTTTCCTTTAAAACACTTTCCTAAAAAAAAAAATTTAAAATAACATTTGAAAAACATATTTTTTGTAGAGAAAATTGATTAAAACATCTTTTAATAATGATGAGGGTTCTCTTACATGAAAATGAATAAAATATTCACAACTCTAGAAAAAAAATAAATAGAAAATAAGGGAGATTAATTTATTCTACGGAAATTTATACCCAGAAAGTTTTTTAGTCGATATAAAATTATAAATAACGTGTATACACATAAAGTTTAAAATTATCAAAAGATATTTTTAATTTAAATAACGAGTGGGAATTTAATTTTATGCGGTATAATTTATCTAAAAAGAAAATAAATAAATTTCATTGAAACATTTTTATTTTTAACTACAGCACCAAAACCAAAATGATATGACTTAAATCTCATCTAATATGGAATAAATCTTAAACATTTTTTTTTTCGTTATTATTTCTAAGAATCTCAATTTACTTACTGGTACTTAGTGGAAGAAAAAAAAAATTCCAGAAAATAAAAAATATAAAAATAAATTAAAATTTGAAAATTCCTACATGGGAAGAGACATATTGACATACCTTCAAAAAAAATAAATAAATTACATTTGTTTATGTTTTTGAAGGTAAAACTAAATTAAATGACTGTAGGTACCCGTGGACGGGCGAAACAAAAGTCAAATGTACGTTAATGGAAAGATAAATTTACAAGAAAAAAAGAAACTTTTACATACGACACGTTTATTTACAAGAACTTTTTGTTTTATTTGTATATTAAGATTTTTTGATAAAAATTATTTTTTTAATAGTGCGAAGTTAAATTAAGTCCAACAAACCGAAAAAAAAAAAATTATTTAAATAATAAAACATTTGATGTATATGGTATAAAAGTAATTAAAAAACATTTAGTCCCTGGTTCTGATAGAGATACCTCAATAGATAATTACCTTGAATTGAAATTTCCAAAACAGGGCCCATAATTCTTTTATAAGGTACTGTTCTGTATTTTTTGTACATACATATATAAACAGAATTGTTCTTAATGTAGTTGAAAAAGACGTTTAAAAAATTTAATTAATTCATATAAAGTTTCGATTTTTAATTAAGTTGTTCTTTCACCTTCAATTTGACAAATTTTGTTTTTTGATTTTAAACAACATTAAATTTATACGGTTCATCAAAATTATATTCGATTAAAAAGTATTTTCACTCGAATTTCGATTCGAAGCGATTATTACCTAGTAATAATAAAATATTGAAATAATTTTATTATGGTACATATAAATTTTCTTTATTAAATTTTTACATCCTTTTTATATTTTATAGCAGAGCGTAAATTAAAATACTAAATCATAGAAATTTTTGAATAAAATTAGCTTGTTTTTACAGTGCAACCCAATAGAGATAAATCAATAACTTGTAATAAATTTTTTTATATTTGTTCCCTTTTTTACTCAATTTTATTTAATTCAAAATAAACGTGTGAGTGTCTGTTTGATTCAAATGTGATATGCTATATACCCAATTAATCTGTATCAATTTTGTTGAAATTGGGACACGCCTATATACTTATCTCGACAACAATTCTCAATAATAAATCGGAGGAATTGAAACAAAAATGAATTGCAAATTAACATTAAGAAGATAGAATTATAAAAATTAAATCTTAATAAATTAGTTCCGATGGAAGGTAAAAATGTTCGTTTCTCAATTGTGTCAAAGTTTCAACTTAAAACGAAAACAGATAAATATTGGTATTAAAGTATATATCAATTAAAGGAAACTCAAATAATTCTCAGGCCTTGAAGCAGAGGAATATTGAAGGATATAGAAGTAATATAATTGAAATGTTATGTATTGAACGATGATACACGTTATATAAATTAAATATCTTCTTGAATATATAAAATAAGAATATAAAACAAGAACTGGATAAAGTTTTATTTTCTACTTTTTAGTGTATTTTTAATTAATACTTTATCGTGTAACTTAAAGTAATTTTTTTATTTTTATTTTCATTCTTTCTCATTCAATAATACAAAATTTATCCTTTTCCATTTTATGATTAATGTTATCCATATTGTTAAATCATAAAATAAAAATGTAATAAATTTCTATTAAATTAAAAGTACATAGCACTTGATCTGCTACGGTCAACGTACTAACTTATTATATGTGCATATAATATAGTTAAGATTTGTAATATGTAAGTTATGTCTTATGATGTATATCTTTTATATACATTACTTGAGTTTTTTTTTTATGTTTTTCCCTTTATAATAAAGTGTTGAATGAAATGGAATTAAAAAGAAATTGAATTTCATTATATAACTTTTCTATATTTAATATACAGATATTTATGTATATCTAACTTTGACCGCGCATATTTCAAAATAGTAAATAAAGTTATGTATTTGAAGCACATATGTTTAACATAGCTACTAATATATTTAGGAAAATATTTCCATGGAAAAAGAAAGATAATAAACCATTGAATCGATTTCAAATAACTTTATAAAATTTTTATTACTATTCTCAAAATTTTTATTACGAAATATAAATTGAAAATATGCAATTTTAAAGTTACAAAGCAATATTTCGATATTAGGTATACCTAATTCATTAATCCAATCTTTGAAATATATTTTAATATCGCATCTTAGGAATGATTTGTACAAATGTTTGTACTTTTTTGAAACATTACTATCGGGATAAGATAAAAACAATTTTTTTGGATAGGTTTTAAACAAATTTCATACATCATCCAGAACCATTCAAAAGCAATTAATTATTTACTATGAAAGCTAATTAGTAGAAAATATTAGCTCTTGTGAATTATTTTTGTTTCAATTAATTGTATGAAAATTGCAAAATTTTACATTTTTTAATGATTGATTAGTTAATTATTAACACAATTATTCATGTTCAACTTGTATTCTCCCAACAATTTTATTTTCCCCATAAAATATATAAATTAATGTTTTTACACATTTTACCTTAAAAAATTAAATCATTCTTGGACATTAAATTTTATATTTTATATTCCCGTCTTATTTTAAAAAATAATGCAGGCACTATTGGCTGTTGATTAAGCATTTATACATAAATATGAAACCAAATGAATTAATAGATTACATGTAATTTATTGTATAAGATACATACAATATATTTGTATTTTATTCTTTAAAGTTTAAACACTATATTTGATAGTTTCTTTGACTTGTCCAGAATTTTACAAGAGAAATGTAAGAAAAATTATAATATTCTATTTCATAAGGGTATATTTTTGACCTTGATCCTAGATTCGTTTTGTGGTATAGATATAAAATGAAAATTCAAAAAAGAGCACTGAATTTTATTTTCTGAAAATTTATTAGTGCGAATGTTACGAATGTCTCCAAGATTTGAGTATTCATTAAAAAATGTATAAGTACATTTAATGACAAATAAAGTAACAATATACTGTTTAATAACGAATTCTGAAACAAAATCTGATAATAAAATAAAAATATCATACATATAATTATTATATTATTACTGCGTATAGCACTTAACCGTATACATTCTTAATAGTTATTATTTTATACGAGTTAACTTTTTATGAAACATTAAATTATATAATTTTAATATTTTTATTTTCAATTAAAGTACATATTCTAATCAGATGTAACTCTATCTGCGTATCATGCGCATATATAATCGCATAATTATGTAGTGCTGAATAGTAACTTTTTTATAAGTGAATTGAAATTATTGGAAATTATTTTATTTTATTACATCTCTTTTCTAGTAAATAAGAAAATTTAAAGTAAATTTGAAAACAAAATCTTTTTCGCTTTCACTAAATTATCTTCAAAAAATTTTATAATTTATTTTTTTCTTTTCTTGAGGAAAAATATTAAATTTGTCAACTACTCAATATTAATCAATTTAATTTAAAAGTGATCCTCTAATAGAAACTATATTTAAATGAAGAGTAAAAAAAAAATGCTTCAATTAGCTTTCAATTATTTTGATGTCGTATGCTAGATTTATTTCGTATCACTATAGGATTGTATTATAATCGTTCAAAAATGTATACCAAATGAATTATAGCTGCTGCAGCGAAAAATAAATTATTGAAAAATATTTTTTTACAGAATATGAGTTTCTGAAATTTCAATAACAAATATTACTATAATCACATGAACAGATATATTAAAAAATAAAACTATTAGCTATTTTTCCTTGCCCTTACAATTACTAAATTTTGCAAACGTCATCCATTGTTCAGTTTGAACTATATACTTATGTAAGAAAAAATATACAGAAAATGTAGCTGTTTTTTCAGTGTAGTATGTATATTTTATATCAAGAGTAAGAGTACTATATTTTAATTATCATTAAAAAAAAATTAAAGAAAATTAACTTAACCCATCATTCAATATTTTTTTTTACAATAAATTGCTTTTTCTTTATCCCCTGTAATTATTTGTTTTCCACCAATAATTCATTTTAATTTTTTTTGAAAACAATTATTATAATCTTATTTAATATTTATGAATTGATATGAAATTAAATACTTTTTTTTATTCCAAATTACATCATATGTGATATCAAAAAAAAGAATATAATAAAATAATAAAATAAAAAATAACATAAATTAAGATGCAAAATTGCATAAACTTGATATAAATTTCGAACGAAAAATTTGATTCTAGGAAAAAGTTTTAATTACATGCTTTTATGTACGTTGTTCTTTTGCTTTTTTGATCACGCAATAAATTTTAATTTATTTTATGTCATTACAACACAGCAATCCAATTTCAAAAGCCTCAATCAGTGTATATTGTATTTCAATTTATTTTTCATTAATAATAAAATGTTTTCCATATTAAATAACAACATACATATTTGAGAATCTAAAACTGACTTATCGCTTTAGATAACTAACGTCAGATTGTCCTCAAAATTACTCGCTTTAGTACATTAATATGTATTAATTTTTTTTAAATATTTATCGCGTTATATCGAATCAAGTATACTAAGAGATAGATAAACAAACTAATAGATTAAGACTGACTTACGTCATTTTAACAAACTGAAGACTTATAGTAGGTAAAAACTTTTGTGAATTTCAAGCCTCTCCCAACTTTTTTTTACATGAACTTTGACTCAGGGCTCCTTAAGTAAATATAAGATATCTGCTGCTAAAGATACGTAAACGAGGCTTACGAAAAAACTAAATAGCAAATCTTAAATTAAAATGGTTCCTAACTCCTGCACGACTATTAAGGGCAAAAAATAGGTCTTATTTACGACATAGTAACAAATCTAAATTAGATTTTTGGGGCAACTTTTGAACACATAATGAGATGATCGTAACAAAAATCTCAAATTCGTGTCATAAATATTTTTGTACTTTTATTTTATTTCAAAAATATAAACTGGGAAATCAAACTTTTAATTTAGTTTCATTTATTGTCATAATGTTGTATTCCAAAGAGGAACATAATATTAAAATTAAATTAGAAAAAGTATTATTTTATAATGTTCATTTAATTTATTTTTCTTTTATTTAACTGGGTTATATAATTCATCCTTCAAATTTAACAAAATATATAAAAATAATATTTTATTAGAAATTTTTATTTCAAAAGAACTACAATTGAAAAATCTAAATATACTGAAAGTAAATTTCTTGTGAACGATTAGAGTGAAGTCTGGCCATACAGATTTTTAATCATTGCTGAAGTAATTTTTTCACCTTAACTTTTCTAAATTTCTTAGTAATTTAAAATTAGTTTTTTTTTATAGTATATTTTCATTTTAATTTCTAAATTTATTAAGTACCAAAACAAAAATCAAATTTAGCATAAAACGAAAAAAATTTGCAATATTAAAATGAAATCATAGTTCGTTTTGGTTTCTATGCAACATTCAACAACTTAGTACGCATAAGTGATTAGTGTAAAAGAGTATGAAAATTTTTTTAAAAATTTATGCTCTTTTGCAGATTGTTCTCATATAAATCATCTGTTCACAATATTTTTGTTAAAAACAAAAAAAAAATTTAATAAAAAAAACCGTTTATTATGAAATTTCGTGATACCATTAAAATTTTAAAAATAACTTTATAATAACTTCTCAAATAAACAGAAATGTTTTATTGCAAATTTTTATGTAAAAGAAATTGATGTCATATGGCGCCGTAAAATTGTTGTTAAAAGTTTTCAGTTTCATTTTGAGTTTAAACTTGAAGTCTCATGGAAAAAAATTTATAAAGAACAATTTTCTTCTTTTTTTTTCAAAGTTATTTTAAATTTTCTATACATAATTTTCTTTTCATAAATTATAGCAAAAAATATAAAAAAAAATTAAAGTAGAAAAATAAACTTAAAAAGTAATAAAAATAGCTATCTGATTGAAATAATGACCATAATTAATTTTGATTTGCCAATACAGTCGATGTAATTGATCATTTTACTACAGACAAGAAATTTTACTAAAAATTTTGTCTGCGTTGATATTTATTTTCTTAAATCTTCTGTGTGTATACTTTATATATACATATTTATATTTTTGAAACACATTTTATATTTTCAATTTTATATCTGATTTATTCATAATTTTTCTTCTTTTAAGAATCTGAGAGAATTAACTTTTACAGAGTAGTTCACTGGCACAAAATTACATCTTCAATTGCCTACATCTTTTTAGATATATTAAATCATATGAAAGATAATATAAGAAAGATCTAATTGATTTCTAATACCGTATCTGCACTTGTCTGCAAAGGTCAGTTCCTAAGGTCGCCTTAACGAAACCCGTACACACTCTATTTTTTGACACTTAAAAAAATAAGATGTGTAAACAAACTCTTTTTTATCTTGATTATTTTTAAATTTGTATTTCCACCCGTTTGAAAAATGAAAAAAGGCAGAAAAAAAGCAAGGAAAAAGCAGAAAGGTTGGCAACTATAATATCTGCAAAATGACCTTTTTTGTCTGCAAACTAACTTTTTTTTGTCTGCAAACTGGCCTTTTACGCAAAGGTTAGTTATTTTTTTTCCTTTTTTTTGTATGGGAAAGGTCTGTTCACAGGTCAGTTTACAGGTCAGTTCCGCTCTAAGGTCAGTTGTAAGGTCCCAAGTGCAGATACGGTATAAATTGATAAATATATATTTGCCAAATTGATATTCATTAATTTATACATAGGTAGTTTATGAAAATTAAGTTTTAATTGAAAAACAATAAGTGATTTGATTGAATTTACAATTGTCTAATATCATGAAACTTTCAGTATTCTTCAAAATTTGAGAATTATAATTAATTATTTTTTTAACAGGTTATATTAATTATGTATTATTATGTAATACCTTATCTGCACTTGAACCTTAAAACTGACCTTTGAGCGGAACAGACCTGTAAACTGACCTATGAACAGGCCTTTCTAACTAACCTTTGCGTAAAAGGCCAGTTTGCAGACAAAAAAGTTAGTTTGCCGACAATAAAGGTCAGTTTGCAGACATTATAGTTGCCAACTTTTCTGCTTTTTCCTTGCTTTTGTCTGCTTTTTTTCTATTTTCAAAAGGTTGAAAATACTAATTTAAAATAAGATAAAAAACAGTTTGTTTACACTTCGTTTTTTTTTACTGTAAAAAAATACAAGTGTGTACGGGTTTCGATAAGGTGACCTTACACAGAAAGAAATAAATTAGAATAATTGACTAATCATAATTAAATGAATCAGCTTTCTTTAATTTAACTAATGTTTTAAACAAATTAATTACTTAAATAGTTGAAAAAAAATTCAAAATTGACTGATTTTTCTAATGCAAATTCATTGATTTGAATTTTAAAATACAAATAATTAATTGAAAGAATTATTAAATTCAATAGTTGTTTTTAACAATTCATTTATTTGAAATATTAAAACAAATTTGTTAAAATGAAAATTAAGGTAAATTTTAAAATTATTTAAACATTATGTGATTCAACAAATTTAATTATTTGATTTGAAATAAATATTTCAATATATCAACTACAAAAATAGTAGAATTGTACAATAACATTCTTTGACAATTGTAGAAAGTTTTCATAGAAACCGATTTTATATTGTCTATTAATACATTGTTGTATATCACTGACATAGCTCAGTGGAAGAATTCATAACATTGAACAAAACGGTTAAGCAACGCGTCGTTGTGATAGAACTTAGATGGGTGACCGACCAAAAAAGCTAAAAAAAAAAAAAAAGCAATGTCTCGTAGTGGATAGTACTTAGATGTGTGACAAACCAAAAAAGTTAAAAAAAAAAAGAAAAAAGAAAAAAAAAACAAAAAAAAAAAACAAAAAAAGTTAAAAAAAAAAAATTTAAAAAAAACCAAAAAAAAATCAAAAAAAACATTTGAGTTGTTTTTTTGTATTTGAGGGGTCAAAAACGGATAATGCAAATTAGATATTTCATTTAAATTATTAAATGAATCAAATAATTACGATTTGTAGCAAATCATTTAATTAAGAATAGCTGGTTCAATTAAACAGTTTAAATGGCTAAAATTCAATCACAAACATTAAATGATTTTATTTAAAGTTTAGATGAAAAGGCTACTCTTTTTTTTCTGTGTAGGAACTAACCTTTGCAGACAAGTGCATATACGGTATAAAATAGATCGCACACCTAGTACTGTATAATTTTAGTTTTTACAAAAATTATAAAGATCCTAAAATATTTTTTAATTCTGAATGCGTCTCTGGTTGACCAACAATTATTTTATTTTTTTTATGTAAGTAAAGTTAAAAACATAAATGAATTGTATATTATCCTCTAGTACATTTAAAAAATAAAAAAAATAAATGTTTTCGTATAATTTTCGTTTGTTTACACAGTATTCTTATTAAATGTAATTTACAAAATAAATGGACAATTTTATTCAATATTCAGATTGTTATTATCTTTAAAAAAAAAATAATCTTTTTATTTTTATCTAATGTCTACAACATTATAATATAAGAAATTTACTTAAATGTTAAATTAAATTTGTCTCCTGTGGCAAAAAAAAAAACAAAAATTAAATACATATACTTAGAGGAGTAAAGCATGTATATAATGTAATATTGTAATCAAGTCATTGTATTTTCAAAGAAAATTGTAACGATATACTCCAGTGGCTCTATTTAATTGATAATAATTATTTTTTGCATTTAAATTGATGCATGATTTCTTTTGACCTTGATATAAATTTAGGAAAAAAAATATAATGTATTTATATAATTTTAAATTATGGCGTGATGTCATTAATTTTGAAAATCATTTTCGTCAGTCACTTTCAAATTAATATGTTAATATTTATTTTGATAAAAGGTTCTAAGTATATAGAAAACCGTCATGTAATACTGTCTGGTGAAAAAAAATGGTTGGGTACCTACTTCCATTTTTCTAAACAAGTTATTGAAGAAAAAAGAGTAGGTACATTTTATTAATAAATATAGACTTCTTAAAATTCTTCTAAAGTTAAAATATGCTAATGAGTTTCCCTATCAAAAGACTACTTGTTTTATAAATTATGTAAGCCCTCGTAAGCCTCATAAAAATTGTCCATCAAATCCTTGTTTAATGCTTTTTTTACTATCTTTTTTTGAAAAATATTTTTATGAAGACAATATTTATAAATAATGACAATGATAATTTCTTGAAAATGTAATAAACAAATTCCTTTTATGAAGAGATTTTATTTTAATGTCAACATAAATGGTGTATTTCAATGTTTCATATTTTCATATTTTCATGTCAAATATAAAAATGTTTACATAAATTCTGTGAATAATTCAAATAAAAAATTAAAAATTATGTCTTTTTAGTTAACCTATTAATATTTAGAAAATAATTTAGTAATTTATAGTATAATATTTTGATACCTAATATAATAGCGATTTGTGCATTGGAAATTATTATTATATTATGACTTTAAAAAAATAGAATCTTTATTTTATAAAAACTAGAAATTTTATTTGAAATTTGCTTTCTATATGCTACGCTTTTTTTCAACCCAACTAAGGCCATGGGTTTTCTTTTACTCGCACAAATAAGTTCAATACTATATGCTGAAAATTATGTTTCGCGGCCTTTTTTTTTTTTTTGTTAAATCTGTTGACCTTCCCGGAATAATGATGGAAACCTTCCTAACAAAAACTAATTATCACAATTAGAGAATAATAATAAAATTGTTCAAAATTCTTACAGGAAGCTCTTAATAAATTATTTGAATTTTTAAAAATAAAAAAAAATTTATATTAATTTTTATTATTATGTGACGGAATTCAGCAAAGAAAAACTAATTGGCCGCAGGAAGTAATTCCATGGTTACATTTTCCTTCAACATCAGAAATTTAATGTACAAATATTTTCAACAGGAACTTCAAAATATATATATATATACACATGTTGTATATATACTACAAACATAATAATAAATAGTTGTTGAAAAATAATTCCACGTTATTTAAGTAGGATTTTAATTAAAAAATGTGAACAAACTACTTACATAAATGAAATTGATCGATATTTTTTTGTAAAAAACAGGTACAAATTTGGCAACAACAGAGCTAGTTTTTCAACCCAAATTAAGTTCGAAATAAACTTAATTAAATTTTTTATTTTCACTTATTTACAATTAACTTTAAAACATTTCTTATTTTACAACCAACTCAATAACCATATTAACTTCGAAGATAACTAACAGACAGATGATTTTTGATTCTCATTCTATACTGTTTAAAATATCAAGAATTTATTTTTTAAATATTAAATAACTATTATACTGTAGTATTATACTTTAATATTATGAATCTATTTTTATATTGATGAATACTTAAGAAAAATTATGATGAAAATAAAATTCTTGTAGAAATAAATTAATCCAATAAAATTAATTTAATTTTTAAAATAAAAAGTGCGTATAAATTTCCAATTCGTCCTTGCTAATGTTATATAAAAATGTACATGTACATTAATTATTATATTAATATGATACGTGATTCATTTTATATTTTATATTCAATTGCTCTTTACATATAGAAAAATATTAAATTTTATATTTTCATTTGTACATACATTAAATATGGGAAATAATATACTTACAAGTGAAAAGCATTCATTCATTAAAAACCAAAGTTACTGGTATAGTATAATAGTTCTGACTGGTTGTAAACAAATCGTTGTCATTAAATTTAAATTGAATTCAATCTATATGTTTGTTCTTAATCGTTTACCATAATCTGAAATAATTAAAGATAATATTTTAATATAAATTGATGAAATATACCTTTAATACTAATTCTAAATAAATCAATAATTTTTCAACATTAAGTACATATTTATTTACATTTATGTATATTAAAGTATCTGTATAATTAAAAAAATATAATTTCATTATTATAATTATTATTATTATTATTTGCTATTTCCGGACATTGGTCTTGTTTATATATATTATACTTAAAAACTTGAAAACTTTCTTTAATGTTTTCAATGAAAAAAATAAAATAAAAATACTTTAACCATCAAACACGGGATATCTTTATTTACGCTACATATTTTGTATGAAAAATTTTTTTATTACATTTTCTAAAAGATAAATATACATAATATAATTTTTATGATTCTTTAGCAAATAAAAAAAATATTAACATTAAATAAAAAAAAGGGAACTTTATACTCATAATAATTAAAGTGTTTACACTGAAAAAAAAAAACCAGAGATTGCACAATAAAAAAAAACAGAAAGTTTTGATTCAATTTAATTTAACTTTAAGAAATTTTTATTTTAAAATTCAACAACAATTTAAATCCTTAGTTTCAAGCAAGTGTTTGAATGTTATAAAATTTACAAAACAATGTAATAATTTAAAAAATAAAGTGTTTCAACAAAAAAAAAAGTCAAAACCTTGTATTTGCAGGAAATTTTCTTAAGCACAAATTTAAAATATAATATTTTGCAAAAGAAAGTAAGTAGTTATCACCTAAAACATATTTTTCTGTCACCTTTAGAAAATAGGTTTTAGAAAAAACCTAAAAATAGGTTTTTATAATTTTCTTTCTAAAATACTGAAATTTGAATGATATGTCATAAAATAAAATTCTATCTAGTTCAATCATTTAACCATTAATCCTTGTTAAAGCAAAATCATTTCCCGAGGCGCGATGGGCGAACCTATTAAATGCGAAAACAAAATAATTCTCAAAATTATAATTTATTTTATTTTTTTTGCTACATAAAATTTTAAGTAACTTATAGACAAAAGCACTTTATAAAAAAAAAAACACATAGATTCATAAATTTAAATCTTTTTGGCGAAAATTAAAACATAAATTCTATTCAAACGTTGTTAGGCACATTATCATAAAAATTATATACGCATAACTTTAATAATAAAATCTTTCATTTAAATAAATTGAAGAAATTTTAAAAATAGACATTTTAATTAAAAGATATCATAATAAAAACATTAAATTCTTAGTAAAAATTATAGTATTTAAAAAAAATCTGGAACAAAATTGTATATAAAAAAAAAATTAATTTTCAGTCATTGATTCAATCCAATTGGAAATAGGGATTATTTATCAATAATAAGGGAAAAGTAAGTCATGATTATTACAAATTTTATAATAATAAATAATATAAAATCCTAGAAAATTTTTTTAAACAAGAGAACTGAAAGTAACAAAGGTTTGTTGAGTTCAAAATTTTGAAACCCTTTTGTTGACCAAAAGAAAAATAGTTTTATAGTTTTATTTAAACGTAATGTAACGCTTCACGCAATTATACAGAAATTGTGCTTAACTATACAAATTTTTACATCTACGTCCAAACAATAAAGTTAATTTTGATTTCTATTTAATATTACATTTAAAATCCGAAAACATTATTTTGATTTTATATTGCCTTGTTTTGACATAGAACATTAATATAGTTTAAACTTCAGAGTCAGCATTCTATTTAAAATTACAACAAGCTAACGTCTATTCAAATTATAAAAATTTCTTAATATATATATATATAAAATTTTGTACAATACCAGTTCACGTATACTCATAATAAGTATATCTATCTTCATAAATATACAATACATAATATACGTATTAATAAAAGTTATTATCATTTTAGGAAAATTTAATTTCAAAAAGTAATGAATCATGAAACAACATAATTAAAATGCGCAACAATATGTATGAAAGAAAAATTATTTTTAAAATTTTTATCTATATACACATGTTTTTATAATAGAAAAAGGCAGTGAGAAGCACAAAAATTGTGAAAAAACGTGATTCAAGTGTTTCAATTTTTTTATTTTAAATATATACATAATACATTATTTAAAAACCTTTGAATATTGTTTGGAAAATTCTATTTAGTCTTTTTATTCCCCTAAACATAAAAAGAGTGTTTTAAACTCATTAACGACAATTATGTTAAGATCTTTTTCTGTATTTTATGAATTAATTAATCCTATATTTATTCATGTAATAAAATTTATATATGTATATAACATTTAAAGAGAAAATAAATTATACAGAAAAAAAATTTAGTTACTTAGTTGAAATGAAAGTTTCAGACTAATGTATACATTTGATAAAAATACATACAGAGAGACGTAAATAAATAAAATGTTTAATATTAGGTTGTATAAAGATTTACGTCAAATCTGAAATCTTCATGATACGCATGATGAATATATATATAAAAAAAATCAATTAAAATATTTTTGTGTCCTTTTTAAAAAATAAGTTTTTTTACGATATTTTTACCTTTTCCTGTTCTTTAAACTCTTCATGGAATACTGAACAGTATGACATATTTGTGTATGGTGAGAACCACATCACATGTTATGGACATAAAGGTAAGCATCTTGCAAAGAAACCAACGATTGGCAATTTTGAACTATCTCTACATGAATAGAGATGAAGAGTTCCTAAACATTTCTACAATTTATTTAAGCCACAAAAAAATTTTAAGACTAAATACTTATAGTTGCAATATTATATAGTTACAACCACATTTGAATGAATTATACAACTATTTTAATACCTTGAACAACACTCTCAATGAATTTTTCCTTAATTAAGGTTTTCATAAAAAGTTTTTTTTATACAAAAATTATTTTATCATTATTTTATTTTTATTTATATAATCCTATCAGTAATCTCAAAATTCAATTCGTTGAAATATTTAGCACAAATATAAAAGTATTCTATCTTTTAAATCTATTCTCTATAGAATTTTTTTTTTTTCCAAACCAATTCATTTGAATTTGTATAAATTCAAAAAAAGAAAAAATTACATATAAAAGGTATATATTATACCTATTAAAATCAATGTTTTTCTCACGTAAAAAACATTCTTTATAATTTCATTAAATTCATTATTAATGACATATATATAACTTTTAAATTTTCCTAAACACTTTAACTTCAAATAAACATAATAAAAATAAAATTTATTTTATTTATTATTTTAATGAATATATCTGAAATTACTTTAATATATTAATAGAAGTTTAAAGAGTTTACTAAGTTTTATTTTCATTTTCCTGAGAAAATAAAAACCCACTTCAGTTTATATTCATCAGAGCATCATGACCTTGTGAATATCTGATAAGAACTTTTGGAAAAACTTTCTATATTAATAGTTATTTCATCTTAATTATATAAATTTTCTCCCCACGGAATAAAATGCAATCCTTTATATTCATTAAATTCATTAATGACTTTTAATAAGTATAGCACTTATTGGATAAACAAACAAAAAAAAAAGAAAGAAAGAAATGAATTACAGGAATTAAGTAGATTTAATGTTTAATTATAATGCTATAAGCTAAGTAGGAGAAAATTTAAGTTTTCATCAGTTTGTAGAGATTCGGTTTTAAGAATATCAAAAATATATTTATGTAGGTATTATAAGGTATGAAAAAAAATTAAGAAATTTTCTTTCGTATTATTATTAAAAAATATTGAATGTATATAAAAATATTCAAATTATCAGACGCTCTATTAACTAATACCCACATAGAACTGAAAAATTTAACTTGTTTCCAATCTTTATAATTCGTAAAAAAAATACAACTTTAATACCATGAACTTCGAATCAAATATAAAAATTAACTTAGATTCAAGTTTATGAATAGTTCGAATTGTAGTTTAGAACAGTGTTCTCGTTCAGCAGTTAAATAGTTTCTTCAACCCATTCGGCCTCTCTCTCTCATTAAACGGTCTCGGAAGGTAAAGGCATAAATTCTGTTCAACCGTTTTTCGTAAGTGTGCGTCAGCCATCTGTTTATATTCTTTATCTCATATGAATACTACAGAATCATTCTGTTTAAATTCCTAACTAATTTACTTTCATTCATTTATCATTATTATTATTATTATTATTATAATTATAATTAGTGTGATGTTTAAAAGAAATTCTTTTTTCCAAATAAATTTTAATTGACAAGAGAATAATGTGAAAATAAGGAAAAATTGTTTTTGAAGAAAAACAACAATAACAAGAATTTTAATAAAATCAAATCATAATTTGTGTACGTTGTTAAAATTAACCCACTAAAAGTTTTTAATTGAAATTGAAAAAATTATGACAACCATAAAATGTTTTGAAAATTAAGTGTCTGAAATTTTTTTTTCTTTTCGTTTAACCTTGTGAAAATATACAAAAAAAAAAAATATGTTTTTCCATATTCAAAGAAACCTCAAGGAAAATTTAAAAGCAATTTTTAAATAAAATTGTATTTTTCAATTATTGTAAAACACTTTTTTCGTAAATTAACAACCTGATAAAAATAGCATCATTATTGCATATATGCAATTTTACATTAAAAACAATAAATAAAATGTTTTATTCAATAATTTAAGAACATTAAGTGTACGTAATAAATATAAATTTTTATGAGAGTATTGCACATGTAATTGAAACCTACACCTTTAGATTTTTCTTCAAGAACATTTACTAAAAGGTGTTCAACAATATAGACTTTTTATTTAACAAAAAATTAGTTTTTCCTTGTGGGAAATAAATTTAAAATTATGATTACCAAAAAAATCGGAAACTAAAAAAATCTTTGAACTGGAATGGATCTCTGTAAATTTTTACATAATTATATTTTATTAAAATTGTTTATCATTTGCGATAAGTTCAAAATTTCTTATAATATAATTATAAGAAAGATAAATATTATAAAATTTTAAAAATTAAGTAATTCTAGGTATATGATTTTTTTTTTAAATAAAACCTATAAGTATTTCTAAGTCTTTATTAAAACATGTTAAAGTATATATTTTAAAAGAATAATAAAATTCTTCAAAAACATGATGTGAATTTTTTATTAATAATAACAACAAAGAAAGTATAATATTCTTAAGTCTTAAAATATATATAAAAATTAAAAATTATTTACTTTGTAAAATCTTGAATTTATTTATTTATTTTTTTTAAATAAATCTCGAAATGAAAATTTTTGACATTGAAATGAGGAAAATATTTGACTTTCCATAACAATAATGTCTACAAAAAAAAAAAAAAAAGAATATCATAAACATTAAAAAGTCAATCAACTCAGTTGAAACTTGAATGTAGGATGCTCAGGTAAAAAATTTCCCTTCTACAATAGATAACCGCAAACACAAGAATAGCAATTTAAAAAAATAAAAAATATTTTAATTTATTTGAACTAAAAATTTTACTTGTATATAAGTATCTCGTTCCCCTTTTGGTTTGACAATTTTCTTAAATTTGGGGGGGAAAAAAAGAGATTGGTTGTACCTACCTACTGTATCTATATTTAGAAAAATATTTCAATTTTCTATTTAAATAAAATGATTCACTGAAGAGCAATAAAAAAAATTTTTTGTAAATCAATTTTCTTAAAAACAATTTAAAATGATTTACAGATCATATAGGGACTCGCACATTTTCTTTTTAACACAAATAAATAAACAATTATCAATTCGTAAGTGAACAAAAAAATCTGGTAGATACAGTGCTCAGGCAGAACGATGAATTTGGTTAAGTGATCTTCTGAATAAGTTTTTCAGAAATGCAGTCAAAGAGTAGACGAGAATCTGCATCCAAATTTATTTCGTTAATGTTCGTAAGTCTATTCCATAATCTGTATGAAATATGTAGCGATGTAGCCTTATGCAGACTTCTACTACATAAGTAATAAAAAGTTACGTTGAATTTGAACTGAAATGTGAAGCTTCTATATAAAGTATATAAAGTACTTTGTAAATTTTCATTAAAAACACAATCGAATGTCCTTTAAAAAGAATATCTACGATATCTATATTTATGTCAAGCATAAAAATGAGATCAACTCAATAATTTTTGTAATGTGTGCACAATATAAGACTTGACAATACATAAAATCAATTCAGTTGCTTTTTTTTTTATTCATTTGATATTAAGAGTTTTGGTAGAAAAATTCTCGTTACATCTTTCAATCAAAAACAAAATCAGAACTTCTACATTTCGCATGAATTCAATTTATAAATTAATAAGGTTTATTTCATTTTTTTATAATACTGTATAAACAAATTTACATATTCAATCTTTTTATGTATTAAAAACAAAATCAAATTTCAATATAAAATTTAATTTATAAAGAAAATGTTGTAGAATTTTTTTTTCCTATTATGTCTTTATTAACTTTCTGGAATAAAAGTGAAAAAGTATGTGAATTTAAGATTAAGACAAGATGTCGTGAGTTATCGTAACATTATACAACATAGTAAAGGGTCCTACAATAAGGAATTTTTTTTTAGTAGGTGCAATACAATTTACTTAGATGAACAAATTCATTACGAAAATAGTTGATTTGCAAAAATCTCATTTCGTGAACTTATTCATATTTTTGGACATCAAATCGTCCATCAGAGTCTGCAATTAAGAATTTGGTGCATAAATTTGAGTCAATTAATTCAGTACAAAAATTTTATATTTCTATCAACATGTATTTCACGCACCGGTCGTTCAACTAAAAATATTGCAGTTTGTGAATGCTGATTATCCAAATTTGTTAATTGCACAATGTTCACAGCAATTAGGTTTATCCACTAATACCGCGTGCCGAATTTTACACAAGGATTTGGCTTAAGGAAAAAATAAAATAAAATAGGAAATAAAAATTTGTTTCATTTAAATGTATTTTAGTAGATTCTCACAGCTACATTTAGTACTTAAAGAGAAATTATATTTTGAAACAATTTTTTTTTTTTCGATTTTCAATTTCTTTTTCAAATTTTTCATGAATTTAGTGTTTTTTTGAATCGGTTTTTTTACCCATAACCTCTGTTAATTTTGAATTACTGTCAAGCAAGTGTAATTCCTTTATTCTATTTGGAACATTTTTATATGAAACTAACTCTAAAGAGTCCCGTGCCTGAATTAATAAATCATATTTTTTTTTTAAGTCTAACCGAACTCTTTTTATATTATCATTGACTCTTTGCGCTGCAGAAATATTTATAAATCTCTTTCCATTCGACAAAGACAGTGATGGACATTTGCTTGAATCTGCTGTATTCGCAGAACAAATCGACTTCTCGCTTGGTGATTGAACGCTTTGATTCGTTGTTTCTTCATCAATTCTACTTTTCAATTCATTACGTATTTCTTCCAAAAAACTCTTGAATTTTTGATTTGTTTCCATTAATTAATTTTTATTTTAAACGAACATAAAATTTCTTATTATTAATTCAGGCTTTTGACTTTATTTCTCAAAAAATTTCAAATTTATGAATATTGATAATTAAATCTATGGAAAGGGTAATTGTTTAATTTTTTTCAAACGAGCTCTTCTTAATAGTAAGTTAAAAGTTAGGTTGAAAAAAAAAATTATTGAAATTTTAAAAAACGTGTACAATTGATTGAACTTTAAAAAATAATAATAGTTCCTTAGACTATAGATTTTGTTCTTTAGTCATAAATTGCCATATAAGCTGACTATGAGAAATTAATTGATAAATAATAAAAAGGTTTATAATTGGTGAGATTCCCGATTTATAAAAAAAAAAATTATTTGTTGTTTTGAATTTTAGAAGCTTCAAGGTATGTTTGCTTTAAAAAAAAGTATTTGTAATAAAAAATAAATATCTGCCGTATATTACAAAATAAATTATTTATAACTTTTAATATATTCAGCTTCAGCTTTGTTTTTTTTTTTTTAATTTTTTCAGAAAACTTTTACAATTTTATGAAGTTATAAGAATAATAATAATTAATATAATATATTCTAATATTATTTATAGTCTCTGTTAAACTTGACTTTAAATTCAAATAAACAACAACATAAGAAATTGGAATAATTCATAAACTGATGTGAAATAAAGTTAATATAAGTTATATAAAGGTTAAGAGCACGTACAAGTTTTGAAAGAACTTTTTAAAGTATTTGATAACTATAAAAATAGAAAAAAGAAAATTATACAGATAGAAAATTTATAAAAAATATGTGTGAGCCTCATCCTCATAAGCTCACGAACGAAGTTTAACTTTTTTATTTACTTGCAAATATTTATTTGGCTACGGACTCTGGAAGAGGGGGCTAAATTTTTTCTTACGAAATTTGTGTGTAATCATTTATTCTTTTTTACGTACCAAATTTGAATGAAATCGGACGAACTTTAGAAGTCGCTGGGTAGGATCAATCAATATTTTGTTACAAAATTTATGTGTTTAATCGTTTCCTCTTTTTATTTACCAAATTTGAATAAAATCACACGAATTTTAGAAGTCCGCCCTAGGGAATGCAAAACCGGTTTTTTGGATCCCGGAAATCCGAAATGCGCCTGTTTTCGAATTTCAAAAAATTCGGAATTCAAAATGCTAAATTCCGAATTTTTCGAATTTGGTGGAACTTTTACTGGCGGGAATTTTGACCAATTGTTTATTTTTTTTTTATTATTTAGGCATAAAGCATTAAAATTCACAAAAATTGAAATCTAAGTAGCTATCGCAAGTCTGCAAATACGTAAAACTTTTTTTCACATTAATCAACATTAACAAAATAAGTTGGAGTTCAGTGATTTATTTGGAATTCGAAGTGAAATTAAATTTTCCGATCAAGGGGGGCCCCCGAGGAATACTTTTGGAAAATCTCTAATATAACTTATTAACAATGCTGCAGGAACATTTTCAATAAAAATTCGATTAAAACTCAATGTTAAAACATTGGATACTTTGTGTTTCAAATTTTTATTTTTCCATTCAGTTTATTCACTTTCGGTTTATTGAAAAGTATAAAATTTTATTTTAATAAAAAATATTTCATAATTTAATTTGTTATAATGTTTTGAACTAAATAAACTAATATTTATGTTAAAGAATAATTTAATTTAATTTTTTAATATATTTTAATTTTTATATGAAATTCCGGAATAAACCGAAATCCGGATTTCATTTCAAGACAATTCCAAAAATCCGGAATTAAATTTTTATTAAAAAAATGCATTCCCTAGTCCGCCCCCCGTGGTGGTCGCTGGGTAGGATCAATCAATTTTTTGTTACGAAATTTACGTGTTTAATCGTTTCCTCTTTTTATTTACTAAATTTGAATGAAATTCTTTGTTACGAAATTTGTGTGTAATCATTTCCTCTTTTTACGTACCAAATTTGAATGAAATCGGAAATAAATTTTTTGTTACGAAATTTGGGTGTAATCAGTTCCTCTCTTTACATACCAAATTTGAATGAAATCGGACGAACTTTTGAAGTGAGCCCTCAGGGGAGGTCGCTAGGTAGGAGGCCAATCAAATTTGAAAATAGCCTATAACGACCCTCGATCTGAGACAAAGAAATAGTGTAAGTTTGAAAACGATCGGCTGAGCGGTTTAGGTACCTATTCGGAATAGACAAACAGACAAACAGCGTTCTGTTTCATATGATAGAATTTCACTAATTCGAAAAGAAAATAAAGTAAATAAATATTAACAACAAAATCAGTTGATCTTTGATTCTGTTATTATACAATTTTTTAATTCTATATATTGTAGTTTTTTTTTTCGTTTTTTGCTTTCCACACATCGTTAGTATTTTGTTATGTGTGTGTAGTATCGCTATTTTATTTTCGTAAATACATGCTACATGCTACAACGGCTTATATTTCCCTGCTTTTATATTTGTTTTTACTTTTTAACATACTACATTCTGTGGTTATTACCCCTCTTTTGCAGCGTTGTGGCTTTTATTTATCATGTCGCAGCACATACTATATTCTGTCTTCTTTTTTCCCCTATTTTGATCAAAAATTTTTAACAATACCTCGCTAAAGAAGTTAAACTTCAAAAAAAAAATGTAGATATACAAAACTAATGGTGAACCTTTTATAATAATAGTAATCAGAACTAGGGTTTCTCGTTTCCTGTAAAATTCAAAACCAGGAATTCCGGGACAAAAATTAACATACTCTTGGAATGCGGGATTTTCCGAATGAAATTTAAAAAAAAAAAGAGGAAAGTTTTAAAAAGTTTCTTACATTTCTAATTTTTTTTTTGTTTTTCTCATCTTGACCAATACTTCAATACTTTTTAAATGACGAAGAAAACGGGCAATTTTTTTTTTTTTTCAAATTTAAATAGATTCTAATGAAAATTAGTATGTCTGGTATATGCCAATTAGAGGAACCTAATTAATTGTTAATGAATTTTATTAAAAATTGGTATATCTATAAGCAGATATCGATTGAACGAACCTAAAAGTACTTGGACATTGGACTGAAAGGTGTTTCGATGCAAATTTGTATATGGAAATCGACTTTGAAAAAATGTATCTTTGGCTATCGAAGCCATGTTAGCCAACAAACTAAATGTTGACTATATACAAATGTTTGCAAATAAAAAGGTTTTAATCTATATTTAAAAATAATAAAATAAAAAATTATTCCGTCATCCCGTTTGAAAAGCCCTTATTTGAGCATTTTAATTTTATTTTATTCGATTCATAAACAAAAACAAAAAAAAATTATTTCCTACTTTCAGTATTTGATATAATAATAACAAGCTCTTTTGGGTTTTATCTAAAATCACATTTACACAAAATTGAAAGTTATTATAATTTTATTACTAAACGTGTTTCAGTTATTAACGAAATTAGAAAATATTGTGCGTGCCTTATTAAATTATTAACCAAATAAACTATATTAAACTTTTCTACCATATTAAATAAAATTTTTAATTCATTAACATGCTTTGGTTAAAATTGATGAAAAAATAAATTATGCATATAAGTAGGTACTCACATTTTTAATTCTAATAATTGTTAAATATATTAAAATAAATATTATGTATGAATTGAAACTAATTTTTATTTCCGATTCTGTTTAATATTGATAAAGTCTAATGATCACTTAAAGCTTATTGAGTTTGTAAATTGAATTTTCTTTTATTTTTTCACTTTGTCATTTATTTGTTGACTTTTGAAAAGAAAAGTTTATAAAAATAGAAACCAAAGAGTATGTATATCATACACGATTCAGTCTCATACAAAAAATATAAATTAAAAAAGAAAACAACAGACCTATATAATTTTTAAAGTTTGTCAGAACAAAATTCTCATTGGGTTGTGATTTTAGATTTTTTGTTTCACTTTTTTAGTTTATATTTTTGTATGGGACTGAATCCTCTCTATGATATACACACTCTTCGGTAGAAACCTAAAAAAAAAAAAACTAAAAGGAAAAATAAAAATTTGCAAAAGTATATCATGAACTTAACAAAAAACATTAATATTTAAAATCACAGAAAAAAATTTGCTCGTACTAATAACTAAATAATTCGTTAAAATCAACGAAAAATTCGTTATTTTGGCTACAACGAACATTTCGTTGAAAAAAGCTCGTAGTTCGTTAAAAAAGTTCGTTATACCCCAAAACCAAAAACCTTTCAAATTCTTCAGCAAAAACACCGCAAATACGAAAGAAAAATTTTACTAGACTAAATTTTTTTTTTTATATATTTAATTTTTTATTTATTTCTTTTTTATTTTTTATTTTAATTTTTTTTTTAATTTTTTTTTTATTTTTTTTTTTATTTTTTTTTTTATTTATTTATTTATTTATTTTTTAATTTTTTTTTTAATTTTTTTTTATTTATTTTTTTTATTTATTAATTTTTTTTATTTATGTTTCTATTTTTATTATTTATTTTATAAATTTTTTTATTTAATTTTTTTTTAATAATTTTTTTTATGCCCGCTTGTGGCTTCGAACCACTGTCCTAAACATTGCAATCCATCAACTCTGCCACTGAGCTATGAACTAAATTTACGGCAATGTGTAAAATGGAAAATATAAGTTCTGTATGGATTGAAATTTTTGTTTCCCGTATTTAACGATAACGAACTTTTTTAACGAGTACTAAAAATGAAAAAAAAGGTTCGTAATAGAAAATAAACGAAATTTACGTTACAAAAACGTATTTATTCATTATTTTTCGTTATCTTAACGAGAATGTCATTAACGAACTTTTTTGACGTAATGAGTACGAGCAAATTTTTTTCTGTGTATATATTTATTTTTGTTATTGAAAACAAATCAATAACGTAAAATTGAAAAAAAAATAAAATAAAATAAATGTCGCAATACGAATACTTAACAAAGTCCATTAATATTTTTATTTTCAATTCTATATTCAGATTTTCAATATGACAACAAAAAAAAGTTCAATAGTTTTATTTTTTTAAAAAATATATTGAAAGTTTTAAGAGAATTTCAACATAGATTTTCAATAAAACTGCGAAGGAAATTTTATTTGTATACTTAAGATATTTAAATTATTTTTAGTTTTAAGAGCCCTCAATGTGAAAAATTGCAAAATATTGGTCTTAGTTTGGCTTTGATTGTAGGGTTACTACAATCTAGACTGAAGTGATTTTTTTATATGTTAGAGAGTATATAACTGGCTCCAGGGTAGGTGAAGCGGATTTTTTTAATTTTGAGTTTTTTGGCCCAAATGAGCCTTTAAAAAACTTGAACATATTTGCTTGGATTCTGAAGTAAAGGAAAAAGATAATAAAAAATCTCAGACACAGAAATAAAGCTAAAATACCACTCTCCAGGGCTGGTGACGTGAAATTTTGAATTTCTTTAATTTCCTAAACAATTTTTAATTAATTTCATTTATTTTAAGAATTTTTTTAATTTTTTTGATAAATTGCAGTTTCTGCAGAGAAATAAAATTCAAATATAGTTTTGTGATTTTCTGGTAGAGGTGTTTTGCGTACAATTTTTGTCGCATTTTTCACGGCCGTTTATTTTCTGTAAAATAAAACAAAAAAAAACTGCAAAAATAGAAAACAGAATTTCACATGGAGGGCTCTTAATAGAAGTGCTTTAAACGCAGCCTCCGTAATAATTTTATTTTTATAGTGAAGTTTTACAAATTTTTATGTTAATTATTTGTTGAAACAGAATAATTAAAAGACATAGAGCTTACAGATATATAAAAACAAATTTGATAAGAAACTTAATAGTATATAATGAACAAGCCTTCCGTTTTCCGTATATAATTTTCGAAAAATTAAAATAATCTCATATTAGGTTATAAGGAATAAAATTTCAAAAGAGAATTTGATATCTTATTATAGGTATAAAAACGGAAGTCATAAAATTAATTTATTTAACTTATAATCAATAATTCAATAAATAAAGTATGATTTTAAAATAATCGATTAATTTTTTGAATTGTTACAATGCAAAAAAAAAAACTTTAAACAGAAACCTCATTTATTAAATATAATCAATTCCTTTTTAGCACACCTTTATTAACTAGATTTTAACATAAACACGTATTTATCATCATATTATTTTCCTTCTGTACTTGAAGAATATTTTCCTGTATTTAAAAGATTTATATCATAATTTTCGTGCCTGAGACTAAATCATTTTATTATTTGGTTGAAAGATTTTTAAAATTCTGTTTATGAAATGAAGGTATATAGCTTTTGAAAGAATTAATTTTAATTTTTTTTTTGTTGAAATATTAAAAACATTTAATTTAATGCATTAATCGTTTAATCTTACTTGTCTTTTAGCGCACGTTATCTCACATATCTTTTATAAATTATGAATGACATAATTTTTTAATTTATTTTTCTTTCGTCTTTAAAATAACATACCACGGTGGCGATATAAGCTTAATTTTTTTTTCTTGAAATGTCAGAACATTTAAAAATGTACAATACGCTTTGATATTATTTTTATATATGTATTCATTAATGTTTTTCGATTTTAGAAATTTAATAACGACAATTTCTATTAAAATAACATTTTAAAAAATTTGAATATTAATATTGAGGCCTCTTACATGAACAACAGCTTTATAGCTAAAATGTACTCGAGTGGATAGACTCAATTGACTCATCAGGATTAAAAGAATAATAATAAAGGCAAGGAACAGAACTCAAATCCTATAGGCATAAAAATAGGCGTGTAAAAATTTAAGTATCTGAAGAATTCAACAAGTTAGATATAAAATTAAATTTTCATGACGATAAAACATAATTTAGGGGATAATATTTCAGTATGCGTACAACTTAGGTATACTTTATTTTATGAAGAAGTTCATGTTTGCTTGTAAACATGCACAGAATTTAAAATATTTTCCATAAAATATATTGTTTTTTTTTTTTTTCTTCTTCTATAAAATCTCAGAATAAAGAAAATATTTTTAATGTTCTGAACTTTAGAATTGAAAATTTATCTCTTTTTTTTTCGTATACTTATGAAACGCCTACATTAAAGATTTTAAGTTTATAAAATGTAAAACACATCACATAAAATGCTTGAAAATTTTATCAATGATTCATTATGTGACCTTCTGCAACACTTTAAGGATAATATTAACAAAGTTTTTCGTTTTATTTGAAAAAAAAAAAGACAACCAAAAAAAAAAAGTTAACTTATGCTTTACATTTAAATTTAAAAATGATTAAATCACTTATGCGGAAATATTTCATAGGGGCTATTGGCTACATTCACACATTAAGCACACATCTAAAAAACTTTCCAAACTTATTAATACAAAAAAAAAAAAATGTTCAAAATGTATTTGATGCTCTTAAACTATCTTGACAAAAATAGTTAAAAAAAAAAATAATTTATTTCTGTTTTGCCTCAACAAGTTTGCAAACAAAACAAACATTAAGTGGATAATATTTATGTGCAATTGTACATGTATTATTATGATTAAAAATGAAATTAGAACAAAAGTATATTTATGTGGCCAAATAACGTAATAACATTGCATTACATAGAATAAAAGATTAAGAAATAAAAGGCATTAAAATAAAACTTGGGCACACACCCATAACTACATATATCATTAATGTTTTTAACTGGAACGGAAATAAAAAATATTTAATTTTTCAACGTTAATTTAATGCGCTTGGAATTATTTAATGTCTTTAATGTCTTTAATTTATATATATATAATAATTAAAACTTATTAAAAAAGGTTTTAAAAACGACACATCAAAATTATGAAATTCCTAAATTGGATTTTCTTCTTTAATAAATAAAATTGGTCAAGCGAATCAACTCAGATATGACAGGATTTTGCTCTCATATTATATTAATAAACAATTTTATTCGAAACAAAAGAAAATATTTTCTGCTCTGTTCAAAACTTTTTATTTTTTTATTATTCACTCACTATCTTTTTATTTCATTATTACAATATACAAATAATCTACAGCTTACACTATAGTAGTTAAGGAAGTTTAAAAATAACTTTTGCTTGCATCAGGTACATAAAACATGTTGATGACATTTATTAATTGACACTTTGAATAAATTAATGTTATATAACTAATATAGAACAATCGGCTGACCGTCAATAATTATAACTGACATACTACAGCGTCAAAATTTTAAATGAATTGTTTGTTTTAAATTCAAATAAAAAAAATTCTAATTTTTTGAAAAATTTATTTAAAAGAATACATAAATTTTACGACTTTTTCCTTAAAAATATAAAATAACCAGATTTGAGGTAATAAAAAAATTATATTTTTCCATAATAAATCTTCAAAATGTTTATTTAAGTATAAAGTATTTATCTACACGAAAGAAAATATTACTCCTTTTTTTTTTTTTTTTCTTAACAACAAACTTTAGATAATGAAATTGAGAAAAATAAAATAAAAAAATAAAAAGGATCTCAAGGAAAAATATAATAAATCCTTTTAAACAAAAAAATCAGTCTTTATGATTTTTTATTAAAAATTCCTTTCTTTGTTAAACGTGATAATAAAATGTTTTAAGAAAGAAAAAAAAAAAAAATTTTGTTTTTTTCCCATTTTCGGCGTTTAAATTTTTTTATTTTTTAAATTATATTTAGAAATTTAAGGAAAATAGATTGCTAGCAAATAAAAATAAAGTCCTTAAAAGAACTAGGGTCAAGCTTTTTTACAGCAAAATTATATAGGACTTAAAAAAAAAAAATCATGTTTTCCTTTTTATTTTTCTTTATTTATTTTTCTGTTTTGTAAATAAATAAAAAGAAAATTTGAAATAGAAGAAAAATTATTGTCCAAATATTTTTTTTTTAAAATGTTTATTTTTATTTTATTTTATATATCTAGAAAAAAAACTTGTATTAATTCTTGAGGCAAAATAATATACAAAAAAAAAAAATCTAGACTATTCTTCACATAAAATTAAATTTTGAATTATTTTTTAGTCTCAAGTTGAAATTGAATAAGTTTAATTAAAATTGAATCGAAATTCGAATAAATTTTTGGAAAAATCAAACTTTCATATATGTACTATAGAAATTTGATTTTGAATTTTATGAACCATAATATTTGGTTAATTAAAAAATAACGTAAATGCAATTTTCATTTGCCATATCGTGATTTACTAGAAAACAAAATAATTAAAATCGGTTCATCAATGCTGTCATGGTCATTGCTCAGCTATAAAATTTTATATTATATATACGAACAGTCCGAATAAAGATTTTGTGCATCAAAAAACAGATACATCGTAAAATAAAAATATATGTTCAGATAAGGATAAATCATAGCTGAAACTAGTGTGGTTTTGATTTCTGTCATAAAAAAAATCTTTAGTTGTAACACCAATTTAAAGTTACACTATTTGGTAAAACTGCAAAATAAAAGCTGTAAGAGAGAAATCAAATATATTTGTAATAAATCACTGTAGATGAAGTTGTTAGTTTATTATTTAGTATTATTTCTGAAGGGCTTAGCTCAAAAAAAACTATAAAATTTTGTAGTTTTATTTTTATAACCAAACATATTTATATATTTATATATTTTTATAACCAAACATATTTATATCAAAAAAAAAAAAAATAAATTTTGTATAGAAACAAAACTATAATTAATACTTCATAATAATTATTCTTAGCTGTAACCTTACTACTCTACAACTCTAAAACATTATGAAAGAAATTAAAAACTTATTCAAATAAATAAAATTTAAATTATTATTATTACTATGAATCTGATTACATTATAAATGTAGATTGTTGACTTTATAGAAAGAAGATAATTTATGAATTTCAATGTGTAATCGTGTAATCTATGTTTATTAATTACAAACGAATTCACAAATTTTATAATAATAATTTATATTTACATAATTATACAGAACGTGTATTGTATATTATGTATACATTTATTACTTGTGAATATTTTATGTACTTACTTAATTTGAAAAATTTTTTTTTTTAAATAATTCATTCGGTTCATGCTGAAGGCCATATAATTTAAAAAAATAAAATAAAACTATATTAAAAAATGGATAGTTGTTTGTGATTGGTTCTGGAAAAATTATTTGAAAAAAAAAAAATAAATAAATAATCATGTGTCTAAAAAGGGATACAAAAAAAAGATATAAGGAAAATTTTTCTTAAGTTCTGTGGTCGGTCAGAAATTAAAAAAGAATAAAAGAATTGTTTTTCCGTAAATTTTGGTTGAACGATTTAGTAATATTTTAATAATATTTTCTTTGATGTTTATTGTAATGTATAATAATAATATTGATTTTTTTTTTTTTTGGGTTTCTGTTAAAATAAAAATAATTTTCTCTAATTAAACTCTTTATTCGAAAAATGTAATATAAAATATTAAATTAGAAAGAAAATGTTGTAAAAATAGAAATAAATATGCTACTAACAGAATAAAATAAACTTACATTTACATGAAAAAATTTAAAAATAATAATCAAATTATTTTAGAAATTAATTTTTTTTTAATAAATACGCATTCACTTTAATGTTTTTATTAGAGAAAAATAACATTAGTGTTAAATTTAAATTTTTTAATTACAAAGTTAGTGTAAAATAAATCTAATTATAAGATCCTTTTAAAATAACAGAAAAAAATTATAATCCTTTCTTTCCATTATCATACACTAAGTATAAGGTTAGATTGAACAAAAATATTTAGTTAACAAAAATTAATTTAAATGAAATTATTGTTAATGTTTGCAATGACAAACAACTATATATTATATTTATAAATTGATATAAAACTATATTTCATTGACGGTCTATCAAATCACTGAAAACGTTACAATAAATCATATTACTGCTAAAATGACAGAAATTATTTAAATATTTATTTTCAATCAAGCTACTACTACTTTGCTTAACGAACCAGAATAAATAAAAAAAAATATTAACTTTATAAATTTTTTTTTTATTATTTTTTCCTTATTCCTTTTAATCACTGCAATGTCTTCTTAATAAACATTTTCCTTTTTTCTTGTTTTCTTGTTTTTTTTTTTTTTTTCTTAACAAACTTTCAGTTCTACATAAAATATTAAATATCCTTCTATTTAAAGAAAAATAGGAAAATTTAAAATAATTTCTTTTCTTTTCTTCCAACATAATATTTCTAATTTACAATTTTAAACATCTGGTTAACCCTATAACTATTAACTAATTGTCATTATAATTTGAGCTTATTATTTTGGGGAAAAGAAATTTTTGAAAATCAACCCACTTTTAAATATAAATGGATTTCTATAACAAAAAAAAAAATAATTGAAAAATTTTTCTATAAATTCTATGGTGAGGAAAAAATAAAAAAAAAATATTCACAATAAACATAAAATTTCAATTTTGCCTATAAACACTTATAAACTTTTTAGGAAAACTGTTCCACATCATTGTACATCTTTAACAATCCGTAAATATAATTCAAATTATTGACAAGTGACGCAAATAATCTGTGAAGAATACAACAAAAAAAAAAAAACAAAATATATATGTTTTCTAAAAATAAATTGGATATTGAAAATAAGATCTTGTAAAATAGGTTAGGTTATTTACATTTTAAAAAACATTTTCAGAAAATTACAGCCATAAAAAATTTTTATAAATTGAAAATTTTTTAATATAAAAATACTGTGTAATGTTTTTAAATCAAAATTTTTGAGCTTCGACTTTAATATTAATTGAAATTGTGTTAAATATTTATATTGTCAGGGAAACAAGCTCTAAAGCTTCTAAATTATTGGAATGAAAAATAGCACTACAATATTTGAATTAGTTTAATATAATCTGTTTACTATATATATAAAAAATATTTTACTAACTTTTGAATTAATAAACTTGAGTTAATTCAAGTGTTGTCAATTCGACTGATATTCAACCTGTAAATAAAAAAAATTAAATGAATAAGTTACTAGTTATAACGCCCTATAACTTAAAAAAAAAAATCAATATACAATTTAAATTAAATAAAATGAAAAACATCAAAATCTCAATTTAACGACCTATTGACTACACTAATCTAATATAATTTTATCCAAATAATTTAAAAAAAAAAACCACCTATTTTTGTCTATATTGATTTTATATCTAGAAACATCACAGAGTTCTTTTCACAAAGAGTAAAAAAAAATAAAAATTATTTTAAAATAAAATAAAATATAATTTGATATTTTATTCTTAATATAATTTCTAAGAAAATAAAAAAAAAAAAACAGAATTATATCTTTTAAAGGACATAATATTTCATTTAATGACAGAAGGACGAAAAAACCTCACAGGTAATAAGTATGATAAGTATATTATATTGAACACAAAAGTATACCACGCAAAAAATCTGCTTTTTTTTTAAGGTTATTTATCTGTAAAACACGTCGGTTTTAAGTGACATTCAAAACATTATTGATATAAGAAAAAAGACCTTTTAAATTCTTTATCATATTTCTATATATTAAATAATTATTATCCACCTTTATTACATTTATTTGTGTATTTGAATACTTCAATAACAAATAATATTTCAATTTAATAAAAAAAAAATATTTATTACTGTAACAAAATAATCTACCCAATACATATACCTATGTATGTTTTGGGGCGAAATTATGTAAGGCGAGTGACGAAAAAAATAATTAAATATAAATGTATGTAGAAAAAAAAAATGGTAGCAAAAGATATCTTATAATTAAAATAAATTTTTTTTTCCTTTTGGGAAAATTTCATTAAAGACTATAACTTGCACGATTTTTGATTCATTAAACAACAAAAATCAGATATTTTTAAATGAATAAAAAACAGAGTAAAATAATTTTTTGTGGAAACAAATTTCGTGTGCAATATCCGAATAAATGTACTTACAAGAACTGATACTTTTTTTTTAATTAAGGAAAAGTTTTTCTTGTCATTTTCTTTGTTTCCAATATATTCGATAATTATGTACATATATGTAAGTATATAGTGCTATAAACTAACTATAAATAGTAATACTACTTCTATCTATATACTTAAAACTAGGGTTTTCGCAAATAATGTGAATTCCTCCTATGTACTAAATTCTATTTTGTGTCAATTCTGAGAACACATTTTAAAAAAAATTCTATAAAATACAACTTGAAAAGCTAAATAAAAATAATTTGCAAAATTCTACACCAATTAATTTAAAATAAAATATTTAACAAAAAAATGTAATCATAATATTTCATGTAAAGTACTTGATTCTAAGCTAACTAACAACCTATATAGTTCAAAACTCAAGTGTAGAGATAATATAATATCCCAAAATCCATTTCAATACGATACTACCTAAAATAAAAATAGTATTTTGTAGCAAATAGGAAACAAAATGAAATTATAGCAAATAAATAAATTGCAAAAAATAAAAAATAAAATTAAATAAAAATCTGTCAAAAAATATACTACTATTTTTTTCTTAATTTAAAAATATCAAATAAATTTGATTCTATCGACAAGCGTCGTCATAGAAATCAAATAACAAGTGCTTTCAGCATTGCCCAGAAGAATGATTCTTTATTCATTTTTCTTTTTGTATCTGTTCTGCTATGCCTCACCTACATATTTTCAGTCCATCTTAAAATTATTGAAAAGCAAAAAAAAAAATAAAAAATTTATTCAGAGAAATAAACAAAATTTCTTTTGAAACAAGAATACCTATAATATGAATTAAATTTACACTTTCTTTTTTATATAAAAAAAAATAATAATAATAATAATAATAATTATACAATTATTATTAAAAGTCAAAATCAAATCAAAAAATTTCTACCCCCACATTGGTTTTGGGCATAAATCTGAAAATATATATATTTCGTTTTATAATAATTTCCTTTAATTATATTTTCGTTACCAAAATTTCGAAGAAAAAGCGAAATAAATTTAATTAATCAATAATTTTGATTTTAGATTATAGAAAAATGTTTATGTAGGTACAAAAAGTATTTTAATATTATATTTATATTTAATTATATTTTAATTTTCAATTTTTTTTTTTTTTTTTTAAACGAGAATATTTTCCTTAATAAAAAAAAAAAATAGCCGTCATAAATTTTTATTAATTTAAAAACGCTAATTTCTGATGACAGATTAAACGTATATAAATTCTGTAATTTTAAACAGGAATCGTAAATTATTTAATATTATATAGTAGTATAGTAGTAATATGTAGTATCTATAGTAACTATGAGCACTTTATAAGGAAAATGAGTGTTTTATTCGAACGATTGACTTGTGTTTGGGTTAACACTAAAAAAATAAGATCTTGAAATAAAATAAGAGCAATAATGTCGTAATAAAATAAAAGTGAATTTTCTTTATAAAATGGTTCTACATAGGTATTATCCAAGTAGCACTATTTTTTTCATAAACTTTGGAATCTTTATGCCATCTCTAAAATAAAATCAATTCAGCATGAAATTTCAGATTTTTACTTTTACACTGAAAAGGCAGCAAATTCAAGGGCGAAACTAAAAAATCTGTTAACTATATTTTGTTCGTAAACATATTTCGTTATCAACCTATCTAGAACCTAAAATATGTAGTCAGCAAGTACACATCTTTTTCATTGATCGTATCCCAAAAAAAATCACTTATCTAAAAGAAAAACAAAAATTGTTTCTCATAAAAAAATTATTTTCAATTTCAAAATGTTATTTTCTTTGTCAACAAAATAAAAAATTGAAAATAAAACTAATACAAAGGCACAATTCTTCTAATTATGTTTACTTGGAGGGTTACTGTGCCATTTCTATTTAATTATTAATTAGGAAAAAGGAATTTTAATGTTCCGCTTTTAATTACAAACAATTAATTTTTTTTGTAAAATTTGTATTAACAAAATTAGTTTTTGAATTTTGAATTAAAGTCTTTTTTTTTATTGTGTATTTCTGAAAACATTATAAATTGGGAACAAAAAAAGTGTGTTAAAGTTAATTAAAATTTCATGAAAAAAAATTATGTTACATTTAGGGATATAAAAAATTAATGTTGTTCTATAAATTATTGCGTGAATCGAAACTTCAAAGTTTTCTTATTATTATTATTTAGAATGAAATTGAAATCAAACAGAGATATGTTATATTTATTTTCATTTAAAAAATAAATAAATTACTTTTTACAAAATATCAACCACGCATAAAGTTTTGAACGAAAAACAAAAGTTTTTTTTTTATATATATTATTTTGAAACCTTATAAATATGTCAAAATAAAGAACTTAAATAATTCGCGAGAAAAATTGTCATACCTCATATCAGACTAGGTTATACGTTCAAAGTTTAACATTCATGATGTTTCTTTATTAGTTAGTTTTAGATATATTTCAATTTCAAGTTACGGAATTTATATAATGAATTTGACAATATCTGACAAACAACAAAAAAAAATCTAAAATAAAGTTTCAGCATCAATAATTTATTTTAATAAACTGAAAAATTCTTTCTTTTCAATAATATTCAAGAAAATATGAAAACTATATATCCTATAAAATGTTACACTTATAAAAATAATATCGACAATCTCATGCAAAAATCACGAAACGGCCAAAACATAGTTTTGAGAAAATTCGATTTAGAAATTTAAGTTTTTGGTACGTTTTGGTACTTTCGCGAAAACAGAAATAGTCATTGCGGATAATTTATGAGACTTCTGACTTTGAACACATTATAATTTTTGTTTTTTATCAATTTTCTACGGCCAAAATAACAGTTTCGTGATTTTTGCATGAGACCGACGATATTATATGTTATAATATAAAATAGTGGCTTTATTTATAAATTTTCCAACGAATATGAATTCAAAAAAAAAAATTGTGCTCTTTTCACGAATGTTGCAAATAACAAAGTGTTTGACATCTTTGATAAATTCAGCAAATCAAAAAGAAATTTTTACAAAGTAACTAAAAAAATGTTATAAAATTTTCTTATTTTAATACTATCCGGGAAAATATAAGTATATAAATATAAGTAAATATGTTTGCTACACACAGTACTTCATACAGGTACTATATATACTCACTCACATTGTTGATCATACGATAAAATCATACGATTTTTTATTATGACCTTTTTATTTAATAAAAATGACAAAATTACCTAAAAAGAAGAAGATCATTGTGTTTGATAAATTTATACCTACGAATTAAAACAAATACCCAAAAATAAAAAGGTTTTTGTTCTAAAAAGAATCGTATGATCCTAAAAGAAGATTAAGCAAAAAATTAAATTAAAAATTATAAAATGAGTATTCATTCGTCAATTGCCCTCGAGACAACAGCAACACCAAGAAGAAGTCGTACATTATTAAAATAATTAAAATTAAATAAACATAAAGTTAATTCAAGAACTTAACAAATAAAAATCTAAATTAATATTTAAGAAAAACGAATTTAAAATTAATCTACTTACTTACATGAAATAAATAAAAACTTTAAACATAAAATAAAAAAATTTTGAATTATAATCAAGAAAAATCCAAGTTTAATTCATTTAAAAAATTGCAGAAAAGATCTAGCCTCGTCCTGACACGTTATAAGAAACGCCTTATAAACATTTTATGGTGCCGAAACCCGGGAGTCGCCTAGATCTAACAATTTGTCGGTGATTAAATAAATTTTAATTTTAAAACAATTATTAATATAGAAATTCAATTAAAATTCTTCGATGGTCGTCGGGTGATTTGCAACCATCAACATTGTGTGGTTTTATCGGTAACCAAATTTTGGTACGGTAGTATCGTAAAGGTATATGGTAAGATTGTCTAAAATTTATTGCTTATTGGAAAAATAAAGATAGGCAATTTAAATTGCAAATTCTTTTTAAATAGTTGGTGAATAATATTTCAATACAAATAGCTTCTTACCCTCAAAATGGCTACCACTGGTTCCAAAGAGACAAATTTAGCCGAATTGAAGTCAGTACGTTCGAAAACAAAAAGCAGTCTGACACGCTGTAAAAACGCAATTACCCAAAAGGGAGCTGATCTTTCGCTAGCAGAACTAGAATGCAAACTAAGCGTGTTAGAAGCACATTTCAAACAATACTTGAATGTACAAGTGTCAATCGATAAGATTAGTTCGGACGACGACTCTGAGGTAAAAGAAGAAATTGAAGAGTTGTACTGTTGTACGAAGGCAAAAATTATGGGTCTAAAAGAGCCCCTTGAAACATCGAATGAAGATGATTTAAATCGAACAATTGCATCGTTAGGTTCAGCCATGTCGAATAATAGTTATCATAAAATCGAAATACCTACGTTTAGTGGTAAATATTCAAAATACCCTAACTTCATTGGATTGTTTACTAATTTGATTCACAAAAATCGAATGTTGAGTGATTTAGAAAAATTTAATGAGCTTCGGAACCACCTGTCTGGTCAAGCCCTCGGTGCTATAAATAAATTAGAAATACAATCTGAAAACTATTCTAAGGCTTTAGAAATATTAAAAGATAGATTCGACAATAAAAACTTAATATTTAAAGAGCATATCGTAGAATTATTTAATTTGGATAAGGTTAAAAAAGATTGTTCGATCGATCTACGAAATTTAATCGATAATGTTAATGCCCATTTAAGCGCAATGTTGTCTATAGGTGAATTTAAAGATATCGCACATGCTTTAATCATAAATCTAGTAATGTCAAAGTTAGATGAACGGACCCAGCAAAAATTGGAAGAGACTACCGACTACCAATCGTTGTCGTCATGGGAAAATTATGCCCAAATATTAGGTCGGAGGTGTCAAAATATCGAAGCTCGGGAATCGATGAATAGTAAAGATTCCACCAACACTGGTCGCTCTCGTGGTCAATCGAAAGCAGACAAAAACTCATCATCTTTGACTGCTACAAATAAAATGTTGTGTTATTGTTGTAAATTTACTAATCATTCTATTCAAAAGTGCTCTCGTTTTAGAAAAATGAAAAGTTACGATAGGTACACTCTAGCAAAGAAACTAGGATTGTGTTTGTTGTGTTTGGACAAAGGACACATCAGCAAAGATTGCCGAGCAGATGTTTGCAATATTTGTAATGGAAAACATCATCAATTATTACACTATGGCACAAACCCAGGGAAATCACAAAATTCAGAAACTGAGCAAACAAGTGATGCAACGACACCAAATTCGAGCAATAATCAGACCGATCAGGGCTGTGCAGGAAGTTATACCACGTTATTGGGTAAAGAATTGACTAATTTTGTTATTTTAGGTACAGCTGTTGTAAAAATAAAAGACGGAATTGGAAATTATCAGCCAATTCGAGCGTTACTTGATTCAGCGTCGCAATTGAATTTTATTAGTGAAAGTATGGCACAGCGATTGCGCTTAACAAGGTCAAATCATCATATTGAAGTGAATGGAATCGGCGGCGAAGTTACAGCTGTTATACGACACAAGGTGGGAGTGCTGATTAAATCGCGATTTAACGAATTTCAACTCAATCTAGCAGCCTTAGTTATACCAAAGATAACAACAAATCAACCAGATAATAAGGTGATTGTCAAAGATTGGAAAATTCCAAAGAACTTGAATTTAGCAGATCCATGGTTTAATATTCCTTCTGCGGTTGATTTATTGATTGGTGCGGAATATTTTTTCGATTTGTTGTCCATAGGTCAAATCAAGCTAGAGCCAGGCTTACCATGTCTACAAAAAACCATGTTAGGTTGGGTAATTTCTGGAAAAGTAGCTTCTTCAGATTCTAGCATCGCCTCATGTCATTTGGTGTCAATTCCTTCAAGTGGAAAATATTTAAATGAATTGGTGCAAAAATTTTGGTATATCGAAGAAAAAACTGTTGAAGTGGAACATCGTACCGAAGAAGAAAAAATGTGTGAGCAATCATTTGTAAATAATGTTCGTCGATTAAGCTGTGTTCGCATTATGGTGAAATATCCTTTCAAGAGTGATGGAAGTTTACTTGGAAATTCATTAAAAATAGCAACCCAGAGATTTATGAATTTAGAACGTCGTCTTAATCGAAATCCTGATTTAAAACAACAATATAAAGCATTTTTAGAAGAATATGAACGTTTAGGTCACATGCAGTTAGTAAAAGAAAATGAGGTATCAGCAATTCGATATTACGCTCCCCACCAAGCAGTATTTAGACCACAGTCGTCAAGTACCAAAGTTAGGGTTGTTTTTGACTGTAGTTGTAAAACAACATCCAATATAGCCTTAAATGAAATTATGGCTAGAGGTCCTACTATCCAAAATGAATTATTCGAAATTATTTTTCGTTTTAGGTTATTCAAATTTGCTTTAACAGGTGATGTGACAAAAATGTATAGACAAATTTTGGTGACCCCTGAGGATTCGAATTTTCAATGCATTTTATGGCGCAATTCCACTAGTGAAAATATAAGAACCTATCGGCTAAACACCGTGACGTATGGTACAACATCGGCTCCATTTTTGGCCACCAGATGTTTGAAATATTTGGGCGACGAATTTTCAACTCGATATCCAAAGGCATCGGAAGTAATAATTAATGATTTTTATATGGATGATCTGATAACCGGAGCAGATACTGTTCAAGAGATTCAAACATTAAGGAGACAAATCACAAAAATTCTGGATTCGGCACATTTCCAATTAAGAAAATGGTACTCAAACGAAATATCGGTATTAAATGAGATTCCAATTGAAGATCGAGAAAAACCCTTAAGAATAAATGATATTGATGTGGTCAAAACTTTAGGAATAGTGTGGAAACCAGAGGGAGATGAATTCTGTTATATAGCTCCGGAAATATTGACTGCAAGACGAATCACGAAACGAATTGTTTTATCGCAGACTGCACAATTATTTGACCCATTGGGATTAATTAATCCAGTGATCGTAAGAGCGAAAATATTTCTTCAGGAGTTATTTAAATTGAAATTAAAATGGGATGATTCGTTGCCAGCAGCTCATCATACTTTGTGGTTAGATTTTTTAGAACAACTACGCCACGTTGAAAAAATTAAAGTTCCGCGATACGTATTCGCAACTCATACCCTCAAATCCTTACAATTACATGGTTTCGCCGATGCATCGGCAAAAGCATATGGTTGCTGCATTTATTTACGAAGTGTCAGTAGTGAAAATAAAATCGTCGTACATCTAGTAGCTGCCAAGTCAAGAGTGGCTCCTGTAGCCACAAGAACAATACCACAACTAGAATTATGTGCAGCGGAGTTACTTGCTGAGCTTTGTTCGAAAATAAAAGTTAATATTCGAAAAAGAGTCGATAAAACTGTATTGTGGACTGATTCTGAAATCGTACTGTGTTGGCTTTCCTCACATCCGTCTACTTGGAATACTTTCGTTGCAAATCGCGTAGCTCGAATACAGACCATGTCCCAAAACAAAGCTGAATGGAAACATATTGGGACTACAGAAAACCCAGCGGACATAATATCGAGAGGCTGCAGCGTGTTAGATCTTCAAAAATCGATTTGGTTTCAGGGACCAACGTTTTTAAAAGAAGAAATTAAGCATTGGCCAAAAGTTAAATTGCAGAACCCACTTGAATGTAAACTAGAGAAAAAGCAAGTAAAATTAACGTTAATGTCAACAGTAAGTTCTGAATTCTCTGAAAATTATACAAATTCAAATAATTTCGAAAAAATTCGTCGACGGTTTGGGTATGTTTGTCGCTTCATTAACCGACTTAAACAAAATAATAATAAAAACGACTATTATTTAAAAAGCGGTTCGTCGTCGTCGGTAGTTGAAGCATTAAGCACACTCGAATTAACAGAAGCAATGAATAGGATTATTTGGCATATCCAACAACAATACTTCGAAAATGAAATAAAAACATTAGAAAAAAATGAAAATATTAATACTAAAAGTTATATTAAAAATTTAAATCCATTTTTAGAAACTTGGTGCAACATTAAACTACTAAAAGTCGGCGGTCGGTTGCATAAGTCTGATTTACCATATTCAGCTAAACATCCAACTATTCTACCAAAAAATCATAAGTTTGTCAAAATATTTTTAACTAACTTACACATTATTAATTTTCATGCAGGTCAACAGGCATTGTTAGCTTTCGTTCGTCAAGATTATTGGATTGTAAATGCAAGAAATATGATAAATACAGTTTTGAACCACTGTGTCCATTGTTTCAAATATCGACCAAAATTAAAACATCAGATAATGGGTAACTTGCCAGCGAATCGTATAACAGAAGCGCGAGCGTTCGTTCGAAGCGGTGTTGATTTCTTCGGTCCGTTATACACCACACTAAAAATTAGAGGAAAATGTCCAATCAAAACATATGTTGCCGTATTCGTCTGTTTTACCACTAAGGCATGTCATTTCGAAGTAGTGTCGGATTTGTCAACAAAAACATTTATCGCAGCGTTGAAAAGATTTATAGGGCGAAGAGGCAAGCCCCAACATATATTTCTCGATAACGCGACTAATTTCGTTGGAGCCAACAGAGAACTTGAAGAAATTCGAAAAGTATTTATGGCGCAACAAGCACAAGGTGACATAGCATCATGGTGTTCGTCAACTGGAATCCAATTTCAACATATCCCACCTCGAGCTCCTCATTTCGGTGGACTATGGGAAGCGGCAGTGAAATCTGCCAAAAAATTGTTGATAAAAGTCATTGGAGATTCAAAGCTAACATTCGAAGAATTAAATACTCTTGTAATTCAAGTGGAATCAATTGTAAATTCAAGACCGATAGTACCACTATCGCCCAGTCCGTCAGATCCAGAAGCTCTGACCCCGGGTCATTTTTTAATTGGAGGCCCATTAAATACGGTGATCGAACCCATGGTTGAAATGAAAACGATGTTACACATTAATCGTTGGCGTTATTTATCGAAATTACAACAACATTTCTGGCAACGATGGCGTCGAGAATATTTATTGGAATTACAAGTACGGAAAAAATGGTTATCACCAACAACTAATATTGAAGTCGGTACCTTGGTGCTGGTCAGTGAAGATAATGTCCCACCACAACAGTGGTTACTTGGCCGAATTATTCGTACGATCAAAGGGGCTGATAATAGAGTTCGAGTAGTCGAAATTAAAACAAAAAACGGTGTCATCAAACGTGCAGTCCATCGAACAGCTCCAATACCTGTAGATTTGAATCCTCCTGAAGATAATTCAACGGGGCCGGAATGTTGATCATACGATAAAATCATACGATTTTTTATTATGACCTTTTTATTTAATAAAAATGACAAAATTACCTAAAAAGAAGAAGATCATTGTGTTTGATAAATTTATACCTACGAATTAAAACAAATACCCAAAAATAAAAAGGTTTTTGTTCTAAAAAGAATCGTATGATCCTAAAAGAAGATTAAGCAAAAAATTAAATTAAAAATTATAAAATGAGTATTCATTCGTCAATTGCCCTCGAGACAACAGCAACACCAAGAAGAAGTCGTACATTATTAAAATAATTAAAATTAAATAAACATAAAGTTAATTCAAGAACTTAACAAATAAAAATCTAAATTAATATTTAAGAAAAACGAATTTAAAATTAATCTACTTACTTACATGAAATAAATAAAAACTTTAAACATAAAATAAAAAATTTTGAATTATAATCAAGAAAAATCCAAGTTTAATTCATTTAAAAAATTGCAGAAAAGATCTAGCCTCGTCCTGACACGTTATAAGAAACGCCTTATAAACACACATATTATAGATATACAATTATACATATAAGCATAAACATGTATATCATTTGCATATTATATCTTATTCATATACATATGTTCTACATTTAATATACAGGAAGATACTTTACTTGTTAAATTTCTTGTTTATTTGAAAATATTTTGTTGACAATCAATTTTCTCAATTATTATTTCCATATAATAATAATAATGTAAGCAATCTTTTTTTTATGATATACCTACAACCAGTCAAATCTTCAAAAAAAATAAAATAAAAAAAATTAAATCAAAATTTCATAAGAATTTAAAATAAAAAAAAATTATCATAATAATAATTCTTCAAGAAAATATTTTTATGTTGATTATTATTTAAAAATTTTATTGTAGAAATCGAAATCTGATTGAAAAGAAAGAAAGAAAATTCCTTCACTATGACAAAAAATGCTTAAACCTAAAACAAAAATAAAAAATTATTTTTTTGGTATTTTTTGGTATTTTATAGCAATAAAAAATATTTTTATTCTATATATTCTTTTCAATTTTTGTCTAACCAAATATTTATTTAGAATTATTTTTTGAAATAAATATACAACAATAACATTCCATTTTTTTTTTTATTCTTTTTATTCTAGAAAGAAACTCTTTGAAATCATTGTGAGAACTCATTTTAATACCCCTACACATCATTAAGAAAACCCGATAAAATTTGACTAAAAAGAAGAGAAAAAAATATATAGAAAAGAAAAACAAAACATAACGCACATTCAAAATTCTTAATAAATTATTGCAAACCCTATTTATAATAATATAAAATAGGTTTAGGAATTTTATTTTTTAGGGTGCAAAAAAAATAATACAAAAAACTTTTTTCTTTTTTTTTTTCTGTGTTCAGCAAAAGGGATAATGAATGAGTGAAATTTTCTTTCTAGTTTACCATTGGTATTTTCATTGTCTCTTTTATAGGGTGAAATAAAAGAAAAAGAAAGATTTTTGGAAAAATGAAAAAAAAATGAAATTAAATATCGAAAATATTGAATTACAAATTCGGTTTCGATTTTTTTTTTTTACTTTGAAATTGATTTGAAAAACCAGTAAGTTGCAGAGAAATAGAGAAACCATAATTGGATTATATAACATACTATATTTTGTTATATAGATATCAAACCCAAAATAAATTTGGCTCAAGAAAACAGTATGAAATCAATTTATATAATGAAACAATAAATTAAATTATCAATTCGAATTGATATTGAATTTAGCTTTAAGTGTTATATTATGTCATAAAATTTTAATAAACAAAAAAATAATATATAATTTCATCAATCATAAATACTTATATACCTAATTTCATCAAAGAAGACTGTTTAATGAATGATAAATTGAAGCACACAAATATAGCATGTGTTTAAATCTTTCGGTAAACAAACACCTGTTTGAGACTCACCATTATGAGGTATATTTTATTTTTTTTCATTTAAATTTTAACTACTATACATAATATTCGAATAATATTTTATAACACCCAGTTTGTAAGTTTTTCAAACATTTTCATATAAATAAGTAAATGAAAGATGATAATTTTTTTTTTTTTTTGCAATTTTTCTTTAACTTTATGGCAACCTTTAGGGACTTTATTAATAATAAATAAATTTTGAACACATTAAATAAAAGAAATAAATAAAATTAAAAATATTTGTGAAAATAATTTATACGCATAGTAAATTTTTTTTGTGGTCTAACGAGTCAAATATTTTTAAACAAATTTATGATCCTTTTTTTTTTTTTTTCATCGACTCTAGAAAATTATGCATAGATCTTGGTTGGTTTTGTTTGATAGTATATACTTAATAAAAGAAAAAAATTTCAATTTTTAAAGTTGAATTATGTATGTATGTATATAGTTTTAAATATTCGTATGACAAAAAAAAAATAATTTTCAAAGAATTTTATTTATAAAAAAAAAGGTTTCTTGAATTTTGCATGTAGACTCTAGTAGAAGACTCTTTAATCTAAAGCAAAATAAACTTTTTAAATTAATTTTATATTTACGTAAAGAATTCTTGATTTCTTAAGAAAAACTTTAACCACATTAAATAAAAAATTATATATGTGAACATGTATATAAAATTTAAAACATTTAATTAGAAGTTTTTTTTTGTTTTCTTTTTTTCTAAATATAAATTTGTCAGAATATCTTGGATATATCCAGTTAATATATGTGAATTAAAATAACAGACATATGTTTGGAGAGAAGCATAACAGAATATGTTAAAAAAAAATAAACATGAAAGTATAAGAAGTGTTAAACTCTTAAGTGCCTACGAGAAAAAGTACAAGTCTTTTTCTTTTAATTTAATTTGTACCATGTAAGAGAAAAAGTTTAAACATTTTATATAAATGTATAGATACTTCAACATTGTTTTCATTTATTTTAATAAATAATTCAAAATTATGTTTTCAGTTTGAATAGAAATGTATATTATGGTTTTTAAAAGAATGTTGAAGTTGACACCTGGAAAAGTAATTATTACAATTTTTTTTTTTTTTATTAACAAAAAATATCAGTAGTATTCCTAGAGTTCTATAGAGTTTTAATATTATTATGATTAATAATTCAGATAAAAATTATAATTTATAATCTTAAAATACAGACATTTTAAATTAAAAATTTTGTAAATAATAAAAAGCTTCTCTGCAAAAAATTGCCAAGACTTTATTAATGATTTTGCTTTACTTTTTATATTTAGGGTACCATATAACATAAATCTATAATTTTTTTTTTCAATTTATTTTATAACATCAACCATATTGAATTATAAAAAAAAATATATTAAACTGTCAATCATTTAAAAAATTGTTGAAAGATAAAATTAATTTATTTTGTATGGAGATTAAATATTAATAAGGTTTATATTTTGATAAAAATCTTAATATCTAATTTTGGTGAAGTTATTTATTAACTTCAAATCGATCAATGAAAATTTTGATTGAATTATAAATTTGATATAATTTTCGTCAAAGCGGATAACATGTCTACAAAATTAATATTTTATTTTATTCATTATTATTATTATTTTATTCTTCAAATTTTATGAATTAAATTACCTGGTATAAAAATAGAATAAATATTTGAATAAGTATTATATTTAGCAAGTATAAATTTATGAAATATTTTAATAAATATAATGACGAATGACGATTATGTAAAGTGTATAAAGTAAAATGATTTTTTTTTATAATAACATTATTGTTTGCCTGACTCTTTCGATTTCAACTGGTTCTTTCTTTAACTTGTTGAACTGAATGAATATGCGCAATGAATACGAGTATTTGCAATATTTTCGAGAATTTTTAGTTATACAAAAAATTATGTTATAAACACATGCATGAGAATGTTATATTACTACAAACTGAACTGCTTGAGCTCATTCGCAATTTTCTTGTAAAAGGAATATTGGAAATAAATAAACATTAAAAATTTAAGAATATCCCTTTTACACTCAAAGTTAATGTAAACATAAAAAAAAATATTGTGGCGCCTAATTTAAACCACTTAAATATTATATAAATCATGTGTATGTATAATATAATCAATCATTATCAAAATTTATGTATAGAAAAACTGAATTTTGATTTTATGTATGATAAACTTAAGGATTTAAAACGTATGGAAAAGTTATCAGGCAAACGAAGAAACCAATGAAAACGTTTATTATTTTATTAATCATGCCAGAATATTAAAAAAAACCCTTGAAATAGGTATCCTAATCCATTTTTTTGATACTTTATGATTAACTATCCTTTGCGGGAAAAAATATTTTATTAGAATATATCATGTTCGCAAAATGCCAATTTTTATGTCTTATCTTATATGAAAGAGCAAAAACAACAAGGACCTTAAAGACTCAACTTTCTAACATTATTTCATCATGCTGGCGGATATTTTTATATTGGAAGTTAATTGACTTGAATTGTTATCAAATTTGACTTAAGAATAAGAAATAAATCTTCCATATTTCATTCTAAAATAGTTATTGTATGACTTCAGCCTTCACTATTATAAAAATATTATAATTCAGACAAAATTATTATACATAAATTTTTAAAATATTTTTATCGCATAATATCTAGAAGATATAAGTTGAATTTAATTGTGACCCTTATCAAAAGATTCAATATTAAGTGAAATTGAGTTAATTTTTTTTTATTTTTGAGGAAATAGATATTATTTTATAATCTTTATTGATTTAGAAAAATTTAAGATTTTTTGAATTGCTTTTTAATGTTTTTGATAACTTTTTAAGCTTAACGTTACTCATTTCAGTGAATACACAAATTATCTGAACATTTTTTTTTTATTATATAATTAATATGGTTCAAGTACATAGTATCAATCATTTACAGTACTGAAATTAATTTACATAGACTCTTGTGATACTCTTGTAAATTAAAACTATCAATCAAAATATTTAGAAAAGAAATTAATTTTTATTTTAATCACAAAATGACAATGAAAAAATTTTTTTTTTCTTTTTCTAAAAATATAAGTTGTCCTTTTAAGTTCATCATGAGTTGATTCAAAAGAGAGATGCCAGTAAATAGCTCAGTATTATCTTAAAAATACATTTATACAAAACTATTAATAAAACACCAAATAATATGGTTAGATCAACAATTTTTGAATAACATGATTATAAAATGATAATAACATGATTATAATATAACTTTTTACGGAAATAATAATCTAAAATATTTTTCGTAAAATTAAATTAAAATTGAATTGGTTTGAAATTTGAATTGTTTTTTGTTCAAATTTTACGTTTCAGAACTTTGTCCAATTATATATAATTTAATAAAAACAAAAATTTGCTAAGATATTGTTTTTTCTCCCCCATATTTTGCCTTTAAAGAAAACATTTTAAGATTTTAACATATACGTTATAATAATAATGTAATTCGTTGTAATATTAAGCCTATATTTTTCACTTACATAAGTGTATATTTTAACTTATAAGAAGAAGCAAGGTTAAATTAAATTTTAAACATTTTATTATTTTACCTCAAAATTTTCAAGTGTCATAATTCTTTATTAACGTTAAACAGAAAAAAAAAATAAAATTATTATAAAAAAGATAAGGATTTTTTGAAGGAAAAAAAAATAAAAAGAACCAAAATAAAAATATCTTCAAAGTTATCAAAATAATGAAAATGAAAGTTTGTTTTATCTTTTATCTTTCTTTGCGTACCGAAATAAATTCTAATTAATTAACCAGAAATAATTGACTTAGACGAAAATATTATTCGAAATTATTTATTTTAAGAAAATATTTTCACGGTTAAAGCCTCTACTAAGCAAGGAAGATTGTCTCATTCCAGCAACGATAATTTTTCTGTAAAGGGCACATTAATAAGCCGCAGTGTAAATTAAAAACGTTAATTAATCGCAAAAATTGTGTTAATTTAAAAGAGGCTTGAAGCGTGCTGTTTTTTTTGTAATTATTATTATTTTTTTGGGAATATTCTTTATTCCTTTAGGTCTTATTTTATTTTAATCAGGAAACCGGCATTAAATTATAAAAATAAAGGGAAAATATTGAATATATTTTATTTAAAAAAAAAAGCAATTTACCCTATACCCTGTTAAATAATTTAGATAATTTTATATTAAAAAATAAATTTAAGATATTTTTCAACCTGTTTGATGGTTAAAAGCAAAATATTTAGTAATAAATTTTTCTTTATTTTTCCCCATCCCCAAGTAAAATAACTCATAAAAAAATTTTCTCAATAAAATAATCTGAAAATAATGAAACAACTTATTTTTTCGGAAAATAAAGTTTCATTAAAATTTCATTACATAACTATGTTGTTAAAATTTATCTGAAGAACAAAAATATTTTAAAAAAATAATAAGTTAAATAATAAAATTTTGGATAGTCCACTTTAAGGCATTCAAAACTAATAATGGTAGTTATTATCTCAAATCCAGATTGCACTTAAACATATAAATTATGTATTTATGAAAATAAAAAAAATTCTATAAATATTTTTAAAACAAAGCAAACACTTTATTCAAGTGGTGGATAAATTGAAATATTGTACAATAACGACAATATCACTCCACCATTTAGCTGAGCTATCGCTGGAGTTGACTTTAGAATTGAAAAGTTTGATTAAAAACCAATTTGAAAATAATTTTGAATTTAATTTTCAGTTTCAAATTATGTTAAAAAATATGTTGAAAATATATTGTTATCTCCTATAATATCTAATTTTCTATATTTTACATTTGAAAGATTGTGGCCAATAAAAGCTCACCGCAACATTGTGCATTTCTCGTTCAACCTCAAATTTGAAACATAAGTGAAATAAATATTTGTATACTGTTTTCATTTCATTCAGAAACACATAAAATTTTTGACATAATTATTTAATGAAACATTTTAATTATTTCCTAAAGTTGTAAAAAAGTTTGGACATCATTTTCCTATAACTTAATTCTCGAAAAGGTTTTCTTTCTCTTATTGAGTTAAAAAAAAAAGAAAAAAATTTAGTTAATTATTTTCAACTTTATATTTTTTATTACTTATAATTTTTTTTTTTTAAGAAAAAATAATAATAATAAAAATTTAATAAACAAAAAAAAAAACAAAAACCAATGCCTCTATATACCTAGCCAGGAAACTAAAAAAAAAAAGAGAGAATTTGTACCTTATTTTGATATTATTATATGGAAAATTTTTATTTTCGAAGGATCTTATCTGTTCGGGGACCTAGCTTTTAGGAAAAAATTTAATTAAATAATAGATAGTTATATTTATATAATTTGAAAATCCCATTAAAAAATATGGACATTTAGATAGGTAATTTGCACTTTTAATTTTAAAAGCATTGCGCAAAGGAACATAGATCCTCCCTACATAAGCTTTTGAAGCAAACTGAGAAAAATATTATTTATTATAATTTTTTAAATTTTCAAAAATATAAGTTGAATTTTCAGTGGATGACTCCCGTTTACTAAATGTATTATCATAATTATTATTTAGTTTATGTTATAAATTATTTTAATATGAGCGCGGACAATTGAACGTATATTAATTCACGTTATTGCAATTCACCGTATAATAATTAACCATATAATAATTTACCATATAATAATTCACCGTAAAATAATTATACGATGAATTTCTAATATTGTGAGTTGCTCTCACGGTCGGTCATTTACTATACGATGAATTGCTATACAATGAACTATTTACTACAGGTGAATTCATATTCGATGAATTGTCCGTAAATCAATCTAAAAGATAAAAATTCTACAATAACGGCAGAAAAAAAAGATGTATTTACTATAAGTTTGGAGAAATGTTATTATTGTGTATTTTTGGTTTGACAGTAAGAAATTTAAACGATTCAATCATTTATCTCAAATAATTAACACTAAAAACTGATTTTAAAGATACATAACATTTTTTGGTTGTTTTATTATCTAAATTTAAAACTAAATTATTAAAAAATATTATTTAAGAAAATATTTTTTTAATAGTCAATAACTGCTTCAATCAACTTACATCTTAAAAAATCAAAAAAACGTCCTTCTGTTGTAATAATTTTGATGATACTAAATTGAGAATAATAATTAATTTTCTATGTTTTGATTTTTTTTTTTCATAGTTTTCTTAGGTTTCGATAGAGTCGAAAGTTTTACGAAGTTTGATTTTGAAAAACTTCGTAAAAAAAAATGAGTTTCCAGGCTAGATATATAGAGGCATTGACAAAAACTATAAAAATATATCCATCTCAATGCGAAAAATTATTTCTCCATCCGACTTCAATTAACACTGAAGAGCAAAATGGTTTCAAATAGTTAAAAACATATAATTTTATCGAAAAAACAATACCATTAACTTGTAGTGATAAAAAAAAATTGAGTTGTAGTGATAAAAAAAAGCTAAAACCTCAATTTAAAGTGATTAATAAATTTTGAAAGAAACAATAATTCAGATAAAATATTTGGTTCCGAACTTATGAAGTCGATGTCAAATTGAATTAAAAAACTTTCTGAAACACTAATTTTGTTCTTAAGTAAATAGCTATATCTGTTTTCCTAAATTATCGTTTAAATTGTTACAAAGTCAAAAATAACCGATTAAGTGCCTTATCTTACAGCCCATTAAAATTTAATTATATATAAATATAAAAGAAGTATCCCAAAATAATGCGTACTACTGTATTTCCAAAAGTCGTAAATAAAAATATAAGTACACTTAAGCTAAGACATTATGGAAACATGTATACGTATTGCATGTACCTACATATAAATATTTTCTAATGCCACTATAATTTTATTGTAAAAAAAAAGTCCAATTGCAGACATACAACTTCAACTAATTACGGTCAAACTTGTTATAATAATGATAAATTGTTTTTATTTTTTTAAGAATATATTATTTTAATGTGTTGACCTTATAGGATTTGACACTTACAAATTAAAGTTATTTAAAGACCAATATTTTTTATTATCATAATAAAGCTGATCTAAATAAACAAAAATATATATTTGATAATAAAAATTTATTTGAAAAATGGAATATTAATGGAATATTATTGAAGTGCCCTCATAAAAAGAATTTGCCAATTCAATTATTTAACTTTTATTTAAAAAAAATTGTGTAATGAAATTTTCCTTTGCTAAAATTATGATAGTAATCAATCTTTTATAATTTAGAAACCAAATTTTAAACCAAATTGTCAAAACAATTAATTCAAGTATAGACAATGATTCAAACAACGAATTAAAGTGTCATTGCCGACATAATATTGCTTGCACTATTATAGCAGTAGTTATAAAGTTACAAAATTAAGAATTCAACAATCTACATTACAGAAATTTTCTTTCAAAAAAAATTTATTATTTTAAGGTTGGTCGAATGAAATTATTAAATTTTAGCCCTAATAATATTATCAACAACCATGATATTTAAAGTGTAATATGCATTATGAATGAAAATTTTCGACCAAAAAAAAATAAATAAATATTACAAAAACCTATTTCATGTACCTATACCTACCTATTTTCATTCATTTCTATTTTTTGTTTTTTGTTCATATTTACCCAAAATGTAAAAAAAAAAAAGTTTTCAAATATATTAACGTCAGTTACATGTGCCCAAATATATATATTTATTACAATGAATATTTTTTATTTTATTTTATTTTAAAAGGATATTTGAAATTGATATAAATAGAGGTAGAACATAAAAGTTATATGTACATATAGAATACATATACAAGAAAAAAAAATTTATTTACGGTATAAATTTCAAGAGAATTTAATGTACCTATCTTTATAAAATACAATTTATAATTTTCTTTTTTTTTTATTATTATTATTATTTTTATTATTTTTATTTTGTTCATTTTTCAATAAATAATTTTCATAAAAACAAAAATATATGTATTCGAATATATATGTATATATTTATATGTATATATATGTAAAAGCATAAGAAATTTTTCAAATAAAAAAGAATGTTATTTAGCAGTAAAATCATGAATAAAAAAAATAAAATATGGTATTTAATATCTGTGAAAATGAAAAATATTTCAATAATAGGCGTCAAAATAAGTTACTTTTTTTATTATCATAAAAGTTTAATATATGATTTTTTTTTTTCAAAGCATACGCAGACAAGTTATTTTTTTTTCTAATAAAATTAAACATTTTTGACTATATATGACTTTGAAAACAAATATGTATAAATGACTTTAAAAAGAAAATTCTACAAATCAAAATAATAAATTTGTTTATACTAGGATTTCACAAATAATGTAATAAAGTTTTGATTTCTTGTCTGAAGAACCAAATGTCAAAAAAAAAAATACCATAAAAAGAAAAAAGAAAATTAACATAAAAGAAAATACTATTTTGCGAATTTTCTTTTTAACAAACCTTAGAAAGTTATTAATTACTCTAAAAGTCACAAATTATATGTATGTTGGTAAATAACTTAAAAATATAAATTTCAGGTGCTTCTAATTTAATCAGTTTAATTTGCCACTGAGAAAATTAATAGGAAATTTTTGTCACATAAATTATATTATGAAAGCAGTAAGCATGATATGAATTTTAAATTATTTACATTATTTATTACAATTTATTAGAGCGAGATTATAACAGAAATCCTTTAGGTAAAAAAAATATAATAATATTTATGTTATATCTACACAAAGATAAAGAATTGCTTTTTATTATCTATGAAACAGAAAATAGGAATAGACATATTTAGGGAATTTTAAATGTGCATATATTTTGAATAGTTGTAATTGTATTGAAAGAATCACTGACAAAAAATTTGCAAATAACTTATAAGCATTATAAAATTATTAAGGAATCCCAAAATTTTGTTAAAGCGACATTTTATTAAATCCCTGTAGACGAATTAATTGTGCACCGAAGAAGGATAAATAATAATTTTTAATGCGTTGGGGATCGTTATGTTGTATTTAGTGCTATAGAATTTAGATCACTAAATGGAGTATTATATGCGTCAATACACATGCAATCATTTAGATGCATCTGCGTAAATAATGAAAAAATTTAGATGCATCAGCGTATATAATGAAAAAATTTAGATGCATCAGCGTAAATAATGAAATCATTTAGATGTTTCGTATTGAATATTACGTAATACCTAACTAAACATAATATCTCTCACAATATTTCAATACAGCCAAATACAAAAAAAAAAATGAGAAAAAATGAGAAGAAAAAATATTCTCTCTTTGCAACTACCTCTCCCCTACGCATTAAAACAGTATATTGGATATGTAAACAAAATTTGTTATACAACTCGTTCTGTATTTACACAAAAATACATTGACACTTGTCAATTTATATCACTCGACCTTCGGTCTCGTGATATAAGTATTGACTCGTGTCAATGTATTTTTGTGTATACAGAAGTCTTAATTAATAACAAATTTAGTTTACATATACAATAATCTACTATAACTTTCCTTTCATCGTATTTTTTACAAAAAATTAAACACAAATTATTAAAATAATTATTATTAATTTCAAAGAATTGAATTTTGATCTATAAATAGAAAATTAATGTTAAATCAAAGCCATTTCAACCTCCATAATGATTCTTCCAACTTCTATACAAACTGTATACCATTATCGGAAACATAAAATTCTGATTATAGCACGAAATTCTGTTAATAACTCCATCATATTCTTGTTAGGAATATTATAATTCCAAATAGTACATCAAAATAAATAAAATTACAATAATATTGGTTATGGAAAAAATACTTTTAATTTTTTTTAATAAAAAATTTAACAAATAACTAAAGCAAAAAATATTCTAGGCCTATAATATTCTAAAATAAAAACTAAATCTAACTCAAATCAGTTGTATCTAGAAAAAAAAAAATTAAAGAAAACTTTTATGAAAATTTATCCCTTATCAAAATACTAAAATTCTATTTTATTTTAATTAATCTTAGATTATAACGTGGGTAATTGTCTGATGTACAAAAAAATATTGAAAGAATAATAAATTAAAACACCTTAGAAAAATAGAAAAAAAAATTATTTATTGTTGCTTCATTTCAAGGAGAGAAAAATAAACACCTTTTTTAATGTTTATTTGACAAAGATATTTCAAAAATGACATAAAAATGTTTTTTTTTTATTTCTTTTCTGTTTGTTTCATTAAATTTTGCGGTGCCATATAATTGATTATGCCTGCAGGACATCATTAAATTAAATTAGAAAATAATGTATATGATGTTTCGAAAAAAAAAATAAAAATAAAAAAATAAAAATAACGATGAATAGAAATTTTAATTGTTATTATTATGATGAAAATTGGTACAAATTTTTTTTTTTTTTTTATGAAAACATGAAAAAAAAAATAATATAATGATACATCATACATGGATAATAATAATACGAAAATAAAATATCAAATTTTCAATTATTTGTTATATTCTCATCTCATATTTGATGACACAACGAAATGTTATGTCTTTTAAAAAAAAACAAAATAAAATTGTTTATGTATGTATACAGTTGAAAAGTCTGTCTTCTCAATTTTCTTTTATTTTTCTTGTAAATATTGAATGGAAATTTTCAAAATATATATATATGTTAGTTGAGTGCGATATGATATTCAGCAAATGAAAAAATTGAAAAAAAAAATTTACATAAATAAGTTCAGGTCAACGACATAGTTTCTTGACAAACAATATTTTCGTATACAGTATAAATATATACAAATATTAATTTAATGGAAAAAAGGAAAAATATCTAAGATATTGAATATTACGAAACATTATTATGTTTTTCATAAATGTGCACATAAGCCAGACAGCTGCTTACTTAACATGAATTTCATTATCCTATTTTTCTTATATATAAACCTTGAACATATACTCTTTTACTTTATACATATGTATGCCAAAAGCATCGATAGTATATTGATTTAGTTCGGAAATAAGTCTTCCTTTCGAATCAGGTTTAATTGTTTTTAATTATAGCTTAGTGTAAAAAACAATTAGGTTTAATTTTATCTAAGATTTTAATATTAAAGTCTAAACAATTAAAAAAATTAATTTAATAACTGAGAACACTGGGCGATGATAAATAATAATCGTTGAGAATTTTTCCTACACAAAAATTATTGTGACTTTTTTCTTACTATGATAAATAATGTTTTCTTACGTTTTTGTTCGTAAATGATTGTGAATGTGACAGCTCCATTTGTTATGCTTTTTGATTTTCTACAAAATGTATAATTTTCATAACGATTTGTTTTCTAGTTTAAAATACTAAAAGGTGCTTAATAAATTCTTTTAAATTATTTATCATCTGTCAAAAAATCCTTTTCTAGAAAATTATCTCGCGTTTCATGACATCAAAATAATTTTTTTAATTTACTCTTGATTTATTTATTTTATTTTTTAAACAAAATTTACGTTCTTGACAGCTATACAAAACAATTTGGTACATTAACTCAAAATAAATTTCACAAAAAGAAATTTAATTGATGTAATTAAAAAAAAACTTAAAAAAATGTTTTCTATTAAAATTCTGAAATCTATCATAGTTACAAATTTTATTAAATAAATATAATTTTATGAATTAAAAATCAAGTTTTGAAAAAAAAAAAATATTTATCTCATTATCTTTGATTACATTTTTCATATTGTGTTTAATGTTTTTTTCACACAGTCATATTATTTCAGGTTTTTATGATTAATTTGAGATACCGTGGTGTTAATTAATATTATCGTTAAACTACAATGATACATAAGTTTGCTCTTGGAGCTGAAATTTTTCTAGTGTTTGCACTATCCGCACTTCTATGTGTTATAATATTGTTTAAAACAAATATGTATATGACTGAAATTCCTAGAGCAAGAAAAATCGATCAATAATTTTAAGCTTTATTTTATTCATAAAAAATGAACGAATTTAATTACATCACATTTTTTTGTTTAAATTAAAAAAGAAATTAATATTGTAATACCTTGTTAAATTGAATTTCAATTTATTTGAAAATTTTTTCTCTACAAATATATTTCCCATTCCCAAAAAAAATAAAAAAAATAAATATATTTTGTATCTACATACTTTTACAAGAAAACATAAATCTTTTCGAAAAAATGAAAGCGGTAATATATAATAATAAAAACGAAATCAGATCAATAAACCACACAGAATGTGTGTTCGTTTGAAAATTTTTATTATATTTTGCAAAATACATTGAATAAAAATGATCTGTAATTCTATTACGACAAACAAAGTAGCAGTCATACAAAAAGACTTTAATATTTTGAAACAAAATTATTTATATAAATTTTCCATGTTGAGCACGTACAAATTCAATTAGAAAGGAAATAGAAAATATTTTGAAAATCATAAAAAAATTATAGTATATCATTTTTCATTTTATCGAAAAACTTAAGTTTTATTTTAATATACATTGATTATAATGAAATGGAATAGAAGAATTGGAATTATTAAAGTCAAATTTTATATTCTTAAATGCTACTAAACGAAGCGGCTTAGTATTATATAAAATTCTTTCCACAGAACTATTTATTAACATTGTTCCATTATATATTTTATCTATTCTACAGGTCTCTCCTAATAATTCTACTTTTTTGCTATTAAAGACTTTTCTAAATATATAGTATTAAATCATGTTTTGCAACAATGTGATAATTAATTATGTATATTTTGCAATATTGGCATCATCTGGCTGAAATAAAAATTATTTTATTTATTGCGATATTAATTTTTTCCTTTTAATTTAGAGTTAACATTTTTAAGAATTATTCAGTTATTTATTCATTTGAACAACAAAATTTTATGGCTGATCTATTTATATGTACATAATATACATATGCACATTTTCATTTTATCAAAATTAAGAATGAATAGCGCGCTGAAACAAAAATTAAAATTATTATGAACTATATAATTCATTTTTTTCTTTCAGAATTAATGGGAAAGTTTTTATTAAAAAAAATTTATAGAAATTTTTAGAATGCTCTTGGTATCTCATTTTCATATTGTCAATATATGTTTAAAAGGTTCCAGATCCTAAATAACCTACAAAGTATAGCTTGATAACAAAATGTATATTATGCCATGTTTGTAAATAGGTATACCCTGATTATTTTTTTGTTGTAGCATGTAATTATTGACAACATTTTAGGATTAGACATTATAGCAACCTACCAAGGTCTACTTCAATATCCGTCATTATTCTTAAAAGTAATTTAATTGCATAATATATATCTCATTTTCGCCGTAATACAATCTTAAAGTGAAAAATTTAAAGACTAACTACATTTTAGAACAAAACTAACTACGTACATAAGTTCAAAAATATAAAAAAAAAAATACTTCTAAAAATTATTCGCATATCCCTTAACCTTTTTATTATTTTTTTATTTTTTGCTATTTTTCTAACGATATGGGTCATAGAGCTGTTTTAAAAATATTATTCCTATGAATAAGAGATAAAAACAAAGATTAAAGTTTACTTACAGTTATAAAACATTTCATCTGCTTTTAAAAAGTATATATTGAAAAACAAAGTTTTTATAGTTAGAAGTCATGATGTTAAAAAAAAACTTGGTAAAAAAAAATGTTTAACTTATATAAGTGTAAGTATGTCTATAAATATATTCCTATTTTATATGTAGTTAATGCAAACATAAAATATAGATTATTATTATTCCTTTTTTTTTTTTCTCTGCCAAACAGATATTGAGAAAAAAAGGGAAACGAAAATAAAATAAGAGAACGAAGGATTGCTGGGCTTTAAGTTGATATAATTTATTTAATGGAAATTGGAATTTTTTTTTTTAGAAAATACAAATATGATGAAACCTTACATATTAAATTAGGAACGCAATGTATGATGTATGGTACTTTTGACTAATTTTCATAACAACATAATGAAGTTAAGTTCACCTGTTTTATTTTTCCAAATGTGTATTGTACATATTGTAGGTATTATTAATTAATTATTTATGTCCACAAACTAATAAAAAATAAGAATAATATTATATATTTACTTACCGGAT
>OZ023275.1:26763432-27018432 GCA_964007475.1 Hybos culiciformis
GGTTGTTAACTTACATTTCAAAATTAAACCTGCACAAAAAATCATTAAAGCTCAAATTAAATCATTTTTTAAAATAAGTAGTTTAATGAAAAATAAACATGGATTATACAAAATATTTCTTTAAACATCTATTTTTTAGGCTCACTGTCAAAAATATTATCCGTTTTTTAAGTTAATATTATATTTATTTAGTATACACATATAACATACATAATGTACATAATATTTTTTGCATATGAAGTTAAATTATTCTCATCGTTATTTATTATAAACATTCTCCAATATAGCTGTCAGTTCGTTTTCTATAATCATAACTTAAATTTTTATTATACCTTATATATATGAATCAAATAATTTGTTATATATAATAGTTATGCATTTGAAGTTTTTATGCTCATCGTAAAAAGTTGTTATTGGCATATTTTCATAATAATATAACGATAATAATAATAGCATCATCGTTATATTATTATGAAAATACGTCAATACGTCAGTTCCATTTACTGTATATTTATAATTAAAATGTAAATGAATCAAATATGTATATATTATTGTTTTGACTTATTATTTCAATTTCTGAATCTTGATCTGCATATATATATAAAAAAAATCTAATTTCATAGCTTTTTAGTCCCAACATTTTTCACCATAAATATTATAAATTTATTTTTACATCTTATTCTGATTGGCCTAGTAAGAAATTTAACTGCATAAATTTAAGAAAATAAAAATGGGAACATTAATTTGGTTAACGAAAAAAAAGGGTATCCCTATGAAAATATACCCAACATTAGTTATTATAATCACTAGGAAAATCCCTGTGGAAATATTTCGGTACACATCCTTTTTTCACCATCAAATTAATTATTTAAGACCTTTAAAATAAATAAATAAAAATCTAATTTAATTTTAAAATCTATAAAAAAAAATGTTGATCTTTTTATGTTTGCGTGGTGATTTTAATAAAATTTATTATAATTTGAAATGTAATAAAAAAATTTCAAAGATAAAGGAAATTTAAATTGATTTAATAGATTTATGATATATCCATTATGTTTTATTGCGCTTATAAATAGTTATTTTAATGAAATTTAAATAGATAAAATATTGCAAACAAAATGGAAGTAGATATTGTAATAGTATATTCCGAAAGTGTGAAAATATATAATGTAGCGAGCGAGAGAACATAAAACCTAATATATGACTTATTGTTCGGTACTTCCATAACTATTTCCAATTTGAGAGTTTTATATATAAATGAAACATTCACCTTAACCTTAGTTTTCAATCTTATATCGCAACGCAACGATAGAGTCTTATATCGCAACAATAACTAAAAGAAAATCGGGAACAATAAACTATTTTATCGGCTGGATTGATTCGTTTTCTTGTTCGAGCTTACATTAGTATTTATATTTATACCAATAAAACATTCTATAAAAAGAGTTTTTGACATAAATAAAAATTTGAATTTGTATAAAAATTCTACTTTCTTTATTTTCATTCTCTATTTGAATGACTCAAAAATTGTGTTATTCTTGAACGTTCACTTCCATTCAATTCATTAATTTATTCTATACTCTCGAATTAAAGTTAAATTTTTCAATATCACCAAAAATGTCAAATAGTCAATAAAAAAATTTGATAATAATCTTATCTTTAAAGTGTTGTTATATGGATATATTTTCCGAAGTCTACCATGTGTATATTACTAAAGTAATTAAAAAAATATATAAAGTCTGCATAAACTAATGTACATATGTATATAATAATGTTAATATTAACTTTAAAAAACGAAATATTTGCTGTATAAATTAATATATGAATTCTGATAACATGTAAACAAAATAATATTAACAAACAAAATGTTAAACACCGCAGGGTATAATACGAAATGAATAGGGTCGATTAAACCTAAGAACGTCATTAAAAAAAAAATATAAAATGAAATTTTTTCACAATTTATTTTATATTTTTTTTTTCCAATAATTTTTCTTTCTAATAAGTTTAAAATAGTTTTCATCAATGAGTTATTATTTTTTAATATTGTTAATGAAAAAATCTGATTCTGGGACTTAACCGATTCAAATTCGGGATATTATCGGGATATTAGATATTTTTTAAATAAATATAAATAAATAAAGAAAACTTCAATTAACATATTATATGAAAGTTATACAGAAAGAAACTGAGGAATTTATGGATTTTTGACAATTCAAATCGTTCAATGAACCAGACGCAAACAATTAAATGTGTGCATTTTTGTTATTAAAATTTTTTTTTTTAATTCTTTTATTAATTTTTTTGCAGAGAAGGACTCCGAATGATATATGAACAATTATAATACATAAATGCTTCTCATAAATATAAACCCAACACTACGACGCGTTGCATTTGTGAGAAGGATTACATGTCAATTGAAATAAAAAGGTATTTAATATGCACCTCGTTATAGTCCCCCATTATTTCACTTCATATTTTATACAAAAATTTATAACATTTTTAATAACACAATGTCAAACGAATATTGAATTTTTATTTATTATGTTTTCTATCCAGTAAATACGGAAAAACAATTTCTATTTTTTTTTTTCAATAAAAAAGTCCTCATATTACGTGCCCACTCTTAAGAATTTATAATTTAATATTATTAAAGAGATTCATTTTAATTCCTTTAAATCTTAAATCACATTTATTCAATGCTAATCTGTGAGAAAAAAATTTATTCTTTGCTAGATTGTTTACGAATGTTGCTTCTATGTTTATTAACTAAAATGGACAAAGAAAGCTTATCTTTTTCCTCATTTACGTATACAGTATAATAAAGATGAATTTCATTATACACAAAAATAAAAAAATCGATAATTTTTATTCTTCAAAATATAAACTTAATCAACTAATAAAATTTAATTACCGGAAAATTGGTAGAACCACAATATAATAAAAAAAAAAATTATATGCAATGTATTTATAGTATACTAACTATATTATTCAAATATATACACTTTCCTGAGCAAAAAATAAATTCATGACAAAAGATACAAAAAAACCAAAAATAAAAATTTAATTAATTTTCTTTTTTGAAATAAGTATATATGTTTGTATGTACCTATCATGCATAAATATATAATGTATAATATAGAAGTAGAAGAAATTAAAATTCCAAAAAAAAAGAAAGAAAAATGCAAGGGTTAAAATACACATAATAGATATTTTTTGTTGACTTTTTTTGCATCATTGATATAAAATTATTCTTAAGTTAAGCGATAATGAATGGCATATTATATTTTTCATTAAACCATATTATTGATACTTTCAAATGCTCCCTCTGTTGAATACACTATTTAAAGAAATATATAGATTTCTACATATTTAGTTGTATGGGATCTTCATTTTTATAATTATACAAAAAATTGTATTAAAATAAGTTCTACACGAGATGCTACGAAAAAAAGTTATTTTAGTTTCAATAAAAATATATGGAAAAATAAGTAATCTTGAATTAAAAATTTAAAAACAAATCATAGTTTCTTGAATTTAAAATCTTTAATTATTATTAATCATCCATTATGATAGTTTGAAAATTAATACCTTTATTTTGATTTAGGATTTCATTAAATGCTTATAATTAGCATTCACCTCGTACATTTATTATGAAATAAAGCTTGTGCTGCACAGTCAGGGCTCTGACATGTAATAAATAATTATTCTTTCTCAAAATCGTCCTATTTTTACAGTATAACCTAAGATGATTCATTATACATACAACCACCGATTCGATTGATTTTGATGTGCATTTTTTACTAAAATAATCAGCCAATATCGATTATGAGATTTTCAAAAATAATGAGACATTAAACATTCCTATAAATAACATAAAATGAAATAATTCCATAAACTCAATTTATGTTTTTTTTTATTGTATAATTAATTCACTAAATTGAGAAGAAAATGCTAATTAAAAAGAAAGATATTTCAACTTTTTTTTGTTAACACAAACATTAGATAAGAATTTTTTTTTTATTTTTATTTCATTAAAAATTCCTTCCGTAGTATTTCTCCGATTTAAAAAAAAAAGAAATAATAAATGTTTAAATTACATGCCAGTTTTTAAGAAAAATAAAAAACATATAAAAAAATAATGAAATTTTTTTTGTTGGGTTTTCATGTTTTGTAAAGCCGAAAATAAAATACAGAATATCATGATCTAATTTTAATTTTTTTTTTTTTATTTAAAAATGTAAATAAAAAGTTTTTTTTTTTTATTATTTTCAAGCTATACATTGAAATGCTAAATTAAAAAAAAAAATAAAATTAAAAACAATTTCCATTTCAGAAATGTTTCTTTCAATAGATTTAAATGTATTTTCCATCAAAAAAAAAAATATTTTTTTTTTCTCTTTATTTCCATTAAAAGTTTTCCATTTAAAATGCAAGGTCGTGAAAAACTTCCACAAAAAATAAAAAAAATTAAATTCAATAAAAACTTTAAAATCATTGACTTGAGAATCCTATGAGCAAAAAAAAAAATCATATAAACGTTTATTACCTACATTTTGTTTAAGAAATTAAAATTTTACATAATTATCTATAGTTCCACCATGTACTTAATTAAAAAAATTTTTAATATCTTTTTTATCAAAAACTCTTTAGATAACAAAAAAAATATTCATTATTCTATTTTGTTAATTGATATTGTTTAACATTATGTTTGTTGACTTCAAAAAAAAAAGAAGAAATTACCTTTATTAAGCGTTATAATTAAAATTTTAAATTCTACAAAGATCAATATGGAGCCTCCAATGATTGAAACTTATATTTTAAATGCAATTAGGTGTAGTAAAAAGTTAATTTTTAACAAAAAAAAAACAAAAAAAAGGAAATAAGTTTTTATTTTATTATTTTTTACATCCAATAAAAATTACATTTTCATTACTTTGATGCCAGTCCATTAAAAATTATTTTCTGTTTAATTGGTATTTTACAATGTTTGCTTCAGAAACAATTTTTTTTTTTTTTATTACACCTAAGTTACTTAATGTAAATATATATATATAGCTATAATTTGAAAGAGGATGTAATCATTATACATAGGCAAATACATATATGTTTATAACTAAATAATAATAGTTATTTTATTTGTTGAGAAATTCTAATGAACGTTCTGTAAATATATCTATAATAATTTTATTGTAATGAAATAAAACTTCATTAAGCTGAATTTTTGTTGGACTTTGAGAAAATTTGAGAAATTTTTTATTGTAAACTCTCTGTAGGCTCTTTTTGTAAGATCCCTTCGAAACTTCACTTTATATAGGCTTCTATATATTTTCTGCGATTTGTTCAACTGCTCTGACATTTTTGACATCGTAGATAAAATTTTTTCTAATGAGGCATTATCTTGATTAATCTGTCTATAATGTACAAATTAAAAACGATCTTTCATGTTCGAAGTAATTCGAAAACTATACTATGGATGGATTTTGATGGAGTTTTTACACTAATTAGATCGTATTAGGTTTTAGAGAGTACTTATTTATTCCAGGTCTAGCTGGGATTCGTTGCTATCAAATAAAATCCTCAAAAAAGAATTGTCGAAAAATGAGGTAAATAAATTAAATTCCAAACAGATTACGTAATAAAGGCTGAAAGTAACTTAAGAGAAAGTTTCTATTTATCGCATTTCTATAAAAAAAATTTGCGACAACGTATGTAAAAAAAAGGGTTAAAATCGTAGATTTTTATACGTACTATATCTACAAAGAAAAAACATTTTTTTAAGTACATTTTCATCGACATTTTCCTATTAAATTTTTTATTCAATCATTGAATTTATTATAGCTTTAAGAAAAGAGGAAGAAACCATAAACGCAGAACAAAGCAAATTTTTGCAATAAAAGCTTCTATAATGGGCCGATATTATATGTTAAAATGTCCATAAAAAGAAATAATATGCGGATGTGCAAAATAAAAAGGAACCCACAAGCCACAAAATTTATTTACCTCAATATTTAAAATTATATATGAATTTAAAAAAAAAAAATTATATTTTTTTTTAGATAAAATTATTGAAAAAGGATTATTTTTTTTTTTTTGTTGCCTTTTTTTTTATCATCATCATATTTTATTTTTTATTTTTTTTTATAGTTACCAACATTATTATTACATTTTTATCATTTAACAAAATATATGTATTGTATACTGTATAGATAAACGTACATCACATAATTTCATAATATTCTTTTACTCAAAAAAAAAAATTAATATTTTTTCCTTTTCACAGTGTTAAAAAGGAAAAAGAGATAAAATTTACCCATTAAATAAATTATGAGTTATATATGTTATATTTTGCAAGAAAGATAGAAAAATGAAAATATTAACAGGTCATTGAGGAAATTAACAGCTTATCATGTTTGTAAACAATTCAAATCAAAAAATAAATATGAGAGATTCTTAAACAAACAAAATATATAATTATGTATATAAATAAACAATAATATAATATATACTGAGTATAGTATGGTAGTTTTTTGATTGATTGATTCATGATTGATATCCTTAAATATGTTTTTTTTTTTTTCATTAATCTTTGTTTCTATACCCGGAACGATTATGATTTATATTTTCAGGTGAATTTATTGAAGACTATTTGTAACATAACGTAAAGTTATGTAACCGCAAAACATATTTTATTTTCATTGAATTTTTTTTGCATATTTTAAATAAAATTGTGCGATATTTGGATTTGGACTGTATTTAGCAAATACTAGAAACATATTTTTACGTCAAATACATATAAATTTTAATTCTCCAATGCGATGTTACAAGCCTGCAGAATATAAATAAAGTATCTTTTTTTTTGTTTTAAGCCAGCCGAGGTGTCAAAAATTTAAAAATTAACTACAAGTTTGCATTTTCTGTAAATGTCCGTCTGTTTTTAACATATACCTGACTAATTTTAATCGAATGCTAAAATATCCGTGATATCGTTCACTTAGATCTAAGTTAAAGCGTAAGATTCTCAACGTCCGAAGTAAAAAACGGTAAAATTTTGTAGATAGAGGAACCTTAAAAAAATTAAGCTCTCATTGTCAAAATTTTTTTAGAAATTATTGGAATAAAAAAATTATAAAATAAATAAAATTTTGTTTTGGTTCATGCACATGTACATTAATATAGTACATATATTCATTACAAAATATACATTTATGTATAATTTATGTAAATAAATGTATATACATACTATACTACGTTCTTATTATATTTTTCATTAAAAAATATGAAACCAAAAACATATTATTACTTTTATTTATATATATTATGTACATTATTATTATATTTCATTATTCAACAATATTATTTTTTATTTTTTAAGTTCTGAAAGTAATAAAATAAAAAATAATTTAAAATTTGAGATGCAAAAAAATTTCCTTTATAATTTAATGTCATAAAAACAAAGATCTCGACAAAGATATACCTTATATAAAATATGAAAAAAAAATGTTCACAAATTTATTTTATATAGGTGTATACATAAAAAAAAAAGTATATACATACTATGCTTTATTTATGGATATATATATGTACTCTTACAAAATAACTGCTTTTTCGTGGAAAAAAGATACAATTTTTAATTAATATTTTTCGAAAGAATATAATGCTCTTTTATTTTTAATTATAAGGACCTTAATGATCTTACGAATAATTAACAATCTTTTTTTTTGTATCATTAAATACAAATTAAGTAAAAATGAGTAAAAAAAATTTTGATAAAAATTTCATAAAATTTAGCTCTTTTTGAACAAAATCCCATACTATTGCACTGATACTTCGAATTGTCTAAAGGAAATCATAATTTTACGAAACTTTAAGATTTATTAGTTTTTTCTCTTATATTCTGTTATTTATGAGTTGAAGGTAGTATTTAGAAGTGCCTACAGTCAGAAATATCTCATTTCTGGACAAATAGTTTCGATTATTAAGTGAATATTCGAATATTAAGACAATCAAATTCGAATATTAAGACATTTAAATTTTATTCTAAGCTATGAAACGGGTACAATAAATATTAAAAGGTAAGACCTACAGCTTGTTGTACTAAAAAAAATTCCAAAAAAAATTCGCATCACCCATGACTAATTTATTATTTCAAAAATTTCATAACTACATAAATTTTAAAAATTACATTCTTCCTATACACATCATAAGTATATACGACGTAGGTATTCAGATAACAAAAATTTTAAACTATTTCCTCAATCTGTTTACCTTTTTCTCGTTCCTTGACGAAAAAATATAATACATAAAACAATTTTTTCATCTTTCATATATATATTATACCTACACATATTTTATATTTAGGTAAATATTTAATATTTTTATTTTTTTATTTTCCTTCCTAAAAGGATAATAATAAAATGAATTGTTTTCCGGTTTTCCGACTTAAAAGCTATTTTTTTTTTTTCGTTTTTTTATTTTTTTATGCAATATTTACGTATAAAGTTAAAAATTGTGTAATAGTTAAATATAATAAGATAGGAGGAAAAAAAAAGATTTTTTTTTCATTTTCCTATCTTCGTCTGATTTTTTATAAAAATTCCAAAAAAATATTTTTTATTTGTACCTACAACTTTTATTTAAATGAAAAAATTTTCCAATTTTAAAATAGCGTGTTTTGAATACATAAAAATTATTACTAGTATATATTATATTTGTTTGCATTCAAAATTATATTTCTGATTCACGCTCTATATTTTTCATAATTTTTTTATTTTTATTTTAAAATTAATTTTACACATCATTGTCCTTTTTTTTCTTTCTTTTTTTTGAATAATTTTCCATTTTTAACTTTATTAAAGATAAGGTCAATCAAGTTTTGTGACATTTGGTTCTGTCGTTAACTATAGCATTTTTATTTTTATTTGGAATTTTGTTAGTTTAGTGAAAAAAAAAATAATATTAATCAATAATTTCGGAAATATGAAAAAACCTTCATTCAAAATTTAATATAAATATGATTTTTAATTTTCCCATTATTCAAGCTAAAATTCTCTATATAGTAGTGGCGTGAATAAATGAATTTTTTTTTATTAATTAAAATCCCTTTAATAGGTTTTTTTTTTTTTTGTGCCAAAAACCTTCACATGTAATGTTATTATTCTCAAAAGCACCGAATAAATAAAATAAAAACATAAAAACCATAAAATGAAATATTTATGTTTATTTCAAAGTGTCATAAAATGGTACACTTTTTTGTTTTTTTTTTTTTATTTTACTTTCACGAAATAAATTTAACTTATATTATTTTTATTTACCGCATATACGAGTATATATACCTTCAATCAATCATTCATATAAAAAAGTGTTACAAAAAAAAATTTAAAAATATTATTATTGTTTTACAGCACACAATAACATCAATATTACTCCTTTCACTTTTATAAACATATATTTATATATTTTGTATTTTGTTATATAGGTCTCTTGAAAAATCTGATAAACCACTTTGCAGATTTATTTTTTCTTTTTATGTCAATTATATTCCCATTGAGACCTTCCATAAATTGTTAATAATGCAAAGTTAAAAGGAAATATATATATTTATACACAAATATATATAGTTTAGTTTGATTTTGTAATTTTAATTCCATTTTCGTGTATTGAAGCGATTTGAGTTAATATTTCAGGACTAAAAAGTGTAAATTGAATATAGTGTATAGTACGAAGGAAGGATAAAATTTTCATTTTAAATAAAATATATATAAATTAAAAAAAAAATAAATCCGACAACCGACGATGCATAAAAATTATCAAAGTTAAATAAATTTATTAAAATAGACATTTTATTGAAAACAGATATTATTGAATGAATAAATCACTGTATATAAAATTTATCTAAAACACGGTAAAAGTTACAAATTTCCATCAGATTACATCTAATAAAAATTTTATTATTTTTTTTTAACTATCTTTATCTCATGAAGACAAGTTTTTTTTCATAAAATATAATATAAATTTTCAAAGCACGCTTTAGCTATATATACTCAAGTTTTTCTGTATATACGTATATATTTTTAATTTATTTCACTTAAAAGTAAATCATTTTAATCCAAAATGGATTATGGAAGAAATTATACTATATAAACTTTTTGGCAATTTATTTAGTGGAAAATTTGTCTTGCAGAGAGTTGAAGCAACAAAAAAACAAAAAATATTTTCATATAATTTAATAGTAAATTTTTATGAAAACAGATAACAGAGAAAAAAAAAATGATGTTAAATTTTCGGAAAGAAGAGTGAAAACTTTAGTAATTTAGAGGTCATTGATGTGTATGAAAAAAAAAAAAAAAACAAATGTTTTATTTTTTGTTTTTTCTTTTTTTTTTTGTGTGTAGAAAACTTTCTGAAAAATGAAAGAGAAAATATTCTTTTCAACACAGGATTGCATTTGAATATTTTATGCTTTTATGTGTTATCTGTTTGCATAATTTTGAAGAAAAAAAAACGAATAAATTTATTTTTATTTTATTATTTCTGTCTTTTCAAGTATAATTTAATTATTAAATTAAATTTATTATTTTAATGTTTTGCGTATTTTTTTTTGTAGAAAAATGAAAAAAAATATAATATAACATATGCAATTTAAGTTAATGATAAGTTAGAGATTTCTATAAAAGACATTAATATATTCAAACTGAAAATGGAATTTTGGGACAAAAAAGTTTATATAAATTTTAGATTTAAGCTTTCTAGGAAAATATAAGAATTTTGTTTTCAAGCAATAAATTTTTATTTTATTTTTTATTTTTTAATGCAATTCCGATGGAAATTATATCTTATGTTGCTAAAGCGTATTTGGAAATTTTTTGTATTTTAAGAAAAAAAAATTTTGGATCATAAAACTTTATTCGGAAACCTTCCTTTTCGTGTTAATTCTTTTAGAAATTATATTTAGAAACGAAATAATTAAAAAATACAAACAAAAAAAAAAAACAAATCATTTTCTAAAGAAATTCATTAACTTAAATTAAAAATGAAATTCAAAATTTATTACCCTTTTCCTATTTCAAGTCACGTAATTGTTTTTTTTATGAATAAACGAACGATAAGTCATTTTTGATTACATAAAAAGGACTTTTAACTAATTTATATAAATTTACCGTTCTGAAGTCTAAAAACATTGGTTCCATAATTAATTCCAAAATGATATCATACCAGAACCGGTTCTTTTGATATACGAATCAAATCTAGTTCAAAGAAAATGTTTGTTGCATAGAAATCGAACAGAAATGGAATCAGTTCTTTATTCCTGGTTGAATAACCGATTCGTAGCCGGGAAAGTATAGATAAACTATATTTATGTACAGTTTATATTGAACTTATCCTAGTTTTGGAGGATCATAATTTTCTGAAAAAAAAAATCAAAAATTTTATTGAATTGTACAGGTTGATGTAATCGTGATAGCCAAGTCACATATTATATTTATTATAAAATTATGCAAATCTTGTACATTTTTATAAAGCATCTGCACAAATGTAAATTGTAGAATGGTAATCAATTTGACGCATCTGTTACATTTAAATAATTCACAGATATCAATATTTAATGTTGTTTTCTTTGAATTTTCATTTATATATATAATTTAGTTGAAAAGTACAAGTAAATTTTTTAGATTTTATTTGCATATATATATATATATTAAATTATTAAAAGTCAAACGAGTCATTGAGCACTATGAAAAAAAAAAAAAAAATCAAAACTGTTTTATTAAGAACATTCTGAATTATATATATGCATAATATTATATTCTCAGTAGAAATAATCAATGTATCAGAACCATGGATAAAATCTTCACAGTCTGTGCATTTTTTGATTTTTATTTTAATTTAAAATTTAAAATAAATAAAGTGAGTTTGAACACTATTTCTGCAACCTTTTCACAAAATTTTGCTTCAAAATATTAAAAAAAGAGCAATTTTTATTTTCAATAAATGTTCGTTTACCCGTCCTCCAGTAAAATGCTTATAACTAATGAACTGCTTAATCGCATTTTTTGTGCGCCAAAATATGCCCAATCTCAGCTCACATTCAGCTCGACTAAGGGATGATATTCTACAATTACGAGTTTGGGAGTTAGAGACTCCCAACCAGCCAAGTTTTATGGAATTCCAAGGATTGAGAGTAGAATCTGGATCTGGATGAAAATTGTTACATTTTTATATTGCAGGGGTTATTCTTCATTTTCAGGGAAAACACGCAGCTTTTAATAAGCTCAATCAATCGAAACTATTATTTCTGAAGTCACAATTGTCAACAAAAATATTAAAATACTTTTAATATTTAGAAGTAATGATTAAAATCTGAACGTTAATACCACATTTAATGACTGAATTGCAGAATTATCAAAGGTTTTAACTTCGATTTCAACATTTAATAATAAAACGACAAAGTTAAAGAATATCTTCAAAAATATCTATTTCATTTTTTTGTTATTTATTTTTCAAAAATTTCATGTTTTTATAAAAGGAAGAACTTCTGAAAATATATACGCAAGTCGAGTAAGAAATTATGTCCAAATCTTAGAGTCATATCTAAATCAGAATTTTTTTTCGTAATATTCATTTTTGGTCCATCATGAAAGATATCCATGTTTAAAAGCTATTGCTTTTAAAATTTGCAGAAAACAACTAATATTAATTTCAGGTCAATCTTCCATTCCAATTTTCACGTTGGGTCGAACTTCATCAAGAAAGTCTGGCCACATCCGGTATATAACTAAATGGAATAATGTATATAATATTGAAGGAACCTATGTGACGCTCCTTGTTGTGACCAAGGTGGAAAAAAAAGTATCTTAAAAGTAAAGTAAAACTAAAGTATCTTAAATCGAAATGTTGAAAATATATTGTCGTTATCTATAATGTTTGACATTTTAACATTTCTTCTTTCTGAAATCGTATACCGTTCTAGAGGGATTGAAAACTGAATAAACTCCGATTATGACATTTTCTTTAAACAAATTTCCTGTAAAAATAATTTTTTTATTAAATACCTACTCTATTTTTTGTTTCAAAATATAAGTTTGAATGAAACCCTTTTAATTTTTTTTTTTTGTAATCTAATCAACAAAATAATTTCTCACAAAATAACATAAAAGATACACCCAATTTTTTTTTTTTAACATAATTTTTAATTTTAGTTTAAAAGAAAAGATAACAAAATCACCGGTTTCAGACTCCTTTTTTTTTCTTTTCGTTAGCATTGTTTTCTTCTTTTTGTTGTTTTTTGTTAATTAAATTAAAATTCTTCAAGTTATCAGTTCATAAAAATCTTCTTCACTTTTAAAATTATAATTAAGATTTCCCTGAAAAAAGAAAAAATACCAAAACCAAAAACAATATACTATAGATTCTGGCTTTAATTTCATTTTATTTTAATTCTCTTTTATTATTTCTTTTTTTTTTGTTCCCTGTTATTCTTTTTTTTTTTGCCTTTTGTTTGGGGAAAAAAAACATAATAAAAACCACATTTCGGGGCATTTATTTAATTTTTTTTTGCATATTTTAATTGAAATTAAAAAAAAAAAAAAAACGGTGAACCTACTTTCAATTATGTTAAATAATGTTAAAAATAAGAAAAACAAAACATAAAAAAAAAAAAGGATCATTAAAGTTATTATTGCAAAAAAAAAAAAAAAAGAGAAAACAGAAAAAAAAAATAAAAACATGCATAAAAGGAAATGAGTGTTGTGTTCTTAACATTCCCATCCCCATATGTCAAAGACAAAGATCCCCAAAGCGAATAACAAAAAATAATTATTTTCAACTGGCAACCGGCTGATGACTTTTAATTATTCAATTCAAATAAAAAGAATAATATTAACTCTTACTAATTTTGTTGCTTGTGAAATTTATATATATTTTTTTTTTTTTTAATTTTTAACCAAACAATTTTTTTTTTTTAATTTGTATTACTGACACACAAAACGCAAAGTTTAAAGAAATAAATAAAACAATAAACAAACAAAATAATACTAAATAGAACATATACTAAATACCTATAAATATATTTTTTTAACATATGAAAATATTTACCTTGTCAACAACAACAACAACAACAATAAAAATAATGAAACTTTTTAATTAAAAGAGAGCTGGAAATAGGAATTTTTATTTTTTTAATTTGTTATTTTTTTTATTTTATTTTTTTTTTTTTCTTAAAATTTTCACACTTGAATAATTAATTAATTAATTTTTTTTTTTCCTGATTAAAGTAGATATTTATTTCACTTTTTATTTTTAACACAAATTTATTCGTTACTTTGGAACCTTATTTTTTTTTTATTTTCCAATTTTTTTTTTTCTTCTTCTTGTTCTAATTTTCTAATTTCCTATTTTTATTTATTTTTATTTTTATTTTTATTCCTGTTTTTTTTTTTTAATATACCTATATTATTACTTATTTTTTTCTACTACACAGCGCAACACTTACTTTAGAAATCAATTAAAAAAAAAAAAAGAAATCGGAAAATTTTTCATTATTGAAATTTTTTTTTTAACAATGTTGATCAAAAAAAAAAAAAAAAATTAGAATAGGAAAATCTTATCTTCTTAAGTTTTCTATTTTTTGTATAAATTATTGTGGTGTTTATTTAATAACGGGATTTTCTTATTATTACTATGGATGGTTATATTTAAAAAAAAAAAAAAAAAAACAACCTAAAAATAGTATATATAGCTATAGCCAAATAGAAAAAACCAAATTTAAGACATAAATAATTATTTATTGGAAATTTAAATTTATTGCTGTAATATTTGAAAAACAAAAAATAATATATATAAATCAACAGATTTCTTTTGTAAAGTTTAAAAATACTTTTTTCGTTGATTTGTTTGGTTTTATTTGTTTTTAATTTATTTAATCCGAAAACAATATCCTTTTACTTCAACAGACCCGACAATACTGAAAAACTTATAATGATAGGTTCTGCTGCTCAAATATATATATTTTCAATAAAAATTGTATGAATTAAAGAAAAGGAAGATGTAAACAAAAAATAATAATAATATAAATTTTCTTCCAATGTGTAAAATATACATACATATTTATATATGTATAGATATTAAAGTTAATTTGTACAATCTTTATGGAATTTTATTTGAAGGTATCAACAATTTTTTTTTTTGAACATCTGTATCAGATGATTTTCTTATCTATGTTGGAAAACTGGAAAATGAAAAAGGAAAAAAAAAAATAGATTTTTTGTATTATAAAAAACCAAGTTTTCCCGAATTTATATAAATGATTTTGTTTTTGTTTGGAATTATTTCGACACGGCAATGATTTTGACCTTAAAAAAAAACTTTTTTAAACTCTGTATTTTTAGTTTGTTTTTTTTTATTTAAATCAATATGATTGTTTAGGTTTAGGTCTAAAAATAAGCCAAAAATATCGATAATAAAGGGATCAGAGAAGACGTTCTTAAAAAAAAGAATTATTGTCCTAAAAACTATGAAAGTATGACTATTTTTTATGTTCTATATTATTTTTTCTGACTTTTTTTGTTTGGGACTATTCTTGGGACTTTCAATATGCTGTTGAGACGATATATTTAATTGGTGTTATTAATTACAATATACTTCTTCGTTATACCATTGAGTAATAATATTTATAAGAGGGTCAGAATTCATACAAGTAAATTTCAGAATTTTATTTTCAAATAACTCAAAAATGATGACAATATTTTCAATGTATTGAATAAAATTTCATACTCAAATTGTGTTTATTCTTAATACAATATAAAAAAAAATAAAATTAAGAATAAACACATTTGAGTTAAAACGTTTTACTCAATACATTCAAAATATTGTCATAATTTTTGAAAAAAATTTACTTGTATGAATTCTGTCCCTCTTATAAATATTATTACTCAATGGTTATACTATACATACAAAATCTGTTTGCAAAACTTCAATAGCTAAAACAACTTTGTGAAATTTTCTAATATATACATTCATATCATATATGCATATATAAAACATATATTCAGAAAAACTAGTAAATAACTATCAAAAAGTGATTTCGGAAATTGAATAGCTTTCACAGTCTAACTAATTGGATCTACAAATGAGATTAATAATAGTAACGACAATCTTAATATTCTGGACTTTTAACCATTATTTTTATTTTAAGCACGTTATGCTGATGTAGGAAAATAATAATTATCGGGAAAATATCAGCAATTTAATAAGATATTTTTTAATTATAAAATTATAAACATAATTACTTCTTTTATCACAAAATAAAAATGTTTCAAATCAAAACTCTAATTTAAAGTACTGTAAACATTGGTACAAAAAAGTGAGTTACAGTGTTGAAGTTTTGTACTATTAAATGTTAAAAGCTATTTTGTAAATTGTAAATGCTAAAAGCTTATTATAGAAATTTGTAGCAGATATTCATTAAAACGTTTAGTTTTTAATTTAAAAGCAGAAACTTAATTTAACATTCTAAACATTTTCGAAAAAAAGGGCAAAAAAGTCATTAAGTTGGTTTTGTTTGATATAATTTTTTTTAGTTGTCTAGATATACAAAATAAAGTTCCACAAATATCAAAGTTATTTGGAATTATTTTCAACAATGAAGAAATTCACTTGACCACATTTAAATACAACAATAATTACCAAACTTTCATATAGAAAACTTTAAAAAGATTTCCAACAGGTGGCACAACCTTTCAACATCCGGTATAAAAAAAAAAAAGATAATTCAGACGTCAATACATGTTTCCATGAGGTTGATTTCAACTTGATTTAGTTATAAATTCGGCGTACTCTTATAGGTTTCTATGAAAAAATAATTTCTAAAACATACTTACATAATGTATTTCACATAGAATAATCAGCATGCTGAAAGTTACATAAAAATCTATAAATATCGTAAGATCGAAAAATATATATTAAAAGATACAACTCAAATTAGATACCAGAACTAAAACCTTTTTAATCACAAATTAAAATTTTAAAATTTATATATTTATATACCATTAAAACAGAATAAAGAGTGCTGTTCAGAATCACATAAGGGATCATGATTTTTTATATGTAGTCTTTTTAGCTGCTGAGCTCCTAATGATTCTCCAAATGGTTCCTGTTTTTGAATTCAAAAAATAAAATACGAAAACATTGTTTTTATATATGTTATATTTTTTTTTTCACTTTTAAGTCTAAAATCATTACAATTAAGAATGACATTTAATTTAATTTTAATTAATGATTTTATTATATAAATGTAAATTTGTTTTTTTTTTTATTTGTTGTCGTATTTCGAAATTAAATTACTAAAAATAAAAATGGATTTTTGTTGTTGCATCTAGTTGTTTTTCATTATGGTTTTTTTTTTTTTTAATTAATATTTTAATATACATATATGTATTATATATATTATATATATACATATATATAATCCATATATATATATAATTTTTTTTTTGAAGACAGGATCTTATTATTTTTGATTCTAATTTTTTTTTTTTTTTTATTAAATTATGAAACAAACTAATAAAAACTTACAAATTTTTGTATCTCTGTCCGAATAAAAAACAATAAAAAAAATAGTTCTTAGTTTAGAAAAAAAAAAAATAAAAAATAAATAAATCTCATAACGCTGATAATTTCTTGTGTGTTTTGAAAATCTTTATCTTCATTTTTTGTTTTTTTTTTTTATAAGTCCATGCCAATTACAGTTCACAAAAAAAAAAACACAAGCAACATGTCAAAATCAACAAATTTTAATCTCTTATCGAATCATAATATTGACGAAAAACATATCCCTCCCAAACCCCACTCGAGATTCAATTAAAACGTCGCCGAGTAACTCAAAAGGTTATTTCAATTATTATTTTGTTTTTTAAATATTGTTTTTGTTAAATTTATATAATTTTATTGTAAATGAAAAAAATGTTTTTACCGTGGAATAATTTTCTGCCTGAAACTTAATTTTTTGTTTTGTATAACTAAAATCGATATACAATTAATTACATTATAATTTTTTTTTTTTTTTAGATAATTGAAAAAAAAAAAATAAATTTCTAAAATATTTTATTTTATTTTTAAAACTATTATTTTTATTTCCATTAACTATTTTTTTTTTTTAAATTTTTGGATTTCTTATAACTTTTTTGTATGAATCCCTTAAATTTTTAATTTTGAAAAAAAAAAAAAACCAAATTTTTAGCCAAATTTTTGTTTTTTTTTTCAAATTTTTAAAGTTTTTTTTTTTTTTTTTTTCCTTTTTACGAATATTTTTGAACATAATTTATTATTTCGCCAATAATTTAGTAAAATTTTAAATTTTCATCATACTAATTTTGTTGTCTGTGGAAATGACATTATGCTATACACCATATTACTACTGGAGGTTTTTTAGTTTGCATATTTATTTTTTTCTTCAAATTGATTCGATATTATATATTAATTAATATAGTTTTTGAATCAAAATAATAATGAACCTGCGATGATGAAAAAATTTGAAAATTACAACATTTTTTAATATAAATAACCTCAACAACATAAATATTGTTGTAATAAAAAGTATAATACGAAATGGCTTATGACAAAATATTTTTATTTTTTTTTTTGTAATTGAAGCGTTTTAAAAAATTTATTTTTACAAAAATTTTTTATTCAAATAAAATTTTTTTTTGATAATAAAAATAAAAATTAAAAAAAATGTTTATTAAAAAAAAAAGTTTTAATTTTTTTAGTTATCTATTTACAGATTCACTATATTTTTTTAAATTTTTTTTTTTTAATACGTTTTAATCTAGAGGTCTCTTATCAAATATTTTAAAAAGTGTTATATTGTTTTTTTTTTTTTTATTTTAAAGTAGTATTTTGTAATAATTTCCTTTTTTACGAATCTGATTTCTTTTTTTAATATTATTTTTAATTTGCTTTTTTTTTATTAATTTGTTTATATATATATAATTGTATATACAATTTTTTTTAAAAATTTTAGTTTTTAAATTATTATTTATTTATTTATTTTTTTTAAATTCAACTCATTTAATTTTTAATTTGAAAACATATTTATATATATCCTAAATATTCTGAACAAAATTTTACATTTTTTTTAGAATAAAAATGTTGTACAAAAATTTTTTTTTTTTTTTAATATAGAAAACAAATATATAATATACATAGTAATATGTGAATATGTTGTATACGGTTTGAATAAACTGGTATCTTTAAGTAAATTGTGATCAATTTTAAAAATGTATATATGTGTCAAAAGTCTGATTCTGAAGTAAAACAAAATTATCACTAAAATTCTAGAGAGCAATTAATTAATTTCAAAGTCGAAGATTTTATTTCAGTGTAACACACTATGTGTTATGAACTTAAAAATTGATATATATGTGTATATACTGCTCTGCATTACTAATTCAAAATACCAGTTAAAATATTACAATCTAAAAAGTAAAAAAAAATTCTAAAGTTAAAATAATTTTTAAATGATCCATCTATAAGATGACCGAAATAAATATTTATTACTAGCAACCTCTCAAAATTTACAAAGTAAATTAAAATAAAATATTTAATATAAATTTTCTTAAGCTGGATCGTTTAAAAATTAAGTCACAGCAAAATATTTAAAAAAAAATTTATCCGTAATATTATATGAAATAAACACAGCTCTAGAAACTGGAATAATGCTCAGTCAGATATGAAATATCTGAAGATAAAAAATTAACGCCACATAATTATATCAACACTGATTAATTGTTTCTCAGCAGTGCAAAATAAATTAGCATTCTCTCGTACAAAAATTTACCATATTTCAAGGAACTATATAATATGCTTTTTTATCACCTACAAATCCTGATAAGAATTATTCTTACTCATTTCTGCTTCTGTGTTAAGGAAGAGCAAGTTATTTGTAATTACTGGTTCTTTTTCTTAAGATTTTTAAAAAATATATATATATATATATATGTATATATTTGGAAAAAAAAATTTTTGGACAAGATTTTTTAATAAAAACCTATATAATCATATTTTAATGAAATTTGAACTCTAGCGTGATTTAATGAATTAATAAAAAATTAAGGCGAAAAATTATTTAAATAAAAATTATCATAAAAAAGGAAAGATACTATTTTCCTTTTGAAAAACTAATTTTCTGTAATAATTCTGATATAAAACTCAAAATTAATAGTTCAATTTTACTTTACTATTATTTTTTTTCTTTTATACTTACATTGTAATATAAATCAATATTATTTTACAAAAAAAAAACATTTTTAATATTTAACTTTTTTGTAATAATAACGTTAATACTAAAAACTTATTCTAATTTTTTTTTATTTGTAATGAAAAGGAGGAAGAGGGAAGGTCTCTAATGATCATCATCTTCACCATCATCGTCATCTTCGTCATCATCGGGATGCTGCTGCTGTTGTTGTTGTTGTTGCTGTTGTTGTTGCTGCTGCTGTTGCTGTTGTTGATGCTGAACTGCTTGTTGTGCGGCCAACTGAGCAGCAGCTTGGGCTTGAGCTTGGGCTTGCATTGATGGAGCCGACATTGGGATTTTCCCACTTGTTTTATACTCTGTCATTTCCTACAATTGAAAGTAAAAATATAAATTTACGATTTTCTAAATTAAAACAAAGCTAGTCCTCTAAAATTGATTAGCTGAAGATTTTTTATTTCAGTATTAGCAGAAATTAAACTATGCACATAATAATGGACTTACTCTTTCATATCGTAGTTTGTCTTTTTCAGCCATCAATTCATATTTATGTTTAACCTCTGGATCAACATCCGACCATTTTCTGCCTAATTCTTTAGCTATATCACCAACACCATATTCTGGATTTACAGCTTTAACTTTATTTCGTTCATCATTACAAAACCAAAAGAATGCAGATCTGAAATATTAAGATAATACATTTTTATTAAATTGTTTTTCATTATTTTCAAATAATGATCTTAGTACGAACTCACAATGATCTCTTTGGAGCATTTGGATCTTTGAATTGCTTCCTCTTTTTACCACGACCAACTTGTACACCCTTTGGTGGTACATAACTTTGCATTTCCAAATCGTATCTAGCTTTATCTTTCTCTGCCATCTCATGGAAACGTTTTTTCTCCTTATCTAACATCGTCTAAAAATACAAAATTAAAAAAAAAGAAACTTTTGTTTTATATTTAAGATTTATAATTTATTTGAGTTTAAAAATGAAAAATTTAAAAATATTAATGTACACTTAAGTTTAAGCTTCAATTGAATAAATTAACTATTATATTCAAATTAATAGTGGAAAAGAAGTTTTTAAAAGGGTATATGAAAGCTGAAACCTTCTCTTAAAAATAGTTATTTTATAGTTTTTAAATCTCCATAGATATAAAAGAATAATGAAAGCTTTTAATTAATTAAAAACCAGTTTGATATTCGATTCTTTTTTTCTACAACTATATAAGATTGAATATATTATACCGAATTTATATATTTTTAAAGGCTTGCTGGTAAATTTGCATTTGAAGAATATAAAAAAAAAAAAAAAAAAACAAAGGGGAAAAACTGTGCCAAAAATATTTTGGGAAAAAAAAAACCTTCTCTATGTACATTTTCTTTAACACAAATAATTTTGTTCTTTTTTTGTTTTTTTTTTTATAAATATACTATTTCTGATACAAACACAGGCAAAAATAAATTTATAAAATCCTTATATATAGAATAATTATTGAAAATTTTCAGTTTCCAGCCAGGCATAATAAAAAAATATTGGAAAAATTTTCCGATGAAATGAAATATTTGAACTTTATGTTTAGGGTTGTGAAGTTTTCCAATTTATAATTAATTTCTTGTCCGATCAAAATTATCAAATTATTTACTTAACTTTTTGAACTAATATTAAATTTAAGAAAAAATTCTTCAAATTTTTTTCCAATAATAGGCCAAAATGAAGCAAAACTCAATTAATTTATTATTATTGGGAAAAAAAAAAACATTGTTGCCATTTAATTAGTTTAGTCACGGGCTTTTTTCACTAAATGTATACATATTAATATTTATTATTTTATTTTATTTAATTAATGCGAAAAATCTATTAATAGAAAATATGTATAATTTTCCAGTGAAAAAAGATTGTTATAAAAATTAACTAATTAACTAAACTTTCAAACATTATTGTGAGATTAATACATGATATAGGATGTGTATACCTAGAATAATATTAAATTAAAACTTCTTCATCAAAGTATATAATTTCAAACATTTGTTATTTTTTATTCCTATATCTACTAACAGTTGTTCTAAAATACAATTGATATTCAATTAAAACTTCTTCTAATGTTTTGAACTTCATATATTGTCCAATAAATCGATAATAATATTAAGAATTCAACAAAAACATTCAAAAATGCATTTCCTTCCTAAGTAACACAATTTTTAATATATTAGTTTAATAACTTTATTTATACTAAACAGAAATATATATATATATATATATATATATATATATACATATATAATAATTTCATTCCTTGTGCCAAAAAATAAATAAATAAATAAATAAAATCAATGATGAATGTATTCGCGCGCGAGCTTTTGAAATTAGTATTTTTTTTTTTATATTAACAAAATAAAAAAAATTCCTTTACCAAATCCTCTTAAAATTGTTACCAAAAAAAAAAAAAAAAAACCTCACCTCTCAAATAAGGGTCCTTCAAGCATTTTTTGCCTCCCCCCGTTATAAAAAGTTTGACAAGGGAAGGTATGCATACAACTACAGTTTTTTATGTAATATATATACACTAGAATACTAGAAGTACTATGTGTGGTAGTACATATGTGTCAGGATAAAAATCTACACACCATATATATTTCATCATGGTTTGAGTTCGGTAAAAATTTTAGTTTCTTAATAGATTTTGTTGTTGGTTTTTGAGAAATTTTTGTATAAGGGTGAAATTTTTTTGTATATAATATATATTGCACCACGTCGTTGTCGTCGTCGTATATTTTATATAGAAAATTTTCTTTTAAAGGGTGTTTCATCGAAATAAAATAAAACTAGGAAAACACTTTTTTTTTACCATTTGATTAGTACATCCTAATAAACTTAATAATCAAAACATCAAAATTGTAATAAGATTCGGAAAAAAAACCATTGAGTTCGATTAGTAAGTCATTTCTTCAAAATCGGTTAAATATTAAATAAATTACAACTTATTAACTGGTTTTTCGCAACTTCAGAACAATAAACCACATACTAGTGGTACAAATTAACAATAATTGTTACGTCAGATGCATATTTAATAGTTTTTTTATTTTAAATTGAATTTCAATAAAAAAAATTTAAAATTAGTGATTAGCCACAAATTGTTTTTTATTTAATTAAGTAAATATCGATATTACCGGAAATGACAAAGTATGAGATGTCGCATTGCATTGATGTCAGAACTATAGTTCCTACTTTTCACGTTCCAAATTTATTAAAATAATTAGATATATATATATTCACTTTATAATTCAATAAACTTACGATACACTCTGTTTAAACTTCAAAAAAACATATAAAATTTAATTTTCATTCGAATTTTAAATGTATCTCTATATATATAGGTACTCATTATATGTATATAATTTATGGATGTATGTATGTTTAAACGTATGTATGAATTCACGTAATTGATGCAAGGGAAAGAGGATATTTTTTTTTGAAAGGGCTTGTTTTATGTTATAAATTTTCTAAAAATTTTAAAGGATTTTCTAAGGTGTTGACTCTAATTTTTTCGTTTTTTTTTTTTTTGACTTTGGGGTGTAAAAATAAAATTAGAAAAGCAGTTAATTTATTTTTATTTTTAAATTAATAAAAGATTAAAAAGAAACGTTTTAACTTTATAATAAATAAAGTAAGTAGATGTTACTATTTTTTCTTCTAAAATATGCCGCTGCATAACGAATGTGGAGCGTGTACCATGTTGCCTAAGTTCAAAACTGGTATTTTTTTTCTTTTACAGAATATCTATATGTGCGTGTTAAACTCTAAAAACGCAAGCATAATTTGTTTCGATATTTCAGGAACACATTTTTTAATGACATAAAAAACATCTTGTATAAGTTATTGATAAAATTCGAGCCTTTCAGGCCAAATAACTATTTTAATTTCATATTGTCAATACACATGATTCAATGAGTCAATTCAGAAATTAAAAATTCACTTTACATATTTTATGGACGATACCTAAACTAAAAATAAAAATAATTTTTATTTTTTTTAATATTTTTGCTTTATAATAAATTTTCTAACTTTGAACTGACTGTTTTAGGTTTAATAAGGATTTTATCAAACTAAAAAAAAAATAAACACAAGTATGGTCATAATTTAATAATTCAAAATAAAGTGAAGTTTAATTTTATTAAACTCCTGAAAAAATATATATAAAAATTATTTACAGTATTCTGGATTTTATGACATAATAACCATATTACATAAGAAAAATTTAATATCGTGAAAGAAAATGTACACTATAATGATTTTCCAACTTATATAAATTTTCATATAATTTTCTAGATTCAATGTTCACTGGATTTTATTGATATTTTTATTTAAAAAAATATACATTTATGTATAACGAAAATAAGGACAAAATTTGTATAAAATTATGCTCATAATGTATAGTTTGGAATATATAGCACCAGCTTTCGTTAATAAATTTTTTTTGTGAAGCAAAGCTATTTCGTGTACTTAGTAGAGAAACAAAAAAAAAATTATAAATAAATGACACAAACCTTCCATCGTTCTGCACATTTTCTTGAAAATTCGGCAAATATAACTGATTCTTCTGGATGTTTTTTCTTATGTTCTTCCCTACAAGTTTGTACAAAAAATGCGTAAGCGGTCATTCTACCCCGTGGTTTAACTTCTTTTGCCCCCCGAATCATCGTACTATGCTGTTGTTGCTGCACCTGCTGTTGTTGTTGTTGTTTCTAAAATAAGAGAAAACAAAAATTAAATTAATTAGAAAAAAATTTAGTTATGGTATAACATAAGCAAATTAATCATAGATATTTTAGAAATAACAATTTCTTTGAAAATTAACGATTAGATTTTATTTTTGGTTAGATACCTAGCATATTCAATGTATGTAGATGTACCTATACGAAAATTATTATTTTTTTATTTGAATTAAAATAATTTTGCAAAAATAACTTATTTCATGGTTCAACAACTATTTTTCTATATATATGTATAATGTTTATATACCCACTACCGTACACAAATCGATCGTTATATATTCAACTGAAACTAAATAATATATATATGTTTTTTTTTTCATTTTCTTTGTACATAAGACACAAATACAAAAAAAGAATAAACCAAATGTTTCCTCTCTGCTTATGTATAATAAAATAAAATAAAAAAACGAAAAAAAAATTATCAACCAAGCCATCATCCAGTTTGATGTAAGCTTAGTGTAAGCACAATATTAAAATTTTAAGCATAACTATTGATATTTTTTAAATAAGGCAACAAATTTATATTTTATTACCGAAAAAAAAAAGGATTCTTCATAGAATACTATCAATATAAAATAAAAGTTTTTCTTCATAATTTTCCTTTAGCTTAGACATTATCTACTTAATTATAACTTTTTCTGTTTAAGATATTTGTATCTTTATCTCTTGTACTATTTTATGAATTGTTAAGAATTATATGAATGATGAAATGAAGAATAATAATAATAACTATCAATATAATTTTTGATTTTTTCTCTTTTGATGAACAAAAAAATAAATTTTATCGAGAATTAAATTTGAGTTTAATTAAAATACCAAAATACATAAATGGATTTATAAAAGTTTCCCAAAATTTTATTTAGAAAAATGTATTCTACAAAATTTTCTTCTGTAGTTGGAAATTCATATAGTACTATTTAGAAAAAAAAAATTATATTTTCCGCTCAGATGCTTGTCTTACATTTATTATTTAAAAAAAAAAAAAAACTCTACAGCACTGTCGTGCTAATTTTTTTGTTTTAAAAGTCAACTATACATTTTTTTCTCTACTAAACTCATTTTATTAGTAGAGAGAAGAAAAACACACAATTTTTATGACTAAGTCTTATTAATTTCATTATCGATACAAATTAGCAGATTCTAAATTGGAACTTTAACGTAAACAATTAAATTCCATTATTAAGCATAATAATTATACTATATGACTTTGTTTATAATAAAAATAAAAAAAATAAAAAACAATATAAATTCCTTTAAAAGCGATTTGTAATAAATAAATACAGACAATTAAGCACCATGTGAATTGAAAATAGCGAAGCACTTTTTTTTTTTCTTTTTTTTTTTTTACCATCCTCTTTGAACATAGATACCATTAAAACCACTCTTATACACGTACAAGGCAAACATAAAAAAAAAAAATAAAATAAAAATTAAATGCGATAAAGAAAAAAAAAACTCTTTACAGGAATTTTTTTTTTTTTCGTTTTTATAATAAAATATGGTGGTAGAAATTATTAATTTCTAAAATAAATAAAAATTGATTAGAAAATAACTTTTTTTTTTTTCGTATACAATTACTATGCCTTTTTCTTTAAAAAAAAAACCAGGGGAGATTTATATGAGTATGACTTGTGAATGATATGATAAAAAAAAAGTCAAAAAAGAATTGTATAAATATTTACTTTAAAATATCACCTCAATTTAATGGTGATTGACAAATTAAATATAAAATTTTAAATATAAACATTCAAAACGGTTTTATTTATTTTTTCAAGATAAGAATATTGTCAAGGCATGCAAGTCGTCGTTATTTCATTAAAATTGACCAAGTCCATATTTGGATTTGTTTTTTTTTTAGAAATTTCATATGTTATTGAACTTAAGCTATAAAACATTAAAACCAGTTTCAAGCTCACATTTCTAGATCAATTAATGTACGGGTTCGATCTAAATAATCAATCTCAATATGATGAGAAATAATGTACTATAGGTACTACACTATTACTGCAGTATATATTACTAAGGAAAATAAGTACAAAAATTTAATGTATATTAATAAATATCTTGCTTGCATAAATAAAATTAAATAATTACGAATAACAATGAAATATAGCTAGTTATGATGAAATTAAAAAATATTATATATGTATGTATATTTTTATCAAAAATTATGAACTTGACTAATTTTATCAACGGATGGATACCAAAATATAAATTTCAATAAACAAGAAATTTTATTTTATTTTTTTAAACCTTCAAAAAATTAATTTAAAGTTTTTCTCATTCTTGAAATTAAAAATTTATCTTTGTATACCGAAGACATTTTGAATTTATTTTTAATATACCTTGTTATTTTTAAAGACAAATTAAATTAATTAATTTAAAAATTTTACATTAAAGTGTGGCTTGATGTAATCCGAATGATTATAATTTGAAATAATGTATAGTAGATATTTTTGGTAAATTATTTCTTAAAAATTACCTATAATTTATTAATTTGAACAGATAAGTTCAACAATTATTATGTAAGTAATAAGTATGTAATGTAGGTGTAGAGAGCTATTAAATACTTATATGTACATATATACATATATTAAATAATTAACTCTTTGCAAACAACAAAGAAAAACCGCAAAATTACCCCACAGTTGAATGACAAATTAATAATGTGAACTTTATAATATACTTTTTTTTTTCACTTAGCTTTCTTTGAAAATAAAAATGTCATAATGAAAATGAATCATTTAATTTTTTTTAAAAAAATCTATTTTTATGCAGGTGTATTAAATCAATTACATTTTACAATGAAATTAATAAATAAATTTTTTTATAAAATATTTTGAAGAAATCATTTATTCTTTTAATTAAATTTCCAAAATTGATTTTTGTAGTGTATATAGTAGAATACGGCCATGGGATTTTTGTTTTTCGGGTTTTCTCAAGCCATTATTCTAATTATCTGTTTTTTTAATTTGTATTTATTATAAGTGTCAAATTGTCTCCAACAACTTGTCTAATTCTTAAAAATCTCTTTAAAATTATTAAAAACTTTATAAATTATTAAAATTTTGATTGAACTGACTTTGTATGTAAACTAATAGTTGGTCGAAAATCCTATTCTTCAAGTGAAAATAGGAAGTAAAAAAAAAAAACTAGATAGAAATAGAATTGAATAAGTACCGCGCTTAAGCCTAGTTCGCATTTGACCAAGTAAATAAGTCAAGAGGGTTTAGTTAAATTACTAAACTACACGGACAACACATCAAGTTCTTTAAAGTGCGAAAAATTTATAGTGAGTTTGTACTGGCTCAGTCACTAGTTACTCAACTAAATTACTTGGCGAAATGTGAAAAAGGCTTTAACGCAAGCCTTGAGTGAGTTGAAAACCAAATATAAAATTTAAAAGGCAAAAACTTACATTTTCCATTTTCTTGAATTTTATATAGAAACGCTCTTTAAAGTGAAATATTAAAAAAAAAAAAATTTTTAAATTTCAGAATTTAATTTTTATAATCTTTTTTTTTTTTTTAAATAAATCATTTATTCTTTAAGAAAAAAAAAGAAAACAAAACTTCTTGTTCATTTGAGATTTTGAGAAAGGGAAAATAAAAATAAAAAAAAAAGTTTTACAAACAAGAAATTTCTTTTGTTTCAAAAAAAAAATTTATTTTTGACCTATAAAAACTTTTTTTATACAATTTTTTTTATCGCATTTTATATACAACACCCGACCCAAAGAATTATCATTGATTCAAATAATATAAAAAATACAAAAAATAAAATACAGTTATATATATAAATGAATTTACAATAAAATGCAACAAATTTTAAACTTCTCCACTCATTTTATAATTTATTTTATTTATTTTCATATAAATTCAGATTTTCAGGAATGTCGTCGACATATAATAATTAAAAATTACAAGATAAGCGCGAGTTATTTGTGTACATATATGTATAATAAAATTTTGGTAGATTATTTTGAGCAAAGCGGAAGGGAGGTGATATTTAGAGCCAAACTGAATTCACACTATTGGTTTTGATTCATCAATCCACTGGTTTGCAGAAAAAAATAATCAGTTTTATGGTTCAAAATTTTTGGTGTAATGGTCCTTCGAACCGGATAAATATATTTAAAGGTTTTACATTTCATGTTCTTTTTCTTTTTTTCCAAATTTGAACAAAAAAATAACCAGTTTTGGGTTCAAATTTTTTTTGAATAATGGTCCTTCGAACCGGATAAATATATTTAACTTTATACATCCCATTTTCTTCTTTTATTTTCAAAATTTTAAATAGAGATAAAATTTTTTTTTTTTGCAATATTTTTCATTTTAAAAATTGTCGGTCGATGATATGAAAATTAGTAAAAACAAAGCAAAACAATTTTTGAATGAAATTAATTAAAACACACACAAAAAAAAAATGTGCAAAGCAAATACTAAAAAAAAATCTATTTTTATGTTTTAAATAAAAAATTTACACCTTTCACTCCTCAAAAATTTTATTCCAAGTTTTTTGTTTTTTTATCATTTCATTACAAAAAATTAAAATAAAAAAAAAATTATTAGTAGCACGTGCACATCTGGAAATTATTGTTTAAAATAAAAAAGGGAAAAAAATGTATATCCAGAAAATCAAACATTTTAACATAAAAAAAAAAAGAAATTATATACAATTTTATTTTTCAAAAAAAAAAGCAAAGGAAAAGATATAAGATAAAAAAAAAAATTCCAACAAGTTGTCATGCAAATTTTTTGAATAGAAGTTCACCAAATTTTTTTTTTTTTTATTTGTAATTTTCTTTCTTTTTAATGTACTTAGTATCCAAAAAGACCGAAATTATTATTTTCCAAAAAGTATAGAAAAGTTTTTGATATGAAAAAACTAAATTTCTCTTCCTTGGAAATTTAAACTAATCTTAGGTTCCGTTCAAATTAAAAGGACTCTTTTTTCGTACATTTGACTTGACTGTAATGACTGTAATTATATTTCACTTTAATGTTATTAGCCCATATGGCTGTGTCGCACTTTCGTCAGTTCAATTTTAAAAAGTCACTTTAATATATATATTTTCAATGTACCCAAACAACTTTAAAGATAAATCGGAAAAGAATTTTTTGTAAGAGCCCTTTTACACATACCTATGCAATTATTTTCAAATTCTATTCTCACTACTTTTTCTATGCCTTTTTTTTACCTTGATAATTCTATCTATGTTTAATTCGTACAAAAAGTTGAGACGTTGAGAAATAAATTATAATCATGCTTGGAAATTTTCTTACCTGGCACCTTTTTCCTTCCCCTTATTTTTGATATTATTCGACATTAATAATAAATAAAAATATTCTATTCAAACAAATTATTTTCTTTCCGTTAAATTCTAATAAAATTTTTAAATAAAATAATTATTTAAAACCTTTTTTTTTGCATTAGGAAAAAATTCATAAGAAAAGGCAATGTATAAAAGGAGTCTAATAAAATTGTTGGTATAATTAAAAATTGCATATTTTTAGGTATTGATGAAACACTTGGTTCATTATGATGAGCCAAATTATATTTTAGAATTTTAGAAGCAAAATATTAAGAAAGGAAAAAATCAATCCTCTTTAAAAAAAAACCAAATAATTCATACTATTTTAATAGAACAGTTTTTATAGAATTATTAATTACACACATTACTATACGCATATTAAAAAAATTTACAATATTATTTAAAAATAAATTTATTTTATTCTTATTTCTAATCGGCTGATGTCAAATAAATAATTATTAATTTACAATTATTAAAATTTTGCATAATGACAACATTTTGTTTTATAATAACTATGATATGAATTGTACATACATATATACCTCATGTATATTTTTTTTTTAGAAAAACAACATAAAAACTTTTTTGTTTCTCATCCCTTGGTTGTTATCCAAGAAATAAGCCCGCATGCCTAAAAAACTTTTCTTTTTTTTTTTGTATCTTTGTCGGAAATTATATTTTATTTTCTATATAGGTATAAATGTGTTTTTAGAAAGTTTTTCCTGTATTTTTTTTTTTTGCAAAGAAAATAATGCCATGAAAAAGAACTGTTGAGAAAAAAATGGAAAAATTTAATAAACTCTTCAGTTAATAGAAATAAAAGCCAAACAAAAATAATATTGGAATTTAAGAAATAAATATAAAAAAAAAAATAAGGAACAACTTTAATGTACAAATATTTAAAAAATTTGGTTGAAAAAAAAAGGTCATATACAATTTTGTTAAGTATGCAAAAATTGTGTGTAGTTTTAATTAAAGTATATACATATATAATATACTATTACTTTTAATGAAAACATATTTAAGCAAATGCATCTATTACTATACTTTCTCCTCTCTTATAATCTTCTACTTATGAATGTAACCTATTACAGCGATAATCCTTACTTTGCATTATGCTAAAAAAAAAAACTCTGTCGAAAATAAAATTAAATGTTTTTATGGAGATACATTATTTTTTGTTACTTAGGACCTGGTCAGAATATTATAATGATCTAATATGCCAAAAAAACATATTTAACAATTCCTGTCAAAGTTAAAATAAAACCCGATAATTTATTATTTCCTACAAAAAAAAAAAAAAAAATAGGTAGGTAGGTACATATTTTTTTATTAAACAAAAATTCTTGTTAAATTTAAAATTAAAAATTTTATATTCAGAGAGACAATTAAATAATTGTCCAGTTCAAAATAATTTTTTTTTTTAAGTAATTTTTCAAATTTAACCACCAACAAAATGGGTTTAAAAAGCCAAAAAAAAAAATGTAATCATGTTATTTTTTTATTTTTTCTTTGTCTTTAATCGAGATACACGAATTTTTTGTTTCGGTATTTATGAATTTAAAAAAAACCTTTAATTTAATAATTTAATTTTATTCCCTAAGGCTGAAGTTTGCTTGTCATTGGTTTCATATCACAGAAAACATACACTAACATTATATAAATGTACTTGTTTTTCGATTTTTCTACATTATTATATTGTTAATTTTATTTCAATTTACATCATTGGTATTTTTTATTTTTTTTTAATTAGCAAAAAAAGATTGTTTTTAATGTCAAATTTAAAAGTATATTATGCCAACAAAACTTATTGATAGTATACTACTATAAAAATTAAACTTACGCATAGTAATGAACTTATAACTAAATTTCAATAAAACATAATATGCATAGCAAGTTTTGTAAAATTATCTTCGTTAATAAATTGAAAGGTGGTTTCCAAATAAATTAATAAATAATTGCTCAAACTTATACAAAAGAAAGAACATTCATTTATACGTATCGCTATCGAATCATTCTATTGGAAATTAAGAATGAATTCAAATTAAAATAATAATAAAAAAATAACTCTATTTTCTTCAGATAAAACATAAATAATTTGTATAATAAGAATAAATTTTAATAAAATTAATATTATGCAACGCATTTTATAACATCAAAAATAAGAATAAAATAAATTATATATAAAACTGAATTTTTGTATATGACTTATTACCCCAAAAAACTTTTCAACTTGCTTCTTCCCTTGTTATATTTCTTTTTATATTAAAATAAAAAAAAAAAAAAACATAATTCAAGAATTATGAGAACCGGTTTATAGAAAACATTCAACCAGCAAGCCAAAAAAAAAAGAAAAAAAAGTTAAAATTCAGTATCTATAAAGTATCTTTACACTTCACGAACTCTTGCCTTTAATTTTTTTTTTTTTTATTCAATTTTTCCTTTTTTCATTGTGTTGTTTGGAAAAAAAAAAAAAAAGAAAATTTTCTCCATAATATATTTTATAACGAATATTTTTAGCAATATTAATGATATAGAACCGAAAAAAAAAATAATTTTTATTGTTCACGGATATCCGAATTCAAATTTTATAAATTTACATATAAAACTATAGTATACATTAATTTTTTTTTTTTGCTAATTTAATTGGAATTTTAATTGAATATAATGCGTATTTAAAGATTAAAATAAAAAATTTTCTCTATGAACTCAAACATACATATTTATTTTCTTTATATTCGTAGTAAGAATAAATGTTTGTGGATAACAACATAATGTATTCTGAAACGATTTGGTTCAACCTATGAAATCTCTTTAGTACATGGAACTTATAGCAATAATCATTTGAATAACAAAGAAGAAACTAAGTATTCAAGGATACAGAACTTTTCAGAAAATTAACAATTTTATAATTTAAATATTTATTGAAATAACTATCTACATTATGTCTTAGTGTAGATAAAAAATAAATGGAACCATTAACGAAAAACGTTTAATAAAAAATATCCATAATAAAAAAGTTTTGAAAAAAATTTTAATAAATTTATAAAATGTTCAGCAGACATGGTCTTTTCATGTGGAAAAAGTTTTATGATTGCCTTGTATGATCAATTTGTTTTTAATTCCTACTTTATATTCTCCTTCAAATTCTCTCTTATATACCAATCATCTTACACTCAGTAGATCCTATCTATCTACACACCATATCAATATAATCAAAATGCAACTTAATTCAGATTTCAATCATAAATATATAATATGTGTTTCATCTTCCATAAACAGAGATAACATTTTTCTATTATTAACTTCATATACGACTGACCTATATATTCCCAGTTTTTTTTTTTATTATATTTATATTTATAATCAATTACTACATAAATTTTACATTAACTTTTTTATAAATAAAAAATTATATATATATGTACATATATACATGTATATATTTTGAACAGGAATAAAAATAAGAAAATAAAAACCGGCAAAATTATTATACAAATTTATTTTTATTATAAAAAAAAAAAAAAAATAAATTATTTTTCCATTTAATAGAGAACTTATAAAAAGAAAAATTTATGTGCACAAAAAAAAATATTATTTTTTTTGTAAACAAAACATAAAAATAATAATAAAAGAAAACATATATTCATCTGCCGGCATTTCCCAATGTCAATTGCCTCATAACAAACAGAAAAGAAGCTCTAAAATACCATTTTTATAGGTGTTTTTTATGTATAAATAATATATTACAAAACAAAAATATAAGTAGTATTTATACAAAAAAAAAAAAAAAAACAGCAAAATTATATTGTACAAAAGCAAACTCACAGAATATAAAAACAACATCTTATGCTTATCATATATTGACAATATAAAATAAAAATTAATACAATCTCCATACAATAGTATACAATTTTTTAAGTAAATTTGAAATAATGAAGTGTGTATCTTTTGAAATAATGAAGTATGTATCTTTTTCAAATCAGCTTTGAAAGATATTTGCCTGAAGAAAATAACAATATATACATAAAAACGTTTCCGCGCTTTCAAATATTCAGATTTTATATGTTCCATAATTTTTATAGAAAATTTGATTTAATCTCGAAGACATTCAAGTATTTAATTAAAATTTTGAAATTTTGGAAATTTATTCGATTAATTCTATTTATCTATTATTTAGTCTAGATCTAGAGATTGAGTTTCAGTTTATTTAACACAGAATTGACTTCATCCAGACTGTCTGACTGATAAATAATGTATTCCTGACACAATACTACAGTGATAATGATCAGTACGTTTCCAATTAACAACTATTCCGTCGAAAAACAACCCTAGTACCTAATAGCATTCTGGAATATTTATATTCTAGCATTAAAATTGAATTTCAATTTCAGAACCCCAATATTAAAAGTTTTTATTTTTTTTATGATTTCAAACTATATAATTTTCTGTCGTACTCTTTAGTTAGTCTATACACCTTTTTTAGGGTGACGTACTTTTTTTATTTTTTTCAATAATAATAATAATATGCTATACATTTTTCATTCAATAAAATATATAATATTATGCTACAACATCACATACTTACATATGTATGTTTATGAAAAAGAAAAAAAAAACTTTTAAAAAAGTAGTCAGTCTCTATGTGCTTTTTATTTTTTTTTTTTCGTTTACAAATAATAATAATATAATGATATAACATGTGCTGCTGCTTTTAGTAAGCCTTTTGAGCCTTTTTCTGTTTGATTTTTATGTTACACATATTATTTTATATATATATTTTTATAAAAGGTCTCTATACTTACATATGATTTAAATGAGGTAAATTTCAAGAATAAATTTTAAATCAACATCATAATAATAATGGGAGAAACATATTGTTTTTGGTTGAATGTGTGAATCAGTGAAATTATTATGTAGTATTAATTTTATTTTCACATCTCAATCAAAAGATATTCTTCAAAAAAAAACTAAAATTTGATTATTTTTAGAAAATTTGTTTTGGCATAAAAGACCAATAATTCCTACAAATTATAAATGTTTTCGCGAAATCTGATTAAGTACATATAAAGAAAAATTTGATGTCAAATACGAATTCAATCTGACATTGGACAATTCAAAGGCATAGATTACTGGACTAGTATTAATCTGGCTTTTCCATTGAAAAATATTTAATTTTATTAAAACATTATCTAAATTTTCGATACACTTATTTTCTCATAAGAGTTTGTATCTTCAAGTTCTGATTAACTCAACTGAATATTTCTAAGAGGATTAACTTATTTATTTGTTTATTTATTTCATTTATGATGAAGATAATGATGTGTAATCTGTAATGTATACTTCTTGTAACCATAATTTATTTTTTTATAAAAGTTGATTTTTAGCCCGTTTTCAATAAAAAATGAAAAACAAACCATATGTTATCATTAAAGAAAGTATGCAAATTATATATTTAGCGTAAAATTGTGATTTCTGTCTTTTTTATTAGCCCCTGGTTGTGAGATATTCTCGTACTATTCTAGATTTTTAAAATTTGAATTTTTTTTTATTTCGGCATCGTAAAACAAGAATACAAAAAAGAAGAATGAAAAAAATTATGTTTGTACATTAAATTTTATACAACAATTTATACATATTTTTAGAAATCTTTCAAATGGCACCCTTGATTTTTGAAGTTTGTTTTTTTTTTTTTATAAGACTCTAAACGGTATTTTATAGCTTTTGTGCATTTTAAAAATAAAAATATAGACTATTCGAAATATATGTATGTTTTTGTACATAATATATTAAAAAAAAAAAAAAAAAACTTCACTCTGGCTGACATTGAGGAAGCAAAATATTAAATAAAAAAAAAAAAAAATTCATTCATAAAATTTATGTATAATTTTTGAAAAGAATTTTTTAAGCTTTTCAGACTTTTTTTTTTTTTATAAAAAGAATACATTTTCATATATATTTATATACATATATCTATATTATAATATTTATATAGTATTTATTGTTTAAATATTATTAAATGAAAACGTAAAATAAATATCGTATACATATTTTTGCCGGCAAAAACATACAAAATAAATTTTTGATATAATTGATTTGTTTAATTTCTATTTATGTATGTGATTTAAACAACTTTAGATTATTCACACAATTTCTTTTTATGATTTTTTTTTAATACAACTCAGCGTTTTTATTTATTTCGCACATAGTATGGCTGTATAAAGTTATAATGTTGAGAGAATTTGACACTTATCTTCAAGCTAAGATGATGGTGTGTATGATAGTGTTTTTACATCTATAATACTACAGATATTTAGCATTATCCCAAAAGTTACTAACGCGCCTAATAAAATCTTTTTTCATCTTCATCTTCTTTCATTTTCTTTCACGAATTTTGATCATTTAAATTCAAAATTTTTTTTTCGACAGAAAATGGAATAACTCTCTGATCTATTTAGATATTTTTCGGCATTGGACAAGTTCTTTAAGAGAAATTAAAAATCAAAAATATTTTTAAATAAAATAAAGTATATAATTAATTTAATTCAGATGTACGACTGGAATATACTTTAATACTTAGTTTTTATGACGTTGAGACCTTAGTAATAATTCTCTTACACAAATACTTGTGGTTAAAATTATTCACTATGATATCAGAAATATTATCTATGTTATATATACCAGTTACACGAAAATAAAAATAACTTTTTTCAATATTTCCTATATTACACAAAAGTGGACATATTTTCTCGTCATAACAATGTCGAAATATAAAATTAAAATTACACATATGTATATAAAAAAAAAAATTAGATAATAATATTAAATTTATGAATGAAAATAAAAGTGATTTTGTTTTTATTATACAAAAATAATATAAAAAAAAAAAATAAAAATTAGGTTAGTAATATGCACATCACATTAAATTTAATTTGAAACGAAAAGAGGGAAAATTTATTATTATTTGTTATTGTTTCAAAAAAGAAAAAAAAAATAAAATAAATAAAATAATTATTATGTACAAAAAAGTAAAAAAAAATAAAAATAAAAATTATATTGAAAAAATATTGTTTACTTAAAATAATATGTAATTTAGTATATATATGTTGTGTAGTTCATATTTTTATATTTTCAATATTTTTAATGTCAAGTTCAACGACTTTTAATTTTTTTTTATTTTTATTTAATACAAATTGCAATTATTATTTTATTATTATTTGTTATTATCAGTCGTCGTCATTAAAGGTTCATTAGCTTTTCTCATTCATAATTATTATTATTATTATTTATTTTTTTTTTTTATTAATATCAATGTTTTGGTGTATGTATATTTAAAAATAAATGATTACGATATGAATAACTGATAATAAATGAACAGAGATGATAATATTAGAATTATATGTACATATAATTATATTTCAAGAATATAAAATAAAAAATTGTGTTGGGTTGACGCGACAGATAATTTAAGACGATTATAATAAGTATAGGTAAGTATTTTTTATATGAACTTTATTTTTATTTAATTAAATTTTTAATTTTTGTTTTTATTTCATTACTGCGAATGTTGCTCGTCACGTCCATAATTGGGAATAAATGTATATTTTGAGGCAACAACTTCTTGTGTAAAAAACATTTAACTTCTGACGTGATTTACCAAAACCGCAACTTTGTACAGCATGGCTTTTAATGAGATTTTATTAAACTTTATTTCTAAATTTTATGTCAAATCAGTTAAGTTGGAATTGGAGTTTATTGAAGTTCGGAAAATTTCCAAGAAAATATTTAAAACCTAAATTCAAATATCTATAATTTCTTTTTATTTTGGGTTATTAGACCTTAATAATTGTTCAATTAATTTTCAAAATAATGATTTTCTTTTTTTTTGTTTTTTTTTTTGATAAAACAATAATTCCTTGAAACTTGAAAACACTTCGTTTTTTTTTTTTTTAATAAAATTTATGCTGTCTATCATGATAAACCAAAAATTGGATAAAAATGGGTAAAAAAAAAAAAAAAAGAAGAAAAATTTCTACATTATGTATATCTACATATACAATATACATATTTTGGGAAAAAGTTATTCTGTTTATTTACTCTAGAAAAAGAATAATGAAAAATAATTCGTTTTTTTTTTTTTTTTATTCCTTCTTCTTTACATAATCCGAAAAAAAGAATACTATACTACCTAGTTTTTTGTTCGTCAAGGAAGAAAGGAATAAAAAAAAAAAAAGGCAAACCGAGTGAAAAACTTTAGACTGGAATATAAAAACTCACGTGGTCTGTCTTTTTTATGAGGCAAAAAATAAAAAATAAAAAATGTGAAAACTGAATCTTTTCATTTGAAAAAAGAATTTTTGTTTTGTTTAAGGTTTTTTTTTTTTTTTTTTTTCAAGTATTCTTGTTTATGTTTTATTCATTATGAGTGTTTTGAAATAAAAAATAAAAAAAAAAATTATAAATGGAATGCTTTACGTAATTTAAAAGAAAAGTGAAATGGAAAACTTTTAAAAATCGATTATCACAAGAATTAACAAAAAAAAAAAAAAAAAAGGGAAAAATAAAATGTTTTAAAGTTGAATTTAATTTTTTTTTTTTTGGTTGAATGAAATATACTTTAATAATTCGTCAAAACATTTTATTTAAAAGAAGTTGAATTTACTGCATATAAAATGTACATAAAAGTGAAATGTTAGTGCGACAATTATATGGCAGTAACCCAAGGGTATCTAAATTCACTGTTACAGAACTTGTGTGTTAGATTTATCAGAAAACTTAGTTCATTTTGAATTAATACTTAAAAAAGAGATTATCATTAAAGAGAGTTTTTAATCAAAATCAGAAATTAATTATGTTTTAAGATAATTTTGAAAATATACATTTTAAAGATACATGCATATATTGTTTCATCAATTACTTAGGTGTCTAGGAAATTCAAAATTTTTACAAGCTTGCAAATTTTTCAATTGCGCTCAATGTATTAAATGAAAATTTCAAGAAACTTGACAAGTAAATAGAATTTTCTTCTACAAAATAATTTTAATCAAATTTTTTTAGTTAGTATTTAAGTATAAAAAACACTAAAATTTTTAAAACTAATTATGAAAAACAGAATTATTGAAATTATAAAAATAAAAACTTAAAAACATTTTTTTAACTTAGTATTACATAAAAATGTCTGAAAATTTAATTATTATATAAGAAATAACTGCTAAAAGCCACCTTTAATTCCATTTATCGATATAGTTTAAGAAAATAACCATTAAAAAAAAAATAAAAAGTTTGACTTGAGCCCACAAAATAACGATTCAAATAAGTGAGTTAGTTAAGTATAGGTTTTTGTACTCATTATTTATATGTATAAGAAATAAAAATATCGATCAAACTATATATAAATTAATGAAAAATATATATGTAACGTAAGCTTCTCATATACATAAAATAGTTTTGATGAATTCTAAAATTATATCTCACATTTTTAGAAATACATAAATGCCAACATACATTATCAATAATAAAGCAAGATGAATTTTTCTTTTAAAAAAAAACATTTTTTAAAGCGTGCTTAATTTAATTTTTATTTTTTTTTATTAAAGTTTTATTTTAATTATGGATTTTTTTTTTTTAAACTTTGCCAGCTCGTTGCATTTCGATTTTTTTTTTTCTTTTAATAATTTTTTTTTTTTTTTTTCATTTTTGCTATCCTTGCGCAGTATTGCATTTAAAAGTATATAAAAAAAAATATATATATATATATATATTTTATGAACAAATGGGGAAGTTAGCAAAAGGATGTTATTTAATGGTGTTATTTAAAAATAAAATTTTTGGGGGATGGTTCCAGTCTCATCCTTCCTTTTATTATTTTTATTGAAAATAAAATTTTAGAATAAATTTTATTAAGGTGAGTTAATATTTAGAAAAAAATATTTATATATATTAAGTATTATTGATTTATTTATTCGTTTATATTTTTAGGATAAAATAAAATCGTTTACTGAAGATTAGTAAAGTTCGTCATTTACGCATAAAGTCTAAAATTCCAATCCAACCACCATCAAACTTAGCATAGAAAATTAATTAAGTATTATAAAAAATTCCACAAAAAAAAATTGTATAATATGAACTCTATTTAATAAAATTATTTTTAACCCAAAAAAAATTAATTAATATAAATTTTCTAAACAATTTAATTGCATTTTTAGATCCTAATTTTTAAAATTATAATCTCGATTTTAATACATCCTAAAGTTTGTTCAAAAAAGTTGTATACTCTTCTGTTCATTTTATTTTATTTTTTTTTAATTTCTTTGGGGATTTCTATATAATTTTTTGAATAATACACATACATACTTTTAGCCAGATACTATGAATTTTGATTAAAAATTTTTAAGTTCTTTGGTTGATGTTTTAACAATAACAAGCAAATGGAACCTCTTTAAAAAAAAAAAATTAGTGTTTTAAAAATATTTTCAGCATAATGAAAAAAAAAAAAAAAAAACACAGAATAATTATAGGACAAAATTTTTTTATATTTTAATAAATATTTAAGTTTTAATGGAAGTCGATTTGGCACTATATAGTAACACAATAAATGGATATATGTTTTTAATTAAAAAAAAAATTCTATACTACAAAGGTCCTCAAAAATAAGCAAAAAAAAATATTAAAAATTGATTTTGAAATCAAAAATTTTAATACAGATACCTAATATCTGAATGTATCAGAATTTTAAATACTAATTAATAGTATAATGGAAAAGCATATGGAAGTACAGGAAGTTAACGCCATAAAATAACCAGTAGATTTTTTATTTTACTCAAAGGTTACAGGATTTCCCTAAGTGAATGATTTTTTTAATTTCAAAAAGACTATCTTATAGAACATTTTACTTAATTCGAAGTTCACGTTTTTCTTGCATGAGGAATTCTGTAAGTAGAAATAAATTAAATATAATGTTTTTAATGAAAATTATGTGGAAATTTCTAAGTGGCGCAGATATGATAATATACATAAAGTAAAATTTTAAAAACTAAATTAAAAAGTAAACTAAAAAGTCAACTAACTAATGTAAGAGACAAGTACCTACCTAATATCAGTTAAATTAATATCTCCCATTTAAAAGTTCATATTATTCCGAAAATTTTTAATGTCCCCTAAACAGTAAGTCCTTTGACAAAAATTTAAACTTTATCTGTTTGAATTAATTAATTTTAAACGTATAAAATAGTACCAAACTAGATATAATATTTTTTATATTACCACCCTAATTGTCCTTATTTATCCTTAATTTAAAAAAAAAAAATCCTAATGCTTTAAAATTAATTTAGTCCCAAATAGAAATTCAGTACCTGCTGATTTTCTAAGAAAGGAAACAATGTATAATTAAAAATTAAAAATCTTATACATATTGTTCTAAGAATTCATTTATTTCTAAAAATAGCGCATGCTATAAATATAAAAAAATCCAATATGGTTAAAATGTGTTCAAAAATGTATTTTTATTAGACATGAATATGAAAAACTTCGTATATTTTCCTTTTTTTTACAATGGTAAAAAAAAAATAACAAAATATAGTTTTGTTAAAAGCTAAAGTTCTTATCAAATCAATGATACAAATATACTATCAAAACGAATTTAATAAAGTCTAGATCTATGAAGTAACGAGGTAATCACTATTAGAGGCCGATTATCAAAGACAAGAGATCAAGGCAAGAGAAAATAAAAATATAAAAAAGAAAAACTTACCGCTAAAAGTATATTTTGCTGTTGTTGCTGCTGCTGCTGCTGTTGTTGTTGTACTAATTGCTGCTGCTGTTGATCCTGTTGTGATTGCTGTTGTTGCTGCTGCTGTATAGCATTTGCATCAATTTGTCCTTGATTAGCAGCAGCTGCATACCACCATTGTGTACCTGGTTGAGTTGCAACTGCTGCTGCTGCTTGTGCTGTTGCCATATTTAATGTGCGATAATCATAACCAGTTGCTTGGCCTCCGCTATTAGATGTTGCTACAACTTGGGCCATAGTTGTGGCAGGATTTTGAAAACTACTAGCCATTTTGTACGAAAATAATTGTTGTGTTGCTACGCCACTGGTTGTGCAATTATTTCGAGCATCATTACTGTGCTGTTGTTGAACAACAACTTGATGTTGTTGTTGTTGTAATTGTTGCTGCTGCTGTTGCTGCTGTTGTTGCTGCTGTTGCTGCTGCTGTTGTTGTTGTTGTTGTTGCTGCTGCTGTTGAGCCGCAGCTAGCTGCTGCTGATGATGTTGATTTATTAAGTGCTGGTGATGTAAAGTTTGTTGGTCTTGAGTAGCATTTATGGAATTTATTGCATTTGGCCACCAGACACCATCACTACCACTAACACCACCAGTTCGATACTGGTGTTCAGACATATTTTTAAAAAGGTCTATTTTTTCGATTTTTTTCCTAATTTTTTACTTATTTTTAAGTTAAGTTAAAGTTTTTGAATTATGGTCTGTAAAATGAATATAAAGTTTTTTAGATATTCTAACTTAAGGAGATAACGCACATTAAGTTACAATAAAATCTCTTGATGAAATGCTCTTATTTACGATAAAAGACGTTAATGTATAATTAACTAAATCTAAAGAATTACTAAAAAATTCATATAATGATAGTCATGCTTGATAGTCTTGCTTTAGGAATATTAATTCAGATAATAATATGCATAACTATTAATTTAATTAAATTTGAAACACATATTGGAATAAGTCACAACAGTACAACGGATAGATATTGGATCTCATGATAAACTTAAATAATTTTAAATTCTGATTCTCATATTCGAATGGGGAAGAAAACAACAATTGCACTTTCCAATTTAATTCAACTTTCAAATTCCGATTGATTAAAGGATTAAGGACGGGATTGAATTTAAATTTTTTTTTGAATATATCATATTCATAATATAAAACTGTCATTTAAATACAATATAGATACACATCTTTTTGGAACATTAGTATATTTGTACTTGAATGATTTTTTTTACTGATTCTGATAAATATAAACTTGTATAAAACAAGATTCCAGCCCGAGGTAGAATCGAACTATCGTATCAGAGTGAATACCAAAAATTATATAAAGCTAATGTAATATTATAAAATTCATAAATAAAATCGACTTTGATATGGGATGGTTGTTCGTTTTTTTTTCTTATTCTTTAAAAAAAAAAATAAAGATTATGATTAATTTTCAAATAACAGCCTCATTACGGATCATGCTAACAAAGTATCATTACATTGATTATGAAAAGTGGAAAATCTCTAACAAAAGTTATTAATGGAACAGAATTTGTGTTGATGTTCAAAATTTAAGTCTTCGAAATTCGTCAGCTGGAGATGCCACAACTTAAGAATTTTAGAAAATTTAAAAAATAAATTTTTTTTTAAATAAACGATAACGGTACAGTTTAACAAACCATTCCGGTTTTTTTTTTGTTTTTTTTTTTCTTACGTATCAGCAGAATGTCATAACAGAGTATAGGTAGCCAAAATTATTATAATCACACAATTTCAAGACTGTTTACAAGTACAATATTTTAAATACAAAGAAGTACATATGTGGATGTACTGATACGAACATAATTGCAATGTAGGTACCCACAAATTTGACAACGACCTTCTGTTTAAGGAATTGACTTAGTTATGGAAACATTAGAATTATAAAGATTGCTCCTTTTTAATCCTATACGACGAAATTTCACAAAATTTTTTGTTGGGTTTTGAAAAGTTATCCCAATAGGAAAATAGTGGTAACAACAAAATGAATATAAATATGGGGAGATAGTGATTCAATAAAACAATAAAAATAATAATAAATAAGAAACACTTATAATTTTAGCTGAGTGGTAGAAGACAAATAATTTTCAATCTAAATTTTTTGTTTCAATCTTACGTCACTTTTAAAGATTAAATTAAATGAAGTTCATTCATAAATGTCATAATTCAATATTTTTTCAAAAACGTTTAAATGTACATATTTAGGTATGCATAAAATATATAAAAATTAAAATGAAAAAAAAATTGCATTAAAGAATAGAATGTAGGTACAATGTACGTACTATATAATATAGTACATACATAATATTGTACACATTTTCTTTTTTTCAAAGGAATTACCATAATAAATATTCAATTTTATTATTTGTTTAGATTTCGTGAATATAAAAATTTGTTTTATTAAAAAAAAAAATAAAAAAAATTACTAAAAAAAAACTCTACAACATTTATACAAAATGTCGTTGGACATGCTTTCTTCAAATAATTTTTATTTTTTTGTTTTATAATTTTTAAAAACAAAAGAGACGCTTAGCCCTTGGTCACATACACATTTAAAAGAAAAAAGTTATTTCTTTCCATGTATATATCATTTTACATACAAGGTATATAATAAATTTTTCGCAGTTAATTGAACACACAAATACATCAAATAAAAATTATAAGCGTTAGTGCAAAAGAGACAAAAGATCAAAGACTTATTATATCTACGTTAAAAAAGATAAATTTAATTATTTTTTTTTTTTCGTTTTTTTAATTACAATTAAAATTTGCTTAATTAGTTGTTGTCCTTAATGCAATAATTTTTATTCAAAATTGATAGATAAAACGATTTGAATCATTATTTTGATAAAAACATTTAAATTAAAAATAAGTTTCTTTTTTTATTTGAATCAGATTTTTAAAATTTCAAAAAAGATTTAACTATGAAATAAAAAAAAACATTTAATGGGAATTAACCGAATGATGCATAAAGCTCTTTTTTTTCAGTGAATTACCTACGTTTTCATTTTTATTAATAAATAAATAATAACATTGATGCTTTCATATCAATATTTTTTAATGAAAATTACATGTCAGTGAACCACTCAGCGGGGCGAAGCTATTTAATTCAAACAAATGAAGCTACATATGGGAACTAAACATATAATTAAAAAAAAATAGATAAAGAGAATCAAAAATCCAAAGTTACTACTTTGATGACATTAACTTGTTTTAAATTAAAAACAATCTTGTTCGAATTAATATTACATAATTTATTTAAATAAATACCATAATTATTATTATTTTTTTTTGATAATTATGCAATGTAGTAAAAGTTCATCGATTGATACGCTCCATTGGGTAATTATAATTTTATTTTTTTGTTTATTCATTGATTCATGGTTTTATTTTTTTATTTTTGCGAAAAAACAATATTCATAGGTATAAACATTTTTTTTCTTATAAATCTTGGCAAATAAAATTAGGCATTTTATAATAAAGGAAAAAATTTTATTAAAGTAAAATTTTACATAAGTGAAATAATTTTTGGTATACACTTTGGTTGTCCTTTTAATAAATTCTCTAAATTTCTGTAATTCCAAAACGAAAAAAAAAAATCCTTCAGGGTAACTAAAGTCATGGTTACATGTTGCATCATAATATTAATTTATATTCCTTCTTTCATTAGAAACATTGATTATTTATCTATAGGTAGGTAGGTATATTCGATCTCATGCTATAAATATTCTTGTCTATCAATAATTGATATTTCATTCAAAAATTCAAAAACACAGGGTATCGCATATGTGTTTTTATCAAGTGCTGTTTCCATTTTCAAAATGAAAAAGAAAAACCAAATATTTATAAATAACTACATTATATCAAAAGTCATCTGTTTTTTTTTTGGATAATTGTTAATCACGTATTGGAAAAATAAATAAAAAAAAAAAAAATTTACAGAAAATATTTGTTTTTTTTTGGACCTAACATTGATTATTTAGAGATAGAAGCAATCATTAAATGTATGTAACCCCCTGGTTACAGAGGCTTTAAGTTATATAGAAAGTTGTTTCGCAAAGTAAATTTTTTTTCTCAATTAGAGAAAGCTTGTATGCACGTTAGTATTTTTTTTTTTTCAATTTTTATAAGCATTTTTTTTATATATATATTTAAAACAAAAAAGCACAGGTGTTCAACTGAAATAATTTATGAGCAAATCGAATTTTTATTTTATTATATTTTCTTCATTATTTTTCCTTTTGTGGATAATTTATTTTATTCCAAACTTCAATTATTAAGTACGATTTTCTAATAAATTGATTTCCTTAGAATTTTTATTTATTTATTTATTTTTTTTTCTTTTCTAAAATAACGATTATGGAAAATTTTATATTTCAATGTTGAATTGTCATTTCTGTTTTTTGTTTTTTTTTTTTTGTTTAAATTACATATTTGTATTTTTATATTTTATTATAATTTATTAATGAACGTAACACGCGGTTTGCTTTTATTATTTATTTAGAACATTATAAAAATATTGGAAAAAAAAAAAACATAATATTATAATATAAAAAAAAAAGTTGCATATGAAACAAAAAAAAAAAAAACAAAAAAAAAACAAAATATAAAAATACGCGCGATACTTTTTTTATATATTATTATTATTACTAAATACAAAACGTTTTCCTACTATTTAATAATGAAATCCTAAAAAGTATTTTTCGCCACAGTACTATACACTAAATTGGAAGAGAGGTTTTTCTTTATATTTTTTTTTTTTTTAAATAATAATCAAAAAAAAAAACTTTTTATTATATTTCTCTACTACGTTGTGTATTGAAAAACGATGTTGAAAAAACTGGTTAAACAATAAGGAGAACGGAGGTTTGCCTCGAGTACCGAAAAAAAAAAATATTATAGAAAGTAGAAAAAAAAAAAAAAAGAATTTACATAAGACAGAAGCAAAAAAAAAAAGATTATATACATAAATATATATATACCTAGCATACAAATATATTTGTTAGATTCAATTAACAGAGTTTTCGTATGTATTTGAAGTTTTATATAAAAGATACTTTTAAATTTGTATCTGAAAATTAAAAGAAGTTCAATTCGCCAAGAAATATAGAAATATGACAACAATGTAATTAAGAGTGAGTTAATACATAATTTAGAAAACTTGGAGAAGTATCTATTATTTATTATTATTTTACATTTTCAAAATAGAAATTATTTTTGTTTTATTCGTTTTGGAATATATTATAACTTAATGTAAGTATCTTTACTTCAATTTTACAGAAAAAAAAATTGTAGTTTTTGAAGTTGTTGATAAATTTAAGGTATATATAAAAATATAATGTTTAAAAAATTTTCAATTTTCAATTTCAAATTCATAATTTAGTTTTTCATATCTAATATCTTGTTCGCATCTATTTTATTTTTCTGGAACTGTCAAATCTATCCACTTATCAATTGTGCAAAGCAATTTTAGAAATGGAAATTTCCACTTATTTTTCCAGAAATATTTTTAGGTGGGAAAAGGGTATAAGAAAAGTGGATATTCTATCAACGGAGATAATTGCTCATTAAATAGCATCACTTAACTAACAGATATCTTAATTTGTTTAAAATGATCGATTAATAAGATAAGAAACGATAAGAACGGGAATTATGGTTAGTTTCCTAAAATTACAATCCAAATATTCATTTTGGATTTGCAACAATCAATATCCTCAAGAATTAATTAGATCAATGATACTACTCTTAAAGATAATTTACATTCTTTTTTTTTTTTTAGTTGTATACATATTCATCATATAACTAAGCATTCAGCTCGATTTTATAAAAAAAAAGAAAAATTATGCAGAAAAAGGGAAAAGTCACATTCAAACGATATACCGGTTTTATATTCAACTTTTCATGTAGGAATAAGAGGGACGCGCATATATACAATTACAAATGTTAGAAAAAACCCGCCATTATGTTCACATTCACAATCATAAAAAGACTCCACACTTTCGTACTCATTAAGATTGTGTACTACACATCTATTAAGAACTCAATAATGTACATAATATACCTAATGTTTTTTTTTCTTTGTACTTTATAAAATGTTCCCCTTTTAAACAAAATATCTTACGAATCATAATTCCAATACATTTAAAAGCTTTGACTGATAATATAATGCTTCTTATATAGAATAAACTTTTTCTGTCTGTCAATTCTAAAATAATTCCTGCTAAACATCATTGCAAATTTATCTAAAAGATTATGTTCTAAACCTGTAAATATTGAATGATTCCCTTATATTCCTTCCTCATCATTTTTTTTTGTTTTTTAATTAATCTTGTAAATTAGGCAATTTTATATTATCTCTATAACCTACTAAAATAGTGAAGAATATTTGATTTAATATAAACACTCTGTATTTGAATATTACAAATACATAAACAAAAAAAGCATACAATACAATTTTTTTTTTTTTGTATTATGATGGCGGTCAATAAATTATGGGAATGGAAAAATTCATGGTTCTTTAGGTTATTGATCGGTGAAGGGAAAATGTAAACATACATATATGTATTATACATACAAATATCTAGTTACCAATTTTAAATAGATAGTTAAGTTTAAAAATAAATAATAATTATTGCCGAAAATTAAAAAAAAAGTTAATTAAAAATAATTCTTGGATAAATTAAGAATTTGTAATTTTGAATAAATAAAAAATTATGAAACTAAATTACTGAAAATATTAATTCGCGCCATTTTAAATAAAATCTATGTTTTTTTTTTAGATACTCTGCATGTATTTTTTTTTTTTCGTTCATACATAAAGTGTATCTGAATAAAAGCATTTATAAGGACGCGAAAAAAAATATTGGATGACGCAACCAGAAAATATTAGTTTCAAAATAATCTAAGCATCGTGGTAAATAATTAAATGAATAATAAAATTCACGAAAATTTTTTAAATATTGTCATTATTGACAGTACACAGTTTTTTTCCATACAATAACGATATTCTATGAAATTAAAATAATAAAATTTCTTTTCAATATAAAATGCGTTTCAGTTTAATGAAAATACATAAAAATTTATTTCAGCTGCCGCATTTTTTTTATATATTACACACACATGCAATTACTTAGATACTAATAAAAAAAAAAAATTTCCAAACGTAAAATTTATAAATACTCTTATAACTTTAAATTCTTAATGTCTGTCAGTAGTTTAGGACAAATAAATTTAGGTACCCTGTTCTGGCTTGTCAAACTAAAAATATGGAATTTTTATGGAAGTTTTGGTAGCTTTGAGTTATTAAAAACAAAATATTTTCAAACAATTGACAACAAAAAATTAAATAAGGAAATATATTTATAATTTCATTTATAAATTAAACTTATATACAAAAAATTCAATGCTTTTTTAGTTAAAAAATATCAAATTCAATGGCACAAGAAACCCTAGCATTTAAATTGTTGACAACTAAAAATAATCGTGAAATAAAAGATAAACTACGCATACAATTTTATAGCAACAAACACATAGCCGTTTTTCGAAATACAACTACAATAATTCTCAGAAAATTCATATACAATTACAAAAATTTGTGTATGATTTCATTTTTGTTTACATTTGCAAAATTCAAGGCACACATGCACACACAATTAAAATGCAGCGCATTTTAAATCCGCAATATAAAAAAAAAAATAAAAAAATCGAAGAAAACATAGAAAATTCTATATTTTTTTTTATACTTTCACAAAAAATTTATCACATTTTACTCCTTTTTTTGTAGATAACGATAGCTTTTATTGTTAAAAAACAATAAATTTAACAGATTATTTTTTTTTTTTGTATTTTCAAAATTAAATGTTTGTGTCTAAAACTCAAAATTAAAAAAAAAAAAAAAAAAAAATTCTACGTTTTTATAATACCGCCATATTATTTTTTTTGTATTTGTGAAATTTTATGTTACACTTCTTGTTTTGTTTTGATGTTATTTTTTTTTTCCATCCACATAAAACATTAAAATTTTCTTCTAGGTTTTTCTTTATTTCCCAAACATAGTATCAAGGAAAAGGTTTTTTTTGTTTTTTTTTTTTAAAACCTCTTTTAACTAATTTCAACCAAAAATTTTGAAAAATCCTGATGAAGTCTTGGAATTTTTTGTCTGGTGGCCACTAGCAGTTATTTTTTTTTTTTCATGAAACAAAGAAATCTTACCTGAATGTGTTCCATTTTTTATTTAATTAAAAATTTATTTTTTATAATAATTGTATCTCATTGAGTATTTAACAAACTTTTTTAATTTTATTTTTCCAAAAAAAGAAAAAAAAATTTTTTTTAATACATCTGCAGAGTTGAAAAACTATTCATTGATTTTTTTTTTAAAATGAATTTTAATTTTTTTTTTTAATTTTTTATTTTATTTTCTCTGCGTGAAAAAACTACAACTGCTTGTTTTTTAATTTATTTTTATTTTAAAATTTTAATGTTTAATGAATGTTTTTTTTTTTAACAAAATTTGATTTCTTTTTTAGAAAAAAAAAAACCGAAATTCAAATAAATTACAAAAATATTTAATTAATATTTATTATTATTAACTTTTTATTAACTAAAAAAAAAAAAACGAAATCGCGCGCCTTTCGTTTTCTTCAAAGTATCTAACTAAAGATACACCTTTTTAAGCATAGATATAATTTTTTTTTTGTGTTCAAAATATATGTATTTTTATTTTTATTTTTTTTTTGTAATACAGAAAAAAAAATATATAAAATATCTGAATTCTATATCAGGACAACAGAATTTTTTTATATGCGTTGGACTCCAAATATAATTCTCTTCTATATTGAAAAAATAAACGACAAAACAGAGAACTGAAAAAATGGGAAAAAAAATGCTTAAATACATTGTTTTATAAAAAAAAAAAATATATATATTATATATAATATATTTATATATATCCCATATTTAAAAGGCAAATGCTTTATTCGTGTATACATATAAAAAATAAAAAAAAAAAAACAAAAAAAAACTAAACAGCATAAAAGTATGTAGCTATTGAACATACAATCAAAAAAACTGTTTATCAGTGGCAGTCACCGATGTTGAAATAATGATTTTATTTAAAAAAAAAAAAATTTTTAATTTATTCGGATATTTAGCTATTTTCGGTTTTTTTATATACATAAAAACATCTGTTTTGCAGTTGGAAGTTTCAAGTTTATCTTCAAAATTTCACATAAATCTTTTAAAACAAAGATCCCGAAAAAAAAAATTCAAATAGTTTTTCTTCGATCAGCAATTCAATAGCAAAAAAATCGGAGACGACATCTCTTTGTTAAAAATTATCAAATTCAATAATTATAGTACAAAACTTCATTAAAATATGTACACATCCAAAATGTTTTTTTCAAACTGTCTAAATAGTAACATAGGTACTTATAATGTTGCTTTGGAATTTATTATTAACCAAAATTTAATACAAAACTTCATTAAAATATGTATACATCCGAAATATTATTCAATAGTATCTTACTTATAGTATCTTACTTATAATAGTATCTTACTTATAATAGTATCTTACTTATAATATTGCTTACGCCACTGATATATTTCTATTGCTAAACATTTAATTGTTTAAATAATGCAGACTACAGAAAAAAATACTGCTGCTTGAGTGATTATAAGAAAGCCGATATATTAATTTTGATGATTTAATTTCTCTAAATAATATTATTGTAATTCAAACCAAATAGATTCAAATATTTAATTATGAATTTAGAAAAAATAGCACTATACTTTTACTAAATATGATTAAACTAAGAGTAAAATATTGCAGATAATTAGAGAATAGAGAATAAGTGAATAAAATATGTTTGAAAAGTGTAATTTGATTAATAATTTATTTATATATATATACTTTTGAAACTAAAATTAATATTAAGTATATATAAAGAATATTTTATTAGAGGTATTTTAGACTATAAAATTTAACTTTACATTATGTACATATTAAGATTTGAAACTATTATTGAAAAATGTTAAATACATATTAATCTAGATATTTAATTTTTATGATAATCATATCGTCTCGTTTGAGGATTAATTAATTATCCATCACCTTGTTAAAGTAATTTATACTTAATTAATTAAAGGGAATAAAAAATAATTTCCGGTAAAAATTTACTTTCTGCCATCATGTGACTGATATTATAAGTACAAAGAAAACGACCACGTGCCGATCATTATTTCACCTATTTTATGTAAAAAAAACAAACTTGTTATTTGCTTTATAAGAATTTATTTCACATAATAATTCTAATAACATCTTATTCTATCAATGATTGCATATAAAACATTAATTTAACCCCCACCATAAGGTTTTCAAAATAACATATTTATCTTGGATAGAAATAAAAATAAAGAATAAGCGCATGAAGGCCACGAGTTTTTAATTGTATAAGATAAGATGTTCTTTCATAATTAAACTTTATTAATCCGTTCACCCGCGTCTATATCTCCAGTATTATGAGTTTATCTCCAGTATTATGATTAAACCATAGAATAAAAATATTAGGGAAGTAGTTATCGAATATTTTTAGCAGGGATCGTAATATCTATATATTTATTATTTTAAAAATAAAATAACTCTTATTTTCGGATATTTATAAAAATATATACTTATTTTTTGAAATAAATATAAAACTTTAAATAAATATTTATTTTCTAATGTTAAAAATAAATATTTTTAGCAGATTCAAACAGAAAAACTGAAATCTGTAGCTTTATTATCAACAAAATAAAACCTTTTGTTTTGTCGAAGTCAAAAATAAAATTTAAGATCGTAATTCATATTTTGGTAACAAATATTGAACTTAGTTTTGGTTCCGGCACCAAATTTTTTTATTTGATTAAATTTAATTCAATAATGATTGTAGAATTCGATTTTGAAAATTCAATAAATCCATAGAATTTTTTTTACATTTAAAATTTAAAAACAAAATTTAAACAAACAGAACAGCTGATTTAATAACCAAACTTTTTAATTTCTAATATGGATATGCAATAAGTACCAAAAAAAACAATTCAAATTTCTTGATATGTATATACGAGTAATTGTTCACCTAAGTCACTAATAATTTTCTACACTTCTGCGCCCGTATTTCTCTTTTTAAAACTTACAATCGTTTTCATTTTCATAGCTATTAAAGACTCACAATCACAAATTTTTTGTGTGCATGGGTTTGTAAATCTGTATGGGGCTACGAAACTATTTTTTATATATATGACATTTTACAGTCGCTTTTATATAAAAATTATATAAAAAATATATATAAACATTTATTTATTTATTAACTATTTATTTCGGCTAAAAAAAAGAAAATAAAAAATTGAATTAAGAACAAAAATAAAAATTCGAAACTATTATTTCAAGAGAATAATTTTAAATTAATATTTATGAAAAATAAATATATATTTATTTTGCTTTATATTAATTTTTATATTTTTAGAAATAAAAAGTTAAATGCGGTTTTTAATTTTAATGTGTTAACTATTCCTGTCCTCAATATTGACACCAAGGTGGTTGAAACAATTTTTAATATTGTTTTGTATTACAGTTCTGTTAATTCTTACAGATTTTTCTGGTGATATTTATTTTTAAAATATAAAAATAAATATTTAAATAAATATATATTTTTATTTTTAGAAAATAAATATAAATATTTATATTTTCAAAAATTAATATAACTCTTAAATACGATCCCTGATTTTTAGGCTAATTTTCTCTGGATTTTTTTTTTCTCTTATATTTAAGTAATTTTAATATATTAAAATACTAAAAGTATGGAAACCAGCTCTCCACACTGTGATATCTTTACTTCAATCTATTATATGCCTTGTTCAGACAATGAACTCTGATCATGATAATCTTACTTTTTGTGATTATCATTCTTTTTTCCATGATTTGCTCATACAAAAAAAGTGTCATCGGAAATCATGATTATCGAAAATCATGAAAAATTTCAGGGATGAGTTTATAGTTTTTTACCATCCATGTTACCCATTTCCACTCATTCCTAGTTATTTTTGACTTTTATTTTTGACATATTTTTTTATTTACAAAACAAAAAAAAATTTGAGTAGCAAATAATATTTATGTTTTTATTTTGTTTGCTTTCATGTTGTTTACTTTTTTTGTTTTCGTTCATAATCGCGTTCACACACGTTTTCAAAGTATGATTATCTACGTAAATCATGATTACGAAATCATGATTAAGTCGTTGTCTGAACAAGGCAATAGATATTAACGAAGTAATAAACTTTTTTCCATCGAACCCTACGAATAAATACTAAAGGAAGAGTAAATCCAGCTCTAGAAGGAAGTATCTTTCTTACATAGGTTAGTGAGACCATAGATTAAGAATACAGAAAGATTGGAAGCTTCATACAACATTTTTTCAGTATTTTTTGGTATTTTTATGTGAAGGTGTTAGTAAAACTAAATAAAATTCTTTTCATATATTGATAATTATCACGTATTTTATTTTGTTTTACTAACACATTCACATAAAAATACCAAAAATAATGTCGTATGAAGCTTCCCATCTTTCTGTATTCTTAATCTATGGTGAGACCAATACATTAACATTACAGGGTATTTTAGATAATATCACAATATTTTTTTTCACTATTTTAGATTTTTTGTTTCCACACACCTTTGAGGTAAAAAAATAGTTCCGATTTTCCCTTTTTTTCGCGAAGTCGGAAGCAAAAAAACCCCTAGGGGTTTGAGGGAGGCGACAGCTGTTCCCCATTCAGCATAACAGCTTTCTATTTTAAACATTTTTATACATTATGAGAGGCATATCTCTGAAACGCGAAACCATTTTTGGATTTGGAGTTTATGGCGCCTTTATCCTCTCAACAAGTTTCAGCCAAATCGAGCTTGCACACGTAAACTTCACTTACGCCTAGAGAAATTTTTGGAATCCATTGACTTTATTTTGAAATGAAAATAATTTTACACCTAACCTAATCCGATTCCTCTGACTAACATTTGAATTAAAAAAATTTAGCTAATTACTCTGTATATTTTCTTGACTGACATTTTAGTGCACTTTTTTTTATGTCAAATATTTAAAAATATTGGAAATAATTAGAAATCTGAAGCGAGCTAGCAGGCGCGAAGATCTGAAAAACTTTAGTTTGAATAAAAGTTCAACTAGCCGATTCAAAAATTTTCAAATCAGAAAATTTAATTCGAAAATAAAAAATTATGTATATTTTTAATTATTTTTTTTTACTTTGAAAGGGTTTTTAATGTGCATGTCTTCGCTAAGTTGTATTTACATTCGCAAATTGTATTTACGTTTCCCTGTGATGTAAATTGTATTTACATTTCCCTATATTGTATTTACTTACTTCATTTTGAACTGCGTAATACTATGAACAAAAATAATATCTCTCACACTCACAATGTTTCCCTTTTTTCATTTTATCTCTAAAAGAAAGAGAAATTAAAGGATAATTAACGTGGAAAAATTCCCTTTTCTTCTTTTATCTCTAAAAGAAAGAGAAATTAAAGGATAATTAACGTGGAAAAATTCCCTTTTCTTCTTTTATCTCTAAAAGAAAATGAAATTAAAGGATAATTAACGTGGAAAATTTCCCTTTTTTTCTTTTATCTTTATTTTTTATTATAAATTATCTCTATATTCTCTCTTTGCAACTCCCTCTCACATGCACATTAATGCAGTATACAATACATGTTAATCAAATTTGTTAAATAGCTCGTTGTGTATACACACAAACACATAGACACTCGTCAATATTAAATATGACTCGTGTCTATGTGTTTGTGTGTATACACAACTCGCAATTAATAACAAATTTTCATAACATTTCATAATCTACTATTAAATTTATGAAATATTATTTTTCGTCTAAACTGGAAGCAATTTGTGAATTCCTATTTTAAAATTGAGTTGATTTTATCCGGTTGTTTAAGTCGCTATTCCACAGATTGCTCCAATAAACTAATTTGCTCGCCAACTCAACGGCATTGTTAATTTTTTTTGACATTTTGGTGCAAAAAAAACATATGTGAAGTACGTCAACGTTTATAGTATAAAAAAAGGAATTTCTTCATCCATATATACAACATCCTTGATCGAACCCAATCCACTTTGTCGCATGCAACAAAATAAAGAGAAATGTTCATTAAAAACGCATTCCTAAATCAATAAATGAAACCCAAATTTTTGTGGATCTACGATACCTATTGCGATGTAATCTGATTATTTTTTTCTTGTAGAACTCGTCGAAATAGTGATTCAACTATTTTATTTTTAGGCTTTTTTTAACTTAGCCAATTTATTTTATTTTTTTTAATACTCAAGTGCTGCTCTTGGAGTTTTAGACGTCTTTGAGTGCGTTTCATTATTCACGACAGAATGAGTACGTACATTACTGACAAAGACTCCAACCTTGTTTAAATACTACGAGGCCAAATACCTGACGCTAAGCTTTATCTACAAGCTCATAGAAGCCTTGTGCTCGTGTTTTTATATTCTTTTTTTTATAAATTATTCCAAACCGTCTTCATAAATTTAATTTCATTTCTCCCTTAGCATATTGATCATTTATTTATACAAACGTAACAAAAAATGTTTGTTGGGATAGAAACACTTTTTGTACATTTGACTGTCAATCTGACATAGGTTTGTCGCTTTGCAGACTCACAATTATTTTCCGATTTGCAGATATTTATATTTTTTTTATTTTTATGCCAATTTTATTTGTTTTGATTTTTTTTCTCAGCTTCAACACAATTTTTATTTTGATTCGATTCATTACGATTTTACGAAATTTGAGGGCATTTGTTTGTTGCCCAGTTAAAAAAAATGTTTAAAAATTTACCCAAAACCATTAGTCTAATATCAATTAATTCAACATGTTTGAGGCAACTGTAAGTGAATATTTTGGATATTTTCATGAAACGACCTAAAGTTAATTATTTTTCTTTTTGTTTTTTTCTGTTTTTAGACATAGCTTCAATAAATGCGCAATAAACTATACAAATGTAGCCAATACCACATTTAGAGGAAAATTATTAAATCCAATTAGCAATAGTTTAAACATATTACGAACAATGTTTATTCAAACTCAAGACACTCCAAATCCAGATAGCTTAAAGTAAGTGTGGGAAAAGCCGGTAAGAGCTACCTACTTATTTAATGTGTTAGATATTATGTGGATCTACCATCTGAAAATCTATAATGGTGAAATGGTTTTTAGTCATTTTGTACAGTCAAATTTCCTAGCTATACCTATATATAGAATGAGTTTAGATGAGTTTAGATGCGAAAAAGAGGGTTCAATCCTGGAAACTCGTACGGACACGCGAAGCCATAGGTTAAGTGAAAAACATGAATAAATTATTTTTTTAACGAATTAAGACCGCGAAAATTTCATCAGCGTATTTTAATTTAACAATATTACATAAGAATAATAATTACCTATACCTAAGTTGTTTTCCTTTTTATTGATTTTAGGTTTTTACCTGGTGTTGAAGTTTTGGGAAAAGGCAATACAATGGATTTTCCAAGTGGTTCAACTGCTTATGGGAGTCCTCTAGGTAAATTTTAAATTTTCTGTAAAATGTTAAATCATTGATCTCTTACATTTTGAATTTTTTCCATTAAGCAGTTAAACTCAAGCTTTTTCTTGAAACAAAAAAAAACAAAATAACTTTATTTTTTAGCAAAATTATTGTTTCGAGTCGAAGGTGTTAAAGGAGTTTTTTTCGGTGGAGAATTTATTACAATTTCTAAAGAAGAAGATGCCGAATGGAATGTTTTGAAGCCAGAGCTTTTTGCTGTAATCATGGATTTTTTTGCAAGCGGATTACCAATTATTACAGATGCAAAGCCTAATAGTGATACTCGTAATAACATTATTTAACTAAAATAATTTTTAAAACAAAAAAAAAAGGAAACTCTGAAATGCAAAAGCATGTCAGCTGTTTTTACCTCAAATCACACTAAAATTCTGAGATCTGGAACTTAATCTAAATGTATTAACGAGATTTTTTGTATTAAAGTTAATGCCTACTTTATTTTTATCATATAATATATTTGACAGAAATTAATGAAGATGATGACGAAATCGTTATGATGATAAAAGAATTATTAGATTCTAAAATTAGACCAACCGTACAAGAAGATGGAGGCGATATAATTTTTATGGGATTCGAAGAAGGAATAGTTAAATTAAAGATGCAGGTACCTACATACCTAACAAAATAAATTTACTGTTAATAATATAATGGACACATTTTCTAGGGATCATGTTCATCTTGCCCTTCGTCTATTGTCACATTGAAAAAAGGTGTCGAAAATATGCTTCAATTTTATATTCCAGAGGTAAGTAAATCACTTCAAAATTTCTTCTGTGTTAGTTAACTTAATTCTTCAATTGTCTAATAAAATTATTGTAAAAATTAATATTAAGGGATAAAAAATTCTAAACTATTGTTGATAATATACAACAGTAAAGATGAGCATAATTTAGAAAACTAATAATTGATTAGCTAATATGTAGGTATAATGAATAAGATTTTCTAATAAATTGTTATCAGCCTCACTTTAAATGACAACTGATGAAGTGATATTACAGTATTAATTCGGGTTTTTAACCTTTATATTGATAATGTTATATTGATATGATAATGATAAAGTATTTTCAATCACAGTAATATTTATTTGCAGGTAACTGGAGTTGAACAAGTTTTTGACGCTTCTGATAAGCTGGCTGTAAAGGAATTTGAAAAATTGGAAGAAAAACTTAAACAAAAAGAACAAACTGACAATTAAAGTTATGGTCGTTATGGAAGTTATTGCATAAAATTTAATTTTATTGAAATATTCATGTTAAAGTGAATGGTTTTATTCATTAAAATAAGTTAAATTTGTTTGACATTAAAGTTTTACGAAAATAAAATCATTTTTCATAGTATAATTATTTTTTTTAAACATGCCTTCGGGATCTGCACTTACCTTTAATGCTAGAGATAGAGTCGACGTAATTCACGCGCGTATGCGCGCGTAAAAAAAATAAAAAAAACCTGTTTTTTTTACCTGTTATGCTCAACCCCGTTCACATGCGAAAAACAAAAGAGAAAAATGTCAACAATAAAATAAAAGAAAAATAAATTCAAAAAAAAATCTAATTCAATTTTAATTTCTTTTGATTAATTTTAATTTGATCTTCTTGTTAAAGAATTAATAAAAATAAAGTTATAAATTAAATAAAATACAACAATAATTACAATTTTATAATTTTTAATAAAAAAGCAAATTTTTATAAAAATTTAAAAAAATAAAATTAAATTCCTAATTCCCGAAATTCTGTTTGTAATATTTTTATAATGCTTTTTAATTTATTTATAACTTAATAAAACATAAAAAATTTTAATAAATTTGCAATAAATAATTATTTAATTTTTATTTTTGAATATAATTATATTTATGAACTTTTTTATTTTATTAAATAATTATTTGTTTGTAAAATTTTTTTTTTCTAAATACAACAAAATAAACAACACATTTTTTTTTTTCTAATTACAACAAAATAAACAACACAATTATAAACAAATGATTTCCACAATGTACGGCGTAAAATACTGGGAAAGTTAAAATATTTCAACTTTTACGCGCGTAAGCTACGTTTTACGTCGTTGCGTATAGCCGGTCTCATACATTTTCATACAATTTGATTTTTTACGTGCGTACACGCGCGTGAATTACGTCGACTCTATCTCTAGCATAAATGCTAAAGATACAGTCGACGTAGTTCACGCGCGTAAGCGCACGTAAAAAATCAAATTGTATGAAAATGTATGAGACTGGTTATACGCAACGACGTAAAACGTAGCTTACGCGCGTAAAAGTTGAAATGTTTTAATTTTCCCAGTATTTTACGCCGTAGATTGTTGAAATCATTTGTTATTGTCTTTTGGTGTTGCCAAATTTTAAATTTTTCTTTTACAAATTCTTTTTTCTTTTACAAATGGTTCAGGAGATGTTGGAGTTGTTGAGAGTTAGGAAATGATTAAAAGCAGAGAAAAAATTGTGTTTTCCTTGATATTAAATTGGTCTGGTGATCTCCTTGAATCAACCTTACCAGTTAATCAACCTTACCAGTTAATTAACTTTATCTTTATCTGTTGAGTAATTTTTATATCTATGGATCAATCCTGTTTCGCTAATTTTTATTTACCTTAGACTACAAATTGAATTAAAATCAAATTTATCTTCATAGCAAATAGCTAGTAAATTTTAGATACATATATTACATATAAAAAAAAAAAAAAAAATAAATAAATAAATTTAGAATGTGAAAGTCGCAGTAAGAAACCTTTAAGAAACCTTTAAGAAACTTAAAAAAAATTGTTGATAAGAAATATGATAAGAATTGTTATTAAATAGTAAATAAAATACTTTAGAAAATACTTTAGATACCTGCTCCTATAATGCTATAAGCGATGGAGCAATAAATATTGTTAAGTTCTAACATGTATGCATAGATAAAAGACATATTATTCTTAATATAATTATATTTATATAAATGAATGTAAGAACGAAATTTATAAAAATAATTTTCAATAAACAATATTAATAAAAAAAAAAAAAAAAATATAAAAATTACTGGCGCAAATAAAATTTACGTGTACTCTCCCGATTTCGTTAAAACTTTGTGAAAGGGTAGAGGTGGTTCCCAAACGCCCAAATCCGAGAGGGTTTGTGCAGGCAAGCCCCTGTTTCAGAGATATGGCCTTCCAAAGTTTTCATAAATTAGGTGGGAACAAAAGAGCATTTTTTCGTAACCAATTTTTTTATGTTTAATGAAGGATGGAGGCTGCCTCCTTCAAACCTCCAGGGCTTTTTATTTGGCTTACTTATACTGGATACCTAATGGGAAATTTTGGAAGGTCGTATCTCTGAAACGAAGGCTTGTGGGCCAAATTCCTCTTGGACTTCGACTTTTAGGGATCGTCTCTACCCTTTCACCAAGTTTTTTTTTTTGAGCAATTTTTGTCAAATAAAAAAAAAAGATTTACAACTTATTTACCAATAGTTTAGAAATAAATATTTTTTTTTCTTAAAATGGCAACAATAACTTCTTATTCTGTTTTGTTTTTCGCATGTGAACGGCGTTGAGCATAATGCTAGAGATAGAGTCGACGTAATTCACGCGCGTGTACGCACGTAAAAAATCAAATTGTATGAAAATGTATGAGACCGGCTATACGCAACGACGTAAAACGTAGCTTACGCGCGTAAAAGTTGAAATATTTTAACTTTCCCAGTATTTTACGCCGTACATTGTGGAAATCATTTGTTTATAATTGTGTTGTTTATTTTGTTGTAATTAGAAAAAGAAATTGTGTTGTTTATTTTGTTGTATTTAGAAAAAAAAAATTTTACAAACAAATAATTATTTAATAAAATAAAAAAGTTCATAAATATAATTATATTCAAAAATAAAAATTAAATAATTATTTATTGCAAATTTATTAAAATTTTTTATGTTTTATTAAGTTATAAATAAATAAAAAAGCATTATAAAAATATTACAAACAGAATTTCGGGAATTAGGAATTTAATTTTATTTTTTTTTATTTTTATAAAAATTTGCTTTTTTATTAAAAATTATAAAATTGTAATTATTGTTGTATTTTATTTAATTTATAACTTTATTTTTATTAATTCTTTAACAAGAAGATCAAATAAAAATTAATCAAAAGAAATTAAAATTGAATTAGATTTTTTTTTGAATTTATTTTTTTTTATTTTATTGTTGACATTTTTCTCTTTTGTTTTTTGCATGTGAACGGCGTTGAGCATAACAGGTAAAAAAAACAGGTTTTTTTTATTTTTTTTACGCGCGCATACGCGCGTGAATTACGTCGACTCTATCTCTAGCATTAGCATTAAAATAACCGTTTGTTAAACTGGGTTATTCTGTCACTTTGCAGACAAAAGAAAGCTAGTTTACAGACATAAAAATTGCCAGCTTTTCTGTTTTTTCAGTAATTTTCAGCTTTTTCTGTATTTTCAGATGGTTGGGAATATTTTTTTTTATATATTTTTTTTTTAATTTCATAAAACTTATAATGAAACATAGAACATTATATAGTATAAATTATACATTTATAGCTAAAACTATAAAATTTTCTAGTTATATAGCTTGTTTACACTTAGCTAATTTAACATGTTCGGACAACGAACATGTTCCGTTGGTGTTTTTGATGTTGTTTTTTCATAGTAAAAAAATTAAAAAAGAAACACGTTCTTCAACATGTTTCTACAAAAACATGTTAATTTTCAGGGATGAATGAGTAATTTTTGAATAATATTTTGTTAGGCAATATTCAGTATTCATTAATTTTTACTTGGTATGCCATTTTTGACTTTAAAATATTGTAAAGGTGGAGATACACTCATGATAAATGACGCGCGAGTTCTTAACCTTGACACAACTTCATATATTTTAACTTTTTTGGGCGCCTCAGTTCCTTTGAGCTTATCTGCGGTATTATTTGAAAATTTTTATCTGACAGAGCTAAACATGTTAACATACGAAAAACATCGTCTGAACGGTTGATTTTTCAAAGATGTTTAACTCCTTTCGAACATGTTAAATTAGCGAAGTGTGAACAAGGCATTAAGTTTAAAAGTCTGAACAGATCATTATTAAATCGACAGCCGACTTTTTTTAGCTTACTTTCTATTTCGACTCACTTTCGGCTCGCTTTCACAGTTCGATTGCCGGCTCTGCAAATCAAAAAAATTACTGCGGCTGCCTCTGATTTGTTTGTTTGTGTTTTCAAAAGTTTTTTTTTTACAATTTTCCTAAATTTTCTCAGTTCTGACTTTTATTATCCTTTTTGTGTTAATTCTGGAATTCTAAATTCTTTTTTATTCTGCATTTGACAGTAGTCTAGAAATAAATAACAAAAAAATAACAAAAAAAAAAAAACAAAAAAAAAACTAAATTTAATTTTTCCTTCCTCTATCCCATTTCTAATAAATTATAAAAAAAATGTCCTTGATCCTTGAATGCTGTGGTGATGAATTTACAACAAGCTCAATATTAGAATTTTTAAAAAAAGAGCAGGAATGCTTTCGTGGTATCGATGGAGACACTGGTAATGACGCACCAATTGACGATGCATCCGATTTAGATGTTGAAAGTATTTTTGATGAAATTCATCGATTATCGGGTGTTGAATCTTCACGACAACAACAAGAAGCTGCTGATCGTGACATTTCAGAAATTTTAAAAGAAGCTGAAGGTTTGCTGAACCAAAATTTGTCAACAGATTCATTGTTGGAATCAAATAAGGATAAAATAGTTCTTGAAACTCAGTCCAATAATTATATAGAAACCAGTTCAATTGCCAGTGAAATTGATGATGAGGTTAGTGTTTGCTCGCTAAAAAATTCTCCAACAAAATTTCAAAGTGTCGTTAATGCTGTGGAACCTGATTCGATCATTAGCGATGAGAGTACACCATTATTTTTGAATAATGACAACGATTACAGTGATGATACGGACACAACGGTAAGTTGTTTATTTTTATTTTTTTTTTTGAGGACACTATTCTTATTAACTCGTAAAGTAATTTGTCTGTTTATATATTTCTTTACTATTTTCGACACTCTCGTAGACCCACTTTTCGTCATCACAGCGAGCTCAAATTTGGCACACAGGTTCATGTCGCGTGAGAATTGAAGTTACCAAAATTTGAAGCGGAAATTTCCATGGAAAACCCGGAAAATCGGGAAAAATAATTTGAAAATTTGGTACAAATTTTAGTAGTGATAAATCCGTTTTAGGAAAAATGCAAAGTTTTCTGATTTTTCCGAAAAAATTTACCGGAATTTTCCGACTTTTCCGGAAAATTTTCCGGTAAAAAAGTTTTCTAAATTATGCAGGATCAAGTTCCCTATCAACTCGCATCATTACTTTCTCTCCGACAATGGTGAAAACTTGCAGAAAAAATCGAAGAAAATTCATGTAAAACGCTTTTCCGGAGTTTTTCCGATCAAGGAAGCGTTTGAGCGTTTTGCAACCTGAGACAAAGTTGTAGAGCGAAATGAGTTGCATAAAGTTGCTTTTGCAGAAAACTCCATGGAAAACCCGAAAAAATTGTTTTCAAACATCCATGCAACACATAATAACAATTTAGTTAACGTGAAAAAGGCAGAAAATAAAAATAAGTTAAAAACGAGTTTTCCAAAAAACTGAGGCCAGGCCGCATGAAAAAGTAGAAAATAATTTTTACTTCACACACAGAGGTGGACTCAGATTTTTTGATTGGAACATTTCTCTTGAATATTCTTTCTCTTCATGAATCAAATCACTTACGTCCCAATCAAAAAATCTGAGTCCACCTCTGTGTGTGAAGAAAAAGTTATTTTCTACTTTTTCATGCGGCCTGGCCTCAGTTTTTTGGAAAACTCGTTTTTAACTTATTTTTTTTCATTTATTAACACCAAATTCAAAGTCTCTAGGTAGGTTCCTACCTAGATACCGACCAACCAACCAAACTACATAAGAATAAATGTTAATGTGTCCGCAGTCCGTTTGTTCAAAAACTTTATTTCTTTTAAGTCAAAAAAAAAACTAGGAAAACTGTTTTAGATATTTTTTATTTTTTTTTTCTCAATATCTTAAATATCTTCCAAATTCTCATTATCTGAATCGTCATCATGTGGCTGGACTTCTTCTTCTTCTTCTGTACTTTGCTCCGGTAAATTTAAAGCACTGGCAATAGTTTTCATTACTTCAAAAACTTCATATCCAGATTGAACAATAAATTCAGGTGGCAAAAGATAACCATAACGCCCTTGATCTCTTAAATATAAATTATAAACATATTCTGGATGAATTTCATCCATAACCCAGTCTGCTGAATTTCCTGCTCTTGCAAACTTCAATGAATACGATGAACCCGTTTTGAATTCCGTTCTTGTTGATTTTCTAATTCCCTGAATTTTAGATTTGTGTGTTAAAGAAATTAACTCGATAGAAATTTTCACGTTTGATAGATCTATACCTGACTTATAATTTTTCCCAACGTATGAAGTAATTTTTCATTTTCTGGAACAAAATTGTTATCACCCCAAGGATAAATAATTTGCTGATTGTATGATCCTGTTAAATCGTCATTAAATTAAATAAGATATTTTTGTCAATTAAATAGTAAGTACTAAAGTTCTAACTTTTTTTTACTAACCTATTGAAATGTAAGCACCTAATTTTGGACCAATTTTTTCCAGGAAATTTTTTAAAGCTTTTGATTCTGGTTCTGAAAATGCTAAAAAGGAATAATCAATATTAGTTATAACAATAATTTCCGAAATTTCTGCAAATTAAAATAAAAAATAAAATACCTTGAGATCCGCGATAATATCTAGAACATGGATCTGCAGAGCTTCCTCTTTTACCCCATTTATAACTAAAATAAAGAACATTAAAACAAAATAAGAAAAAAATATTGTCGCATTACAATACTAAGAAATCAAATTCTAGCTTCTGGTTTTAGTATTTTTTTAATGAATAATTTAAATAATTTGAATTTAAAAAAAAACATTACTTACAACACTGAATTATTTTTTGTTCAAATTTCTCATTGTATAGCAAAATAATATTACCTAAAATTTCTGTCAATGTTTACACCAAAGCAATTTTCATTAGACGGGTTTCTGTTCTTTGACCATAATCTGTCAACAGTCCAAGAATGTTCTAAAAGAAAAAATCCTTTAATACGTACAAGTATCTAAGATTTTTAAAATATTGAAGAATTTACCATAACCATCTGGATTAACTACTGGTAAAAAGTACCAATCAAAATCTTTCAAAAAATCTGATCGTTCATTCCACTTAAATATTAACTTCATAATTGCGAATGTAGTTGCTGCTGGACCAATCCACTCTCTGGCCTGCATTCCCGAATCGATGAAAATAGCTCGATTATTTTGGTTTCCATTAGAAATTCTGTAAAAAAAATTTCAGATCTTTTGTAAATATTTTTTGTGGTTTGATTTGGATGAAAATTATTATGCATTTGATTTACTGCAGAAATGTAAAAAAAATGTGGACCCTTAATTTAATTTACTCATTTTTACAATTTAACATATTAATCAGCACATAATAATTTAGATAAAAGTAAGTAAATGAAAGATAATAAAGTTTAATATTCAAGCATTGGTTGCCATTTAATGTACGATTAATGTAAGAATATGTTTTTAAAACTACTCTCTTCAGGATATATGAATTTCAATTGCTCATTTCATTAATATTTTCTTTATTTACTTTAATACTTTGAAATCTCGCTTTTGAAGGGAACGTCCAATCGTTATTATTTCTGCTGCTTTAGGATATGTTGATAAAACATAATGAAAAAAATCATCAAACACATGCAATTCGTTATATCGATCCCATGTCATTGGAATTTCTAAAAAAAATAAATAAATAAATAAATTAAATTACTTAAGTCAATTTAAAAAAAAATGAAAATAATAATAGAAAATAATAACCTAAATCATCAGACCACGGCACATTTCGTTTTGTTATATTAACTATGGTTTTACTTTCAAATACTTCGCTTTGAACATTATCTATCATAACATTATAAGTTAAATCAGTTCCATCTATTATTTTTTTTCCTTCAATTGAAGAATTTTTATTATTATAAAATATATCGATACCATCCTGATTCATGTCCCAAATTTCAGCACCTAGGTATAATTTAAAATTTTTTAATTAAACAGTAAGTAAGACAAAGTGTTTTTGTGTTTATGAGAACAATTTTAATTAGTTATGTATGTAGGCACAGTAAAATAATAGTAGGTATAATAATTATTAAAAAAGAAAAACATTGAAAATTATTTAGAAAAATGAAAATAACATCGATAAGATCAAAAAAAATTATTATACCTTTTAAATTTTTTAATTTCTTCATTATTGGTCCATTCAAATCAATTGTATGAATTTTCCATAACTGTGAACCCATATACGGTCCCGAATAATCATCATAAACTATATTATGTTCTACATTAACAACTTTCAAAGGTGAATTATGTTGATTTGATATAATTTGTGGGAAATAATTAATTGGAATTTGAAATTGCCGGCCTATTTGAAATTTATTATTCCGGTGTTTATTTGCATATACTACATTATCAATATTTAATATTAAAAATAATTTAAACAATATAAAATCTAGATTCATATCTTAACAACTTCAAATATTTACCTAAACTAATCTAAAATTTGTACAAATTTTCTTTAATTATTTAGATTCGTTTAAAAACTGATTGGACAAGTATAGCTTTTTATAATAGTTATATTAAAAAAGTACATTTTAAATTAAAAAATGCTTTATTTCGAATTTTGTCAGTCATTTGTTTTAGTCGATATGGAAAAAAAAAAGAGTTAATTTTTTTTGAAATTTTCAAAGCTGATTTTTATTTTATTTTTTTTTTTTCAAATAGAAGGCTCATATTTTCTATGTTATATTGTATTGCTTCCGTTGTAAATAAAAGTTATGTAAAAATTTATTTTTTAGTTTCGAAAAGTAAGTGTTAAATTTATATTATTCAAATAAAAACATAATAATAAATATTATTTAAAATATAATTTTTTATAACTACTTAAATGTATTTGCATAATATCCATTACTGTGCTCAGATAGCTTGAAATACAAAAAAGGCAAGGCCAAGAAAAGCTCGAAGCTAAAGAAGACGATAATTGAGAGGAAACGAAGACCAAAACTTGATTCAGAAAAATTTTACAAATAATTCGCTTATGTACCAGTGAACACTAGTGATTTATTTGAGTTTAACTAGTAAACAAACCCAATAGTTTGAATAACAAATATGATGCTTAACGGATTAGGAATATGATTTTTACAAAAAATTAACTGCAAATTTTTGCTTAAAGTTTTCGTTTACTATGCGTAGTAAACAATTCATTTTTTTTCTTTCTAAAATGTATATAAAGATATAAAAATTTTAAATTAGATTGTTGACTGGACATCGTACTATATAAAAAGCCATAAATATTCTAATGAATTTATATATGTAGGAGAAAAAAATTGGGTTCAGATAAATTTAGTTCGTTACATGAAACAAAAAAAATCAATTAAATAAAATTATGTTTTTTATTAAATAAGTACTTAAGTCCGACAAATTTCTAATGTATTTTCCAGTATGTATATCATAAAAGAAGTATAGAGCCTATTTTTTCAATTTTTTTTTCCTCTTTTATTCCATCGATCTCTAATCATACGAATTATATGATTTATCAAAATCAGTTCTTAAACTTAGTTTGAATCATTGGTCACATTCAGAATCAACACTTTTTTTTCTAGATTCCTTCAATCGCAATTAGGCATACTAATTTTCATCGAAAATAACCTTGATCTTTGTGGCTATGACTTAAAACTATTAAGAACTCTAAACTGAGATCAAAATATTTTGGTCATATGTTAGAACTAAATTACCTATTCATTTTTTTTTCTTTTTTTTTTTTACATAATTATGGAAAAAAATATTCCATATCATATCGTAAAATATTTAATGAAAGAAAGACTTTTTCAAATCAAAATATTTATTTTATGAGTTAAATTTGAATGTTTTAATACCACCAGTATACCTAGATAAAATTTTATTTAACCATTTTTATCCGCTGGAATTTGAAAGCTCTTAATTAAGTATGTATGTAATAATTTAAAAAATAAAAATAATAATGATGGTTAAGATTAATTAGAATAACATCATCTCAACAAATTGGTTTTTTAATTCATATTGAACATTTATATATTATACATATGTATATGATTTTATTAGATAATTTTCGAACATTATTATTATTTTCTTACAAAACAATCAAATAAATAAATAAGTAAGGCAGGATGAGTGCATTCCATTTAAGATTAAACTCTTCTTGATTTCAGTTTGAATCTATAACACTTGAAATGACACTCGGAAATAGTTTGTTATTTGAAATATATTAAACTTATTAATTTGTTTTTATTTTATTTTTTTAATGTGTCATCAATTTTCATCTACATTCAAGTTTTCAAGAATATAACATCAAGAATGCATGAATAAATTAATTACGTTATGTCAATAAAAACTTAGTCATTACCATAATATTTTTTTTCTTAAACCAGTTCTAAATTTGTGTTAATATAGGTCAGCGGACATAAAAGAAAATTAGAACTCTTATAATAATTTTAATAAAATTTTTATTAAGTTTGTATGAAAATAAAAAATAAAGCGTTAATTTATTTTATGAATGCGAATAAATTTTTATCCATTTCTTCTCAATTCAGACATAGCTTTAGCGACAGTTTCTGTAAATGCTAAACCTTCCTTGCCGCTAGTTATTATGTATTGAGCTGGCAGCACAAAACCATGACGACCAGTGTCTCTCATTTCCACTGTGTATGTATATTTAATATCTAATGCTGCTTTGGCCCAATCATCAGATCCACCAGACGCTGGATATAAAGTTGTCGCAGACGAGCCAACAGTATAACTTACACCTCCAGCTCTTAACATTTGCTATAAAGAAAAAAAAAACAAATACTTTACTGTCTTTAGCAAAAGTTTTTTAATTTGAAAAAAAAAATATTCCTTACCGCAGCACCTTGCCTGCCCACTTTCTCCAAATCTTTATGGTCTGGTGGAAGAACTCTTTTATGCCCCCACGGATACAATACATATTGACCATAGCTGTGGAACGTTATGTAACCTGAAAAATACCCTTTACCCAATCTCATCATATAATTTGCCATTGCAGCTGATTCAGGCTCAGAGAATGCTAAAATGCGAAAAAAAAATTGTAAAATTTATTTTTGTATCACAAAAATTAACAAACTACCCCTTGATCCTCGATAAATATTGGAGCATCCTGAATTTGAGGTTCCTGCTCCTCCCCAACTGTATCCAAAATTTCTCTAAAATAATAAGATGATTTTAATTTCACTCTAGAAAGAAATTACAAATAATGTTATACTGTATTACATTTAAATCCACTCCAATACAATTTGCACTTGGCCCTCTTGATCTATTTTTTCTCCAAAGTCTGTCATATTGATGTGTATGTTCATAACCATCAGGATTTACAACTATGTATAAAAACAAATATTTTTTGTGACAAATCAAAAATTATTTTCGTATTATTTACCAGGTAAAATATGCCAATCAATATCACGTATATACGCCGGTTGACTATCCCAGTTCTCCGTCAAAGCTTCTATAATATAAGTTACTGTAGCAGGACTAATCCATTCTCTGGCGTGAATTCCACCATCAATAAAAATTTTTTGATTTTTTGGATTTCGATTGGAAATTCTAAAAAAAAGTGTAAATACAATATAATTAAATTAAAATTCGACCATATTTTCGGGAATTAATAACTTTGGAATTTTGTACTAGTACATTTGGAAAAATTAATTTTTCTTTATTATAAAGTAGATTTACTTATAATAATTTATTCAAATTTGATCGCTTAGTTAGGTTATGAAGCTTACGTTAATAATTTAAGAGGTCGATTTTGTGATGAATATCCAATTATTTCAACTGAACATAAGCTAGGATACGTTTTAGCCAAATAATCCAAATAACTGTGAATATCCGCAGTTCGATGATATGCTATCCAAGTTAATCGATGACCTGAAATGTTAAAATTTCATATTAAATTTATAAAAAAATCACATGTATCACATTAACTACATATCAAATATTTGCAATATAAATTTAAAAGGGTTAGTTACGTCAAAACACTTTTAATTTTTTGTTTAAATAATTGAGTTTCATATTAAATTTATTGATTAAACAATTAGCAAAATGAATATGATATGGTAAATTTGAAATCATTAGATATTGAAAATTAATAAATACTTTACTTGCAATTAAAAAATATTAGTTATTCTCAAAGCTTAACACTCAACAAACCATAATGTGGTTAAAAATAACAATACTTTGAATTTCTTAAAAGGATTATTTAATTTTAATTAATTTATTCCTAGGTGTAGGTACCTGTCAAGATAAAATTATGTGAATTAATTAGTTTTTCATTATAAATTTTCCTAGAGCTTTATTAATTCGTACATTTAATTTTGATAATGATACAGTCATAACTTTAAAAAAGTTATGATTTATGAATTCAATCTTTTCAAGGGTTAATACTATGTTATGAGACGACCCTGAACCTATAAAATGTCATTAATATCCAATATATGATTAGAACTTAATGCATTAAATATCATTTATATATTTTTTTAAGAAAGAAAATCGTAAAAAAAAATTGAGGAAAAAAGTTTGAAAAAAATAAATAATGGGTATATTAATAATATTACACACGTATGTATAATAAGTTTTATTTCCAATCGAAAGGTTCACACATTTTAAATTATTTTATTTGTCATAAAACTAAAGTATTATTAAATAGGTATATCACGAAAAAACATTAAAACAATTTTCTTTTATAGTTTTTTGATTTCTTTTATTTTAGGGGGAAGAAAAGATACCAATAAATTGGATGTTAATATATTAAATATATATTTTGAGAGTAAAAACTTTCGAAAATTGTCGTACAATTTTAATAATAAAATGTTTATTTTAATTCAAGTAAGATCAACTAAATTCAAACTTCTGAATTTTAATTAAACCGTTCAGTAAAATAAATTAACAAACTTATTTATAATTTGAAGTAATAAAATTATAATAGAAAGTGCATTCTTCTATCAAAACACATAGTGAAAAACATAAGCTTAAAATTTCATGCACTATGTACGTTAAAAAGTGAAATCTGAGATATGAAATTTATTCTAAAAAGTAACATTTAATAATACTACTTTCCAGTTCGGATTCTAATCAACAACGTTACCAAAATTGCGTGCCAAAAAATATTTTCAAAAACTATTAAAATAATGAAAATGTTTATAAACTAGGAAAAACAAACTTATTTTCAAATTAATATATATGCATGATGTATAACATAGAGTGTTAGAGTATATTATATAAATATTTAATATTATTTTTACCCTTTCGATTTTGTAAAATTTCAATTTCCTTTTTCGGTGGATTTTCTGTTTCAATAGCTTTTTGTAAATCATCGATAATAACAATGTGCGATAAATTTGCTTTTAATAAAAAATTTTCCGCTTCTTCTAATTTATTTTCTTTTAATAACAAATCAACGTTATTATTTAAATCCATCCATGTCTCCCCATCTAAAATTAAATATGTATAAAAAAAACTAAATGTTAAAACAATCACCTTTTCAAATAAAATTCATGTTAATAATCCGCAATATTGTTTATATGATATAGTAATTTTGACATGTCTTAATTAAAAATAAAAAAAGATTTTAGCTGAAATTGAAAACCATCTTGGGGAGGATTTTATTTCTTGCCCTTCTACCTTTTTTGTTTTCATAATTTCAGCATTTTGATATCATCCTATTGAGTTTCTTATAAACAGTTCACAAATGAAAGTTTTGCCTAACCGGACATTATAAACGTTGAATTTAGGCATTTATTGGTGAAAAAATCACAAGAATGTAAAAAGGAAATTTTCTTAGAAATTCAAATAGAAAAATATTTATACATACGTATAAAATAAAATAATGTGAGAAGGAATCGTTATAAAAAAACCTGCTCTTCCTGAAAAAGTTTTCTTTTATTTATTTTTATTTTACCAAATTCTGCTTTAAGTTCATTAATAAAATTTCTTTCTTTTTCATCATTTATTAATATTCGCCAAAGCTGAGCTCCATCATAGCGTATAGGCTTATAATATTCAGCTTGATATAAACTTATGTTATCAGATTTAGTATAAAAATTTGAATCTGATTGTTCTAATTTGACATCTTCTGTTTTTGGATAAATTATATTATCAAAATCATTATTTTCACTTATAATAACACAGTTTACAATCTTAAGAAAAATAAATAATTTACAAATAAATATTTTAAACATCGTCTTATGTAAATTTCAAATCGAGAAATAACTTCAAAACTCATTTTGAAATTGGCTTTTATACTCTGAAAAAAATCTAAAAGAATCAGAAAAAGCAATAAAAAATGCATAAAATTTTTGATTATCTCTGTTCCATATTTTCTTCTTTTTTTTTTTAATTTAGTTTTCTTTTAATAATCAAAATACCTACGTTATATTATGATCTTAATTTTTGCTCTTTAATATCGTATTGGCTTTATACACATTTTGAACATTTAAGTTGTTGAAAATGTTGTTTGAATGTTAAATGTTATGCTAACATAAAAATGGTTTAAATAATATTTGATGAAACATATTATAAAAGTATCGTAAACTTGCAGTCGTAATATAAATTTTTATTACAATAAAAAATATTCTTCAAAAATCATGAGTTAGATTTTAACTTTGGATCTTGGTATTAAAAAACCTTATTTTAGCAAATTGTTAGCAATCAACTCTAATCATTTATTAAAAAAATCTATTACCTTTTATCGTTATATTCAACAATGGGTCATACATATGTAGTTCTTTTTCAGCAGAAAGAATTTTGACGCTGAAAAAGATCTGTTGTTAAATGCATATGACACAAAATATTGTGTTTAACGACCAAAGTAGTAAACTTTTTAAAAATGACTAGGGAGAAAATCTTTAATACAAGAAATTTTTTTTTTTAAATCATTTAAACCTGAAATATTTTTCATTTTATAAATATACATAGTTACAACTATTTTTCTAATCAAAATTTAAAATAAACTTACATTTTACATAGTGTACGATACAAATTATAGTGCATACAACATGCATGTGTAATACTATGTAATTTAAAATAATTTCTATCTAGTAAGATTAAATAGAGATAGAACCTATCTGAAATTTCAATAATTCTCATATTAAATATGGCACTAAATATGATGGAAATACATTTTTTTCGCATTGGGGTGGGTAAGTTTATATTGTAATTTGAGTTAATTTTGAAAAAATTAAAACGTTTTAATGTGAGAGAGATCATTAAATCTTATTCAATGCAAAAAAAAAAATTATTTGATTGGAATCGCGATAGAGGTGTCACTGTCTATTAAAGTTATCAACTTTCTTTAAGCTGCAGCTTTAATTATTTGCTAAATAATGAAATCAAAATCGTAATCGTAATGAGTGAGAGACAAAACTCTTGAAAACCCTTTTAGTCACACCTCATTGTGTAAGTAAGTACATTCATAATTTCTTAAATTTTTTTGTTTTTTGAATTTGTTTTTAGATGGAAGATATTATGGAGGGTATTGAAACCATAAATGTTAAAGAGCCATTACATCAATCAAATACCATAAATTCTGATATTAAATCAACACATAATGAAAACATTGATGTTTTGAATACAAAATTAGTTGCTTCTAATTTACAGCAAAGGAGAAAAAAATTAACAGCAGACGAGAATAATGACAATATAACCAACAAAATAAAACCATTTAATAATGAAAATATGAGTCGTCCAAGTTCTGTACAATACAATAATAAAACTAATACTTCAAAAGAATTTATATCCGTCAAAACTTCACCAATTGAAGCCATTTCATTTTCGCGTGAGCACGCATTAAAATTAGAAATCGAGCAATTGCAAGAAAAGCTCAAAGACACAGAAGAGCGATTACAAAGTTTAAAAATACAACATAATTCTTTATCACAAATTCATCGTGATTTACGTGAATCGAATTCCCATTTGCAAGAAGAATCCGAAATATTAAAATTGGATGTTCAGCATTTGACAGAATGTGCCAATGTTTTGCGAATGGAATTACAAACTGCTAAAAATGATCGAAATGAAGCTATAGAAATTCAAAAAACATTACAATCAGAATTAACCGATACCAAAATTGAAAAGAAGAAATCCCAAGATCAAAGTGATAGAGATGCAAGAATTATACAAGATTTAAAGAGGCAGTGTAAAGAAATGGAAAAAATATTAATGCGAAAACATCCAGATTCGGTTTCAGCTTTAATTGGTAAGTTTTGTTTCGTATTGTAAAGAATTCGGATTAAATCTTAAAAAATGATGTTAGCATTAATTCACGAAATTCTTTTGTGAAAAACCTGTTATAATGGCGTATAATAATTTTAATTGATCAACAATACAAATTTTACTTTATTACATACAAATATATAAATCATATTATATACTTTTTTTGTATTTACAATTTATAATTTATTAATATATTTTAGTCGCGTCCAAAAATTCTAGTAAAACTAATGATGATTCTGTTACTCGGCGTTTGCTTGAACAAAGAATCGCACAATTAGAACAAGATGCCAAAGAACAAGATTTGAAAGCTCAAAAAATTTTACAAAACGTACAGTCCAAATTTAATTCCGTTCAATCAAAATATGAACACCATATAGCGGATTTAGAAACACAAGTGTTGAGTTTACAAGAAATAAATACAAAATTGAATGAAAAAATCGAATTTCAAATTGTTTCTTTAAATAATTTCACCAAAAGTCAACAAATTAATTTCTCAAGCTCGGGAACACAAACTGAAGAATTTCCAGAGCATGATCATTTGATTACTGTGAATTGTTCAACACAAACTGATTCATCACGCCCCAATTCAAGTACTGGAGTCGCCAAACCAAGTTTTAATCTATTAAAGAAAAGCCAACAAGCAAAAGCAGAATCTGCAAAAGAGGATGCTCATTTGCTAGCAACTATTCGAGGCATGAGAGTTGATTTGGCCATTAAAGATAAGGCAATGCAACGATTAACACGTGAACTGGAAGAATGTAAAAAAACTATTAGAAAATTACAAAAAGAAAAAGAAGGTAATTATCCACTTAAATCGAATGCCTTTCTGATTGCTAAATTCTTGTTTTTTTATCATAGCATTCAAACATGAAAAACCCACAACTTCACGTAAACTCTATGATCCGAGTCAATATTCTGAACAGCAAAACAACAATGATAGTCAATCGCTTAAAGAGGCTTTGAACAAAATAAAATTGTTAGAATTTGATTTTAAGTCTTTACATGACAAACGGTTACAGGATGTAAGTCTTACACTTGATCTAAATTCATATTTCATAATAACATTTGATGTCATTATTTTTTTCAGCTTAAAACTTTACAAGCTGCTCATGAACGAGAATTATCTTCATGTCAAGAAACAGTTAGAATTTTGCAGCAACGGCTTACCGAACGAGATGAAGCATTCGCAAATCAAAAGCGTAGAAAAGTTCCAATAGATTATTATGCATTGAAAGCGAAGGTCAGTAATTCTAACAAATTTGTCTTTAAATTAGTTATGGGAATCACTAAAAGTCACTTGAAAATTTTTTTTTGAAATATCAATATAAATAGATTGATTATTTAAAGTGAATGTGTTTGGTTTTATTGAGCATGCTTATAAAACTCAGCAGTGGTAGGAATCAAGACTCAATGCCTAGCCCAGTATACACATTGAAAATATATTTTATAAACATTTTATCATGTTAATTTTATTCAGAAATTGTCTACCAAAAAAGTTTTATGTTTATTTTCATTCATAATATTGTAAACTATAATAAGGTTGAAATTAACATATATATTTAATGTGACTACTATTTATTGAGTCTTTATTCATATCGGTCATCACTATTTGATGTGATGGTGAAGAGTAATATATCTATCAAGGCTTAATCAAATGGAACACATTCACATTCAGTCTATCTTTCATTTCTTAATCGTAAATATTTAATATATTAAAAAAAGGGGTTTTTTTATGATGCCAAGGCATTAAATAAAATTTATTATATTATCTAAGTTAGCACATCAATAGTAATTCTAAATTCAAATCAGGTAACATCGTTGGAACGGAGACATTCTGAGAGAGAGCAACGCTTGCACATGCTAGTTGAAGCATTAAGTAAAGGACGACTGAATGGCGCACTAGAAGAACTTTTACATGATGAAAAATAAATTTAAAATAATTATTAATAATTGCAAATATGTTTGTCTTTGACATCGTAAAAATGCAACTTTTAGAAATCATGGTTTCAAAAACATATGATTTTCCTACGTTAACTACAATTGTTTTAAATTAAAAAACTAATTAAATCTGTTTCCAGGTTATACGTTTATTTTTTAATTTATGTTTGACTAAATTAATGATAATCTAAATTTGTATAATTTGGGCCATAGTTTTATACGTTAATGATAATTGAAACGTAAAAATATTAGGATACATATTCTTTTATTTTATTATTATAAATCTTGCTAAGAGGATTGTCGATGAAATTAAGGCCTTTCTTTCTTGGGTTTTAAACATGAGTAAAGTTTGGGTAAATGAATTAAAAAAACTTTTCCACAGATCAAACTAGGTGTTGTTTAAACTTTTGAGTTGGCATAGTTACGCAATAAGATTTGTATAAGTTAAATAAACCTATAAGAAAAAAGGCAACCCACAAAACAAAAATTTTAATATACTTAAATCCTTTATAGGAGATCTTTTGACGGTTTTTATTTGATGTGTTTCACCGACTTTGATGTACGTTATCATCGACTTCTAGCGTCAATTTTTACTTCTTAAATTTCAACAATAAGCGCGACGAAACTAATATAAAGGATTTAAAAAAATTTTAAATTTATATTCGTTTTAGGCTTTTCATTTATTTGATTTAAAATATTAAAATTATTTTGTGCTTTGTTTCTGAATTCTTTGCTTATGTGTTGAGAATAATTGTTCTAAAATTAACTAAGCAGATTTAAAATTTAGTAAAATTAAGGGTAGAAGAGGCAGAAATATTTCACTACATTAAATTTGATTCAAACTTTTTACTAATACCATTCTAAAATGAATCAGAATATTTAACCCGCATTCGTATTTGAGAAATAATAATTCTCAGAAAAACTAAATAGGAACTTTTCTCAAAAAAAAAGTCCAACGTAAGAGGAGACAATCGAAAAAAAAACTCTGATTTCATTAAATTTCTCAAGTATTTTTTTTTATGATAATTTTTAGTCGCAAATATCGCTGCTTTTAAAAATGTTTAAGCGACTTTTCTTCTAATATTCATAAGTTGTACGTGTGACAATAAATTTCAAATTAATCAAATACTTTTCGAGAAATCTTGGTTCCAAATTGCTTTAAATACGAATATTTTATCGATAATCCTTTAATAAATATATATATACGTTACACATATATTTCAATTTCAGGTTTAAAAATTGAATAAAAATAATTTATTTTAATTTTTGAAAAATTCTTGAGATTGCACTGAGCGTTATGTTATTAATGCTTTTTTAGTATTGTATATTATATATGTAGTATTATTTGATAATGTAAATTAATTTTATAATGAGTATCAACTTAGAAAATAGTATTAGTCCGAAAACAAAAGAAAAATAAATTTTAATTACCCATATTCATACCTTAAACGTGTATTATGTAAATCTTAAATATTGTCTAAAATCAAAATGTGACTTTTTTAAGAAAATCCTAAAATATCTTAGAATTGAACTTTTAAACTACTGTCTTGGCAAAATCAAAAAACTTAAAATAATAAAATTCATCAAAATCAAAACCATCATCAGTGTTTGAGATAAAAAGTATTCTTTTTTTTGTTAAATTGCGCTCAATATTTTATACGGCTTTTAAGAATTTAGAATACTTTTCAGAAAAAAAGAAAGAATTTGCCATTAAAACTTTAGAAATAAAAAAATATATACGTTCTAACATATTTCACTTGATTTGATTTACTTAAAACTGAATTTTAGCCCGTTGTTTCATTTCTATTTATATTGCAGTCTTTGCAGATCTCAAAAAAAGAAGCTATAATACTCGAATTAAAAAATAAGCGTTAGGTTTAAGGACGTTTTTAAAAAAAAAAATTTTAAATTTTTTTTAGAGTTTATCATTGATAAATAATAAAAAAATAAAATAAAAATTAAATAAAAAAATCACTTTAAAAATAATAATGTTGAAAAAAAAAAAAATTTATTTTAAAAAATTTGCTCAGATTTTATGTCTGAGCTAAATTCCAAGCCAAAGATTTATTGACTATAATATTTCTTGAAATTTTTAAGAAAATCAAAATATGTGATTTAAATAAGAAACAATTATCTAACGTCCATTAAATTCAAGATAATAAAAGCACAATGTATTTATTTTTAATTTAATTCAAATTGTCTTCGAAATTCGATTATTTTTATAATTAAAGTTTAACTATATCTAGGAATCTATTATGTAAATTTTTTTTTAAATTTTCAAAATAATATTGTGTTGAGTTAAAAAAAAAAACTACTGTCTAATTAAGAATAAAATTTCCTGTAATGTAATGTTTTCGAGAATTAAAATCTAATAAAAATAAATAATTTTCATTCTTTAAAATTTGCAGCCAACCCAAATACCAAAAAATAATATTATAATGTCATGACTCCGTGCTAAAAAGTATTAGTTGCGTCTTATTAAATGAATAGAGAAACAAAATTTATAATCTTTGATTTTTATCTCAGGTATATAGTAAGTTAATCAAAAAAAGGATATACCTATATGTTGAAAAATCAAAAGTTCATTTAAGCTTTTAAGAAGTATATATATTTTCTTTAAATAAATTACAAGCATTTTATAACATTATTATTTTAATTCAAATATTAATACATTTTTAATATAATTTATCAATTGTTTGAATCAACGATTATTTTAATACAAATATAATATATAGGTAATAATAATAATAAATTCAACTTTAAATTTTTTTATTTTAAAAATAATAGGTACTTGGTAAAATATACGATATATAATATATATTTTTTTTTAAAATAATTATTTTAGACATGATCAACAATAAATTTTTTCAATTACAGCGAAATAATATAAACCTATACATTAAATTAAAATTTATTATGCAAAATGAACATCATTTCAGAATTTTCCTTATTAAAATCTATAGTTATTATTGTGAAGTATTTCTTTTGCACTCATTTATTTTGTTTCATTATTTAATTTACATATAAAATGAGTAACTAAAAATACATGTACCTATATGAAATTAATTTTCAGAAATTTGTATTCGTCAATCACAAGTTTTTTACTGATTTATGAGCTAAGTGACGGATTTCTTTTTTCGGAAAAAGGATTTTTTTATAAAAAAAAATAAGTGTATATATTTTGCTAGTCACATTATATACATCTCAGTTTGTTTTATAAACAATTTAGAGATAGAAATTTTAATTAGTAGCAATCGCGAACTTTATTTCAAAGTTCAATAAAATTAATGAAGTATGCAGTGCAATTAAAAAAGAAAATTCATTATTATTTTAGAAATTTAAATATTTTAAATTTATTAGAAGTGATAGTTAATAAGTTTAATTAAAAAATAATAATAATTAATATAATACGATACTACTCATCTAACTGCAAGAATATTTTTTTAATTAGGATATTATTCTCTTCATTGAATTAAACCGAAAATCTGATTTTCTGTTTTTAATATTTGAAGTCACATAATATAAACACTACATAATATTAGCTTACATACTTAATATTTGTATAGGTAATTATTTTAACTAATTTAATTGTTAAAAAAACAAATATTATTTAATTAATGTTCACCAATCAATAGAAAAAGTATAAATATTGAAATAAAATTTAGAAACTTAATAGTACTATTTTACCAAGTTTGTAGAGCTAAAGTTTAAATTGGTCCTTCGAACCTGAATCTTCAATGCTTAAGTTAAGCAGTTATTTGTTTTTAACACAAATTAATTTCACATTACACTAAATTTATAATCATTAACACCAATAAATATTTATAATTCCAAAAAAGTTAAGTAGATGAAGCCAATTATTGTGATTCACATTATTCTAGCTGGGTCGCCTTAATATACAAATTAATTTAGTACTTTGATAAGGAATAATTTGTTTTGAATTCCATTATATTTAATAACAATTTATCAAGTTGAATGAATTCAATTTCATGCTAAAAAAAATAAGAAATATAGAGTACATAATTATAGAATATTTATTTCAAGCTTTTCAAATGGTTAAAAAAAAAATAATAAATATGAATGTAGGTATAACATAGAAGCTATTAGTGCTTATAAAACTTGAATTTCTCTATAAAAAAAACTAATTAATTTTTTCTATAATTTTCTTGAAATTATATTAATTCTAATAATTACCTAGCTGATTTTACGTTTTCTTTTGTAAGCATTGTCATCACAATTATACCATAGAAAATTGTCTGCATAAAGTCAATGAAATTATTTCTTACTTTCTGATGATTGAACTTATTGTCATTTATACGATTTAAGGCTGTTAAATCATTTTCTTGAATTCTTTTCTCTTCAATAAACATTTTCCGGTCTCCACCTTCTAAACTTCGTCGTTCTTCTGATCCAAGTCTATTTTCTGCAGAAAATCGTTCCATGTGTCGTCGACCTAGTTGATTTTGCCTAACTTCTTGGCGCTTCTGATTTAATAATGATGGTGAATATTGTATTGCGTTATCCAAGATAAAACGCTCACGAATATTTTTTTCCATGTCTTGATTTAAATGTTTCTGATTATCAAATTCACGATGATGTTCCTGTAAATTACGTTCTCGTCTTTCTTCACCAGCAAACCGTCGTGTCTCACCATTTCGTCTAGCTTCTTCTACTCGAGTATTTCTTATTTTGATCATGGCAAAATATTCAAAATTATGTCGTGGTACAGAAACTAGATTACGTCGGATATCTTTTTCTGAAATGCGCCTTTCAATAATATTAATTCGATCTTGCCGCACGGCATATCGTTCTACTTTCTCAAGAGTTAGCCGATCATTGATTTCTCGATCACGCATTAATAAACTCCGTTCTCTGGTTTCTCTCTCGCGTCGTACGTTTGACCTAGAATTTCGTCGATTCAATTGAGATAGCCTTGTGGTAACAACTTGTGGTTCCCGTTCTCTAAAATATTCGACACTATTTTTTCGTTTAGAAAATCTGATTTGATTTTCAGAATTTCGAGTTTCACGATAATTTTCTCCTTCACGAATATTTGTTCGCCTATCTAAAACTTTTTTGTCAGTATTCCAATCAATAATATCACGATTATCCATACGCTGCAGGTCTTCGAAGCCACGTTCTGATCGACGACGCTCTTGTTTTTCTTCAACAACAAACAGCCTTGCTCTAAGTCGGTCTTGCCGATCTTCTCGATTTTCTCTTTGCATTGAAATTCGATTATTAATTGGCTCAGCTAATCCTCTATCTTCGGTTCTGGTTCGAAATATATTTTGTTTGTCCTGTCGTCTCTCCGTTACAGAATTTCTATTAATAGTTTCGGAGTCATAACGGGATTGTCGATTAATTGGCTCCGCCGGAATAGTTCGTCGATTTAATAAATTTTTTCGTGCCCCAATTGATTCAATTTCCTCTGAATTGTATCGTCGATCCAGTCGATTTTCTTCGCGAGAATCTTGTTTTAATAAATTACCACGGCGTTCCAAACGACTGGTGTCGCGCTCTCGGTGGTTGAATCTTGATTCCCTCCTATCTTTTCCTGCAATCAATGCTTCTCTTGAATCACGATGATTTGATTTATCTGCTGCTGAAATTCTGTTTTCCACTCCCAATTGGCGTTCACTTTCATCTCTGTCAAAGTGATTTCTGATATAGTTTCGATTTTGTTCTAATCTATCCCCGTTGTCATTATATCGGGTGTTTCTTTGTTGCATTTCTTCCATTCGCTGTACCTTTAGCTCCCTTAAGTGAATAGATGTGTCCCTTTTTCTTGATACCTGAATTTCTCTCCTCACTTTTTCGTTGTGGCCTAGATTCAATCGATTTTGTCGTCCTTCTCTCATCTGGCTTAATTGTTTTTCACCCATTCGTTGATCTTCAAAATTAGGCTCTTGCTCATTTTTCCTAAATTGTTGAACTTGGTCTACTCGTCTTTGGTCAAATTGTCTTCTTTCTGTATCTACACCAATATTGTTGTAATCTATGAGTCTACTGTTCAACCTGTTGCTGTTTCTTATCTCTCTTGGCTCGTTTGCGTAAAATTCTTCCCTTCTATGTGATGCAAGCATTCGCTGATTTCGTGAATTTTGCAAAATACTTGATCTTTGCTCTTCTCTGTTAATTGCTTTTTCATTTATGTTCAACAAACCATATTGTTCATTGGATGGCAAGCTTATCTCCTGACGTCTGATTTCATTAGGTGTTGATTGGAAATCCTTTCGCCGAACTTGTTCCAAATGTCTATTATTTTCAGTTTTTCTTGAAAAATCTCTTGATAATCGTACATTACATATTTCATTTCCATTATGATCAAAATTTACTTGAGACAATATGCAGTTTTTTCTATTTTCCAATGAATCATCAATTCCTCTAATGCCCGAAAAAAAAGAAAATTCCTCCTTATTAGAACAAATTTGTTTGAAACCAAAAATTGTTGTAAAAAATAATATAAATACTGTGCTCGATTGCCAATAACTAGGTACCATTGTCACTTCAAACAATATATTTTTTAAAAACTTTTTTCTTTTACTTAGAATTTTTTAGCACTTTTTATATAGTTCCGATATCCAATTCCTTTGGGAATTGAAAGAAAACTGTTATTTTCACTGCTAAATGCCAACGTATTTATATGATTTTTGGATGATGAAAAAATAAAATAATAATATAAATTGATTATTTCCACTTGACAATTTCTAATGAATCTTTATTTAATTTTTTCCTTATCACAAATGTGCACCAACATAATAAGTGTAAATTTTTTAAACATGATTACTATCACTATCACCCACAAACACATAATAATAATGCTTTTAAGAATTACGTCGTATCCTTTTGGTTTATAATATATGTTATAACATTATAACCCAATGTATATGTATAGTATATTCTAACTACATATCTTCTGCAACATTTAAGAGAATTTTAAAACATAAAAAAGTGTTGATAAATTATTAAAATTTAAAGCTTTATAGTTTAAACTTTAATATTTTTTTTGAACTAAAGCAGTCTTTCGAAAATCCTTTAGGATATATTCTATCTTACTTTGTTTTGATTAAATTCAATGAACTAAATTTTTAGAATGCATTAAATATTCAAAATTCTAAGAATTAATATTAATACTAACTAGAAATTTTTATTAAAATATAAACTATTTTAAGATTTATTAATTAAATAATATATAAGTCGTAATATAATAGTATAAAACATGAAGCACACATAGTAAGTTATTATCTTAAAGCTTATTATTTATGCACCTAGATACCTAGATGAATCTTATGAACTATTACTACCTAAACAGGCATATTAATTGAATTTATTATTCATAAGAATTCTTATTGTTATATTTATTTATTTATTTAATTTTCTTCCCAAAAAAAAGACAAAATATTTACAACCTAATAGTACCTAAACTTTAAGCTATGATATTTACTATTAAAATTAACTTACAAACATAAACAGATATTGTTAGATGAATACCATGCCTGTTGAAGTAACTACTGCTGATTTACATTCATAAATCTAATATATTATTTCCGCTACGAGAAGCTATATTCGATATTTATAATAAAACAACCTATATTATATTTTTTTAACTGAGACTTATACTACAATTAGATAAGTATGTATTTTTCTTTCTTTTAAAAAAAAATCTAAAATTTTTTTGTGAATGAAATTCATTCATAAAATTAAATGTGTTAGCAATTGTGTTGGCGGAGTCATTATATTATTATTTATTAGATTTAACTTCTTATCGATAATTTTGCCTTTTCACAAGATTGGATTTTCACTTTACCATTTTGTTAAGAAAAAATATTTATTTTCCATATAGCTACGTCAATCAAATAATGCGTTTATCGAGTTTTCTTTTAACTATTGAACTTGAAAAAAAAAATGTTACAATATTATTCTCTTCGTACATTATGTATAAATTTAAAATTTAAATTTTTTGAATTTTTTATCATGAATGAAAATAAATTTAATAGCATTTTATTGTTGTTGATACAGAAAAATCTAGGATTTCACACAGTATAAGCAGAATATTAAATTATTGTTATTGATATAATGTATTTAAAAAAGATTTCGTTGATTTAAATTTTGAAAATACTATTACAAAAGATTTCGTCGATTTAAATTTTGAAAATACTATTACAAAATTACATGAATCACTAAAATTTGTTTGTTCATGAAGCTAATAAGTAAGCCTAAAGAGAAAAACAAACATCATTCTCAAACTTTGGCCAAAAAAAACTACAGATTTATTCTTGATATTTTAAATCTAAATGTTTGAATATAAAAAGTTTTTAAAGTTTTTCAAGTGATTTTTTTTTTGTTAAAATTGAACAATATCGTTTATCACACGCGCCCCACGTTTTTCGTGAGAATTCATTTTCAGGGAAATCGGTATGAGGTTATCAATTATTATCTGATTATATATTTTATTTTTTAGTTATTTTATTCCGTTATTAAAACGTTGTTTTTAAAATTATTTTTTTTATTTATTTATTTATTTTTTCTTTTTTAATCTTATTTGAATCGAATTAAGCCATGAATAAAAACATAAAATTTTTATATCTATTTTACGTATGCTAAAGCTATGAAATCCTAAATTTCTAAATTTGCTTTTTAGCCCCCTCCCCGGAGTCCTGGGACCTCAGATGGGGGCCCTGCGATATCCAGTCTTTAATCCAGGTATTTCGATCCGACACTATAACATTTTATCGGAATATACGTAAATTCCAAAACCGGCTTCTAAGGTAGCCCTCCCATCGGGGCCTCGGATCAAAATTTCTAATATTCTATAACCATCTCGGATCCCAATGCTACTTAAGTTCAAAATTTCAGCCAAATCGGTACAGTGGCGTGATTTCGGAATCAGTGGAACCATGGATGGAACCGTGGAACCACAAAAATTTTTACATTATGTTGTATTGTCATCCATTTCTGACCTATGCTCCAATTTTCAAGCCTCTATCTCATCTAGAAGTGCCTGAAAAATTGATTACAAAATTTGCCCCGGACAACAAAGTGAACTAATAAAAACGTTTTAATAAATGGAAGTTAATATTTTTCAATCTCAAATAAATGTATTTAACACAATTACAATCCTAATAATGAATTTAAAAATAAATCCTTCGTTATTTATAAATCTTCAAAAATTAATCTAAACATATAGATATATTATCGTAAAAAGGAGATATCACAAAACATTTTAGTTTTGAATTTCCATCCGATTTGGTTTGGGAGAAAGTCAATTGATACGGAAAGAAAAAATATGATTTTAACTATGATATTCTTTTCTTTATGACTTCTACTAATTATAACCTTTTAATACCTAAAGAAATATATGGAAATTTCTTCACGTATTAATCTTCTTCTATCTATGTATATTAATACATACATAAAGGAAGTAACTAATAATCACGATTTTTCAGGAACCAAATGGCAGATTGATATAAAAATCGACAGGAAGCTTCTTCTTCAATATTAGATGCTCACTAAGAAACAGTTTTTGGAAAAGTCCGTTTCGAATCCCAAAAAAACCGTGAAAAAACCATCAGTTTGTTATGCAATCAATAAGGCGTATGCTTGCTGATGTGGATCTAAGGTGTCACTTTTTCCCTCAGTTGTACGTAGAGTGCTTCAAGGGAACCAGCACCTCTGTTCCAACCAGAAAGACAAAAAATGTGGTCTACAGTTCTCAGTGACAGTAACGTAGAACCGATACACAGCTAGTATATATTATATATAATACATATAGATTCTACTTTCTCCAGGCAAAATAAAACACATTTAATGTACTTTTAAAGGAATTTATTAATCAAAAAACCTTTTTAATTCGGACAAAATTATTTTTTTACTTAAATATTTTAATTCTTGCGATTACCGCGACGTCGCATTGATGCTATACATTTCGGGCAGTACCATTTTCCTTTTGGAGATTGTGTGATTCCAACGCATGGATAATGAAACCATTCAAACGGACACTAAAATAACAAGAAATCAGGTTTAAAATAAATTAGTTTAATTTTTTTCATATCTGATATTACCGCTTCATTATCACATGCCACCATGTCTCCATAAGAAACCTGATTACAAATACAGTATCTAGGTTCATTTGGATCGTAAGTCCATTCTCCATCTGGTGTCTGTTCAACCACTAATCCATTTTCATTGAGTCGTGGAGACAGAAGCGTTTCGACACCAGGTAACTGAATTGGTGGTAAGGGCGATGATGGAACAGATGACGGGCCTGGAACTGATGTTAACCCACTAGCTGTGAGCTTCCTAAATTTATCAATTGAAACTATTAGTAACACACAAATTTTTTTTTTTATAAATATCTTACTTTTTGTGTTGTTTTCTTTGACCATGTAAGGAATTTCCTTCGCGTTCAACCGTTTGAATAACATTATGTGTCGCGCCGGCCAATTCTCTTCCAATGCCTAATAACTCGTGTGACCCAGCACCAGAATTTCCATGGATAGCTTCGTAGGAGGCCTTAAGACTAGCAGTGCGTCGACCCTGTTGCATCTGTTGAGTAGCAACAATAGCCTGTGTTGCGGCGGCAGCTATTGCGCCACCTGCACCCAAGTGTTGGAATCCCAACGAAACAGTTGCAGGTGAAGACGTATGAATTGTTGGTGAGTTTATTGTTTGAGTTGTGGAAATTACCTGATGATGCGTAGGTCTAATAGTTGTAACTGCTGGAGATGTTTGAATTGATTGATTTGTTATCATATTATTTCCCAAATTTGGTCGTTTATGCTCAAGAACTGAAGCTGTTGTAATTGCAGAACTTGTACTGTCACGGCGTTTTTCTGGCTTGGGACGATAACGATGCTCTTTTTGAGAACCGCTGCCTCCCACATTGTTACTTCCAATAGCTCCAAAATATCGATTCTCTTTTTGATTTAATAAATTCGTTTTTGAACTATTACCGTCCAATTCGAGAGATCTTTTTTCTAAAATCTCTGTTATCCCATTATTATCAGCTTCCAATTCTAATTTAAATTTAAATAATTCACTATCCAAACGTCTTAAATATCTTTCGACGAGCTCATACATTTGTGTTTCCAATGATACTTTTTCATCAGCATCTTCAAGAATTTTATAATAATCTTTGCGTAGCGCCTGAAATTCAGTGTCAGGATTTGGCAATTCATTTCGTTTGCACTGACCAAAAAATGTACGTATTCGTTTCTCTAAAGAATCCATGTTATCTAAAAAAAAAAGAAAATTAAATTAATTTATTAATCTGTTCAATTGCCTTAACAATAAAGTGATTAACCATAAAAATAATGTTTCTTACTTTGAACAGATAAATCCATTTCTCGCATATATGTGAATCTGTCTCGTAGCTCTTGAGGCAAATGCTCAATCACTAAAAGTTTCAAAATATATAAATAATTGTATTAAAATAATTTTAATTTATCATTCAAAATTTAATAAAAAGATAAAGTCGTCCAATCCAATTATTTTATTTATAGTTTGTTTTTATTACATAGACCCTGGTTTTTAAATATAAAGTGTGCTCAGGTAGGTTTTTTAATTAAAAAAAAAATATAATTAATTGTAACTTACTTTCCAAATAATCTTCCAAATATAACATTTTTTTTTAATTTTTATAATACTTTTTTGTAATATTTTTTAAATTATATTTTAATATTATTTTTTAATTTATTATTTAATTTTTAAGAATGACAATCACTATTTCATTCAAAGAGTCAAACCCAACCAAATGCAAATCACAAATCAATCAATAAAAATGAAAAACACTCAACTCAATTCTAGTGTTGCCAACTTAAGTAGATTTTACAAATAATTCTAATGGGGGTTGGACATATGTCCGCGGACATCAAAATGACGTTTGTCCGCCATTCGAAATGACTTTTGTCCGCCGCGGACAAATGTCATTTTGCAAAATGTCATTTGTCCGCGATGAAAATTAATCGCGGACAAATGACATTTTGAAAAATGACATTTGTCCGCTAAAAATCTGAAAATTCAATCGCGGACAAATGACATTTTGCAAAAATTTGTCCGCTAAAAATTAAAAAAATCAATCGCGGACAAATGACATTTTGCAAAATGGCATTTGTCCGCTACAGTTTGAAAATTCAATCGCGGACAAATCTCTTGTACTTAATTTTTTTTTTTGTTAGGTGTTTTTATATTTTGAATTATTTTGGATGAAAAAGTAATGCATGGAAATATTTCTACCTATAGAATTGTTTGCTAATGATATTCCGCAGACCTCAAAATTTTTTCTATTCATTTTTATTAATTAACTAATTAATTATAACTTAAATAAAATTTCAAATCGCATATTTTCATACAAATTTCACGAAAAAAAAAATTTTATATGTTCTCCTACGTTCCATAAATGGCCACGGAGGGACTGTCAAAACAGTGAATAGTCTTTTTAATTTGTTTTGTAATTTTTGAAAAGAATCACAATAAAAAAACAACACTTAAGAGAATAAGTATATATGCCTACCTACTTTAAGAGCAAGTTAGGACGGCAATTGTATTATTTATTTCATAATAAATTCACCCCTACAAGAAAACTGAACTTACCTTTTAAAAAATTTCTTATTTTTCTGCTTGAGTCAAAGTAAATTTTCTCTTGCTCTGTTTATTATTTGTCTTCTTTCGTTTTTTATTATCGTTGTCGTCCTCACTTGAGCAGAAGAGCAGCCCGACCAGTGGGTAATTTTTCTTTTTATTTCTCTTTATTGAACTGAAGTTTCAAAATTTTTTAATTTAATTTTAAATAATAAAAATAAAAAAAAATAAAAATCTCAAATTAAAAAGAAAATAATTAAAATAATTTTAAATTAAAAAAATAAATAAATTAAATTTTAGATTTTTTATTATACCTGCAACCTACCTAGAAAGAAATTCAATAAAATAGAGAAAAAAAACTAACAAAAAAAAAAGTAAACAAGAAGAATAAAAAAAAATAAAATTCTTCATCATAAACTTTCTTCATTTTTATTTCAACAAACAACTGGAAAATATGAATTCAGTAAGTACAATTTAAATTTTTGTTTTTAATTTTTGTAAACATTTATTTTGGTAAAAAAAAAATTATCTCATTTTGACATTTAAGAAAATTTACTACTTTAGCCAGCAACTCAGAATCTGAATGTTTTCGAATTATGAATATTCCAGACTTAGTGGTAGTGGTGTTATACCTACCTACCTGATATTATGTGTAATGCATATAGTTGTATATATAGAACATAGGTAGGTAGGTACTTATTATATTAGGTGAGGTTAGGACTAGACTAAAGGTTACAATTGACATTACTCAAAGCAAATACTAGATAGGTAGTCGATATACAGTAGGTATAAACGCCTACAGTAGATACTAGGTAGGTAGGAATACCTACAGTAGATAGTAGATAGGTGTAACTAGATACCTACAATTTTAGTACCTACTTAGTGGTTTTCCACGTGCGTTTTTAATTTCGTATTACTAAAACATTTAGCAAGGCTAGGTGGTCGTGAAATAATCATGTTCATTTATTGGCAAATATCGAGCTAAAATTTAAAAATATGTCTATCTACCTATACCTAACCACGTGCCATAATGTCTAGGAATATAATATGAAGTACCTATAGATAGGCAGGTACCTACCTAGATTATTGTAGTAGTGGTACCGTTTTTATGTTTTTGGCGGTTAAAATGAGAATTTAAAATTTAAAAGAAATATATGAATGGAAGTTTTTAGATCAAACCAATTAAAAAAAAAAGCTTATTCAATAATTTTTAATCTTCGAAAATATCTAGTATAAACGAAAGATAGGTATAAAGAACCACCTGTCTAGAATCAATAATATTCATAAACTCTACAATTTCATTCTGTTCAGAGTTTGTTGAAAAACGTTAGGACTCTAATTCTAAATTAAATGATTGTAAGAACTTCACGAAAAAAATCAATCCTAATCGACTATATTCATTGGAAGTTATGTCCTCTAATATCAATCGTTCAAAAAAGAATTCATTAAATAATACTTGATTTCTTGAATAAAACAAATTGTTTAATGTTTTTGTAAATTTTTTTTTTTTTGTTAGCAATTGGAAAATTTACCACCACAAACAATTAAAATGGTTTTAAAAGACCTTAGAGATATAAAAGACGGTGAACCACTTGAAGGGGTTAAAATTCTATTGAATGATTCAGATGTTACAGACATTCAAGCAATTATTGACGGACCAGGTAAGTACACAATAAAAACCTCATGAAAAAAATGTTTTATTTAACATTCTGTCTAAACAAGAGGTAAAAACCTCTATTGTTATTATTATCATTTTGCGTTTTTTTAATTTTTGTTCATATCGTTAAATTAATATGTTGATTAACGTTACACGAAAAAAAAATACAAACAATAATAGGTATAATGATCTTTTTCATTGCATTGCAATTAAATTCAATTTATGGGTCATTGTTATTTAGGGAATTCTTCAAATCAAATAGATTTTTTAGGAATTTAAATAAATCAATCCTTGAAATAGATACAGGCCATTTTTATTTTTTTGTTTTTTTTTTTTATTATATACCTACCATGACATTTATAGATGGTTGCAAATCATTTCTTCTTTTATTCAAAACATGAAAAAATGAAAACGATGAAGTCAACTTTGAACTTAGCTAAAACGTATTACTTGTTTAATTGATCGAAACTACAAGAATTTTATTATTGCTTCAGACAAAAATATCGTCGGTTGGCAGGAAGAAATGTTCAAATGGAATTTTATAGTTTCTGAGAAATGCAATTTAAAGTTTTAAAAACACTTGTAGGTACTTAGGTACTATTAATTTTACTTTTGTCGATTGTGTTTTAAGCTGTTTGTAAACGTACTTCAGATTCAGCGTTTTTCCAAATTGAAAACATAAGCAAAATGTAATAATCCGAAAAACTTGATTATGTTGGTTTATTCCAGCCAACCGACGATATTGCTACTATTTTTAATTTTTTTTTTAGATTTCAATTATTAATTTTTCTTTGTTTTAGCGGGTACTCCGTATAATGGCGGAGCATTTCGTGTTAAACTACAATTGAGTAAAGATTTCCCACAGACACCACCAAAAGCTTTTTTTTTAACAAAAATTTTTCATCCAAACGTTGCATCCAATGGTGAAATTTGTGTGAACACGTTAAAAAAAGATTGGAAACCCGATTTAGGTATTCGGCATATATTATTAACCATCAAGTGCTTATTGATTGTACCAAATGCAGAGTCAGCTTTAAATGAAGAAGCGGGAAAAATGTTATTGGAAAGATATGATGATTATTCCTCAAGAGCTAAAATGATGACAGAAATACATGCTCAGGTAGTGTTTTTTTTTTATTTTCAAAAGTTTTAATGAAAAAGTTATAAAATAAAATATATACGATACCATCAGTATAACATTTTTATTTTCAGCCTGCAAAATCCAACGATTCCGTTGAAGATGATGGCCCTTTGTCGAAAAAACATGCCGTTGAAAAAAAATTACAAGATAAAAAAAAAGAAAAATTAATCAAAGAAAAGAAGAGAATACTGAAACGATTATGAAAAGTGTGAAAAAATAAATTATAAATTTAATTATAAATTAAAGTTAAAAAATATTATTTTTTTGGAAATCTATTGTCCATTCCAAAAAAATAACATTAATAATGACATGCAAATTTCTTTAAATTAATTGCTAAAACCGGATAAAATAAGATATCTGCCTTTTTACAAACATTTTTTTTCTCACTAATTTATGTACAGACAACGTGTTTTTCACACAAATTCACACAAATGATAGAATAAAAATTTTAAATGTTTCATTAAAAAAATTAAAAATATTTTGAATTAACCAAAATAAATTATTTTTCACTTGTATGTAAGGAATTATACTACAAGGTGCATTGATTACGATTAAACAGTATTTCTGTATTAATGTTGCCTTAGTTGCAACTGTATTAATAAAATTATTTTCTAAAATGTGTATTCCTCTGAAGCGTTGTAAATGAATGAAGTGGTTTGAATACCAAAATTTCAAATATTGATTTCAAAGAAAAGCTTTGCAATCCCAAATCATCTTCAATAAAAATTATAACGAAAAAGTTATTTTCTCGTTTTATAACTAAGAATTTCTATATTAGTTGAATTATTTAACCTAAAAAGCCATCGCTTGCGTTTACTACTTTATTGTGGGTGCCTATAAAAATGGTTCATTCGGACTTTCTACAAAAACAAAATTAAAGTCAAACGATAGCCATGGTTGTTAAATTGTGTAAAAGAAGAGTGAAGAGAATTTAATTGCTCTCTGATTGCTATTATACCAAAAAGTCCACTCAAAGAAAATTACTTGATCCATTTCAAGGGGGATACTGTATTAATTAAAAATAAAAGAATCCTAATTTTTTTTAAAACAGTTTTTGAGTAAGTCGATATTAGCAAATTTAAGAATGCTCTGTCTTACTAACCATAAAAAAAAACTATAATGATAAAGCTATCTATTTTAAGTTAATTTTATTTTAATCACAATCAAATAACAATTATCGATAAATTTTAGAGATTTTCCTCAACATCTATATCATTTAAAATAAATATAGTTAAGTAGGGTTAACTTTTATTTACTTAGAGTAATTGCATTGATATTTAAAATTTTTGTATCTGAAAGCAATCATTTATTCGGCTCAAACTTTCAATTTATGTCTATTCCCGAATTCACTATAAAGTGATAATTTTCGGAAAATGTTCTTAAATTAAATTTCAATAAAATTCACTCGAAGGAAATGAACAATAGAATTTTGGAATAAATATGCATCATTTCACAGTAAGTTCGATAATAGAGTATCCTGAAATCGTTGCAAATAAAAATTGTACATTTATTAAAAAATCTAAATTTAAACTATTGACAAGTTAAATGAACAAAAATTTTGTATTGAATTAAATATTTAGTATTTTTGGAATTATATTTATAACATTACATTTGTTAAATTTTAAAACATATTATTTAATTTTAATGCGTAAAATTTAATAATATGTATAATATAAATAGCTTTCAGAAACAAGAGTGTTTAGAACAATGTATTGAACACAAACACAATATCAATTTTTGTAACATTTAAAACACAATAATTATTATCTAAAATTTAACAAAAAAAAAAAAAAAAATTTCTAAAAAATGTACAAAAGATGCTTAATTCTAAGGAAAATAAATAAATTATAATATAATTGCAATATTAGTTTTAATGTAAGATAAAACTGCAGTTTGATCATGTCTAGAACAGAGGCGTCTATTTTAACTACACTCTTTTAGAAGAAACTTTTGGATGTTATAATGTGAATTAAATTTTATAATTAAAAAAAAAAAACAAAAGTTATTGAAATAAACATTTGATAATAATGAGAAATCTTTATTTTAGTCGTGAGGAACTGATCAAAAATTATTAATTCCTTTATTAATTATGTATTAATTTTTGGTCTGAACACCAACTTAAATAAAAATTTTTGATTATTAATAGACATCACAGTTATCAATTTTTGTTTTATCTCAAAATAATCCATTTCGGTAATTGAAAATTCAGTTCATTATGAAAATTTAACACATAATTTGAAAATGCTTAAATTGTAAAAGGGCTTGCCAAAAAAATATTTCCAAAATTATTAACCTGAATTTTGCAATTGCTCGTACAACCTTGACGAGATTCGATTTATGGGGGGAGAAAGTATAATATATTTTATGGGTTAGTTAGGTCAATATACGACTCCACTCTTAAGATGGTTTTAAGGATGCTTAAGCTTATGATTGGAAATATTTTTTTTAATTAATATATTTTGACAAAGAACGACGAAATTTACAACAATGTGTAAAATAAGTATAAAAATATTCTAGCCTTGGAAAGAAAATTTTAAAAATTAATTTTATAAATTATGCCCTTCAAAAATTCTTTGAATTCTATTGATATTGTAGTTATTACAAAAAAAAAAAAATATTCGGTTCATATTTAAACGTCGTGAATAAAAATTATAAATAAGATTAAAAATTTTATTGTGTCTTGGATTGGAATAATAAATAAAATATTTCTTAATAAAAAAAAACAATTAGATAATTGATTTTTATTTTTATTTGTTCGACTTATTAGATTGATAAAATGAGAACTAATGTTAAATTGTTGAAAATAATAAGGATAATTGTAAATTAAACATTGGTAACTGAAAATTAGGTTCACCTAAATGAAATTTTTGAATAAACATTTTCAACTCAAATATTTATTTTTTTTAAATCTTTTCATCTCTTCGAACCTACCTACATTAGCTACATACTTTCTTTATATTTACGTACTTTGTAAAACTTTCATATTATTTCGTATTAAACTTTTATAATAATTTAATTAGGACTAGCTAACTACAGTTGGAACATTTTTTTATAAAATTTATTTACAAAATATGTTAATTTAAAAAAAAAAATTACGTGAATTTATTGGTTTGTTATTTTATGTACATTATACTTGAATTTTATAAATTTTTATTTGAACTCATTCCTGTGCTTTTTTGTTTACTTTTATCATTAGAGCTTTATGAACACAATGCCTAAAATTATCCATTTCCCAAATACAATTTCCAATCATCATAGGATTTTCTTTCAAACAATTCATTAAAATCAAGGAGTTTTTTTTACATGGTACTTGATTTTGTTCCAATAACAAGAGAACATTTTTTGAGTGTTCAAAAGTTGTTTTAAAATCATCTTCTAATGCTCTGAAGAGTAAAATGAATTTTTATCGTTTTATGTATCGTTTTTTATATTTATATATATCTAAAGGACAGAGGAATAAATATAAAACACAACACAAAACCTATTTTCGAAATCTCTCTTAATTAAATTGAATACAGTTTCTCACGAATGGAGATAGGATTTTAGTAAGATTTTTACGACCGATCGTAGTTCATAATAAGATGTAATTATTTCATAGACGATAGTCACTTTTTCGGAATTAAGATTTTTATTCATTAGAAATGATATTTGGGACGACGCCACAGACCGTATATCAAATATTGAGTTGTAGGTAAATATACTCGTATAAGTATACGTAATTGATAATAATTAGATTAAATTTTTTTTCGAAATTTTAGTTGTAATTACCTACTTTGTTAGTTGTTCTAGCTTCTGGTTATTAGGTTGTTCTTTCTTCTGGTTAAATAAATTTGAATAAATTTGTCCCATGATTCTTTCTTATTGAAAAAAAATATGAACTTATTTTAAAAACTTAAAGCAAAATAAAAAATACAAATAAAATTACATTTTAATCAATTTGATGATTTTTGAATGTTTTTTTTCTAAATTTTATTCAGATTCATGAAACTAAATCAAAAGAAAAAATGATATCTGCATTTGAAGTGCAGTGCAATAATGTTTTACAACATGAATGGGTACCTTCAGAAAAAATTGTTACAAATACATATTAGGATCTTAAGAAATAAAATATCAATGGTTAAGAAATTTAATTTAATACGGATCAATCTAAAGAAGTTAATAATCAGTTGTATATAATCATACCAAATTTGAAGCAAAAGGGCCTAATATTCAGTGATACAACATATAAGACATTGAGTTGAAAAAAGTTTCTGATTATTCGGAATATTATCTCATAATTGTAGAACCTTTAACTCGAATTCTTCTTCTCGAATTCTTTAAGTCGAATTCTTCAACAATGTTAAGGAATACTTGCTACTCAGTCTAACACGCGTGGACATCGTAAAAAAGTGAAATTATATGAAAGTTGATCATTTGAATGCCGTTCAATGTCGTGGTAATTACAAAAATTTCAGTCTTCTTGACATTTGGCGCCGGCCTTTAAGTATCTATGTACAAGGCACATAGAAATTTCTCTGCATTTCGTTTTCCTTAAAATCCTGTTGGTTTTTATATCATAAATTAAAGGTGCGTTTTATTTCGATAATTTCAAAAACAAAACCAAACGTGTATCTTATATATAACAACGTAATTTCTATATACAAAATATACAACACAAATCCATAAAAATTATGTACTTTTTTTCCGTTAATTGACTTGCGTTACAAGAAACCCGGTAACCTGAATCCATTTACAAAAAAAAAAATTATTTTTCGTTGAAAACACTAGTGATAACACAATAATGAATATAATTTTTTTTTTAATGAATTCTGTTGCCATAGGAATATACATATTTAGTTTTCCGAAAGGAGAATATTGAAAACGTTGGGGAAAATGAATTTTCTTTTATATATACGGTATATATACTTCAAAGCTTTTTATTCAGCATAACTTGGGAATATATATAAAATTAAAAAAAAAAAAGAATAAAGCTTTCCTAGAATTGTTGATACTATTATATAAATTTAAAGGATTAGAGACACTCAAATTTAAAAAAAAAATTTCTCAATTAATTTTGTATTATTATATGGTTAGGTCATGGAAATAATTCATAATAGTCATAGCAGCTGAATTAGAAAAATTTATCTATTCAGGGCCTCGGATTGAAATTATTGTATTTTCACTATATACTAATAATAATATTCCTTTGATCGTTATTCGTCAAATTCAGGAATGGCCAACATGTCGACCGCAATCGAACAATCGAACCTGAACCGATTTTCGGTCGATCGGACGTCTTTCCATACTTCCTGTTACTGAAGATTCATTAGTATTCTCTCTGTCAAGATTTGGACCAAATTATGAATGCTTGGTTGAAGACATGTAGCTCTCCTTTTAAATTTATTTTGTTTTTTGTGACTACTTATTTATAAATTCACTTCAATCACTTGTAAATGCAAAAGACATATGTTTGAATGTGTTTAATTTCAAGATTTTACAGGGCTACCCTGAACTATATGGTCTCTACTTACTACATTTTCAAGAATCGAATTAAAATGTTTGCTCTGGAGTGTACATTTAAATTATTTCAAAACTCTTACAAATCTTGAGTTTTCCATTGCTAATGCGTGCCCAGATCACAATTAATTTTACGAACCTTATATTATTGTAAAAATATGTTATTATTAGTACCTAATACGCCAGTGTGGTTAAATTATTTTGTGATTTTTGTAAATCAGTAAAAATTAAAGTGATATATTAGTTTTTTTTTGTAAAATTAAGAAAAACTGAACAATTTCACAAAAATAAGAAGCTTTTAAGTAGAAAAAGTGTAATTTTTTATTGGATTTTCATATTTTCCATTTAATAATTACAGAAATAACATAATTTTTAACCACGCATAATTTGATATATGTATAATTGTATTTATGAAACAAGGAAACTAAATGACAGATAGACCATAAAGAAAAATGGAAATTAAAATTTAAAGCTAAATAAATGAAAATATTAGAAAGTTCTAAATATTAAATATAAAAATGGAATAAATTTACTATGCTAATGATGAGTTCTCAAAAGCATAAAAAATTCCATGATGTATTTATGAAAACAAAGAAAATTTAATTTTAGTGTCCTTTATCAAAAATGATAAAGTTCCCATGGGAAAATTATGGTCAAAAGAATAGATGAAAAATATATATTTTGTACTTATATATATATTTTTTTTATTCTGGTTGACTAGAGACTGAATTTATAATAATAAAATTATTCAACATTATACATTCAATATATATGGGGGTCATTTATTTTTATTTAGGTATATGTATGTGAATACATATATATATTTTTTGAAATTATGTATCAGATATTATAAGTTCGTCCTTTGTGGAATGATAACATGAAAAACAAAACAAAGAAAAAAATGCATGTCATAAATTTTAGAATTTTCAGATTTAATTACAAAAACATTCATTGTACAAAAACTATATGTACATGTACATACTTATTATTTGCATCTATTTTCATATAAAACTTTCTCATATGATAATTTTTACTTACCAATATCATTTAGCTCAAACACATTGCAAAATTAAAATTTAGAGCTTATAGTTCTAATTTTTCAAAAAAAAAAAAAAAACAGAACTAATATTAATTTTCGGCATACATAAAGTCTTTCGTTGGTGTTGATGTAAATTGTCAAAACAAAGTTTTCATTATGATTATAATTAAAAAATAAAATATAACTAAAATACGCGTACCAGTTCGATCAAAAAACATGTAATCTACATATATAGAAGTTTACTAAAAGTTTGGCTCGCCAATCACTTTATGTATGTTTTTTTGTAAGTGTTTTAATTTTTGCATACGATACATTTTTATTAAGTCGTGTCAGTTCGTTTAGAAAACAAAATTAAGTATATACAGAAATTTGCTAAAGAAGAATCAATACACTAATATCTGGCGAGGCAATCTTTTGTTGACAAGGAATTTATTCCTAAGTTAATTTCTATAGATTACATATTTTTTGGTTCGATTAACAAAGAATACTTATTAAATTGATAAAATTCTGACTAGCAAAACTATAAACAGATTAAAACCTAAAAAATAACGAAGGATGTGAAAAGTCGTGACATAACATAAGTTACACCTAATTAGCTACACATAATGAACCTTTAAATTTTCTTTCTCAATTTTTATTATCAGAATTTAATTTGTTATTTTTTTTTTTCTCAAAAACGAACAATAAAACCAAAAACAACTAAAATACATTTATGTACATGAACAAACACATGTATTGTTATGAAGAAAATTTATTCGTATAACTTAATAATCAGAAAGAATATATACATAATCATACATCAATCAAAATATCATAAATTTTTTGATTATCATTACTACTAAGCACAAGCTCCAAATCGAAATTAGCATCAGGTTTTAAAAGTATAAACCACTTTAATTTTTAGATTTTAGTGTTTATTTTTTTAGTGGTTGATGCCAATTAAGTGGTTAACTTTGCTTACGTACCTTATTAAAAAGTTATAAAAGTTTTATTTTATTTTTATTTTTGGAAAATATATCGTTATAGAAATAATAATTAGAACATTAAATGTTCATAAGAAAATATTTAAAAAAAAATAATGCATAAGTTTTTAACTTTCTATACAGGATTTGATTATGGTTCTTCTGTATAGTTCATCCTTATTGCATCAAGTCAAGCGTGAAAGTTAAAAGTTTGGAAAAGCACAAATAATTTATTATTGTATACTGTTGACGGTAAATAAAATGTACAAGAACGAAAGTTTTAGTAAATTGTTTAGCAGTTTCATTTTATGGCTATGTTTATGTTTTATTATTAAATAAAATGCTATTAAATAAAATGCTGAAAGTTTTTCAAAAGTTGATCGATAAAAGGAAGTTTATCTAAAGTTTCCATCCATTTTTTTTGGATAGATTTGGTTTTTATAGGAGAAAAAAAAATAAGTTAAAGTTTTCTTTTTTGTTAAATAAAAAATAAAAGGAAAGTAAAATTATTAATGGATAATACCAGTGATTTTAGTTAGAACATCAATACTATACTCATTTAGTATTATATCTGAAAGTTAAAAATTAATGTTAGATGAATGTAAAAAATTGAAATATGTGTTTTTTGATTTGGGTAAAACACTAAGTATTTTAAAATTTCTAAGAATTGCAGTTTGAAAAGTTAAGGATTTATTTATAATAATATGTTTTTTTTACACAATATTATGCAAATACCAGTACATGTATATACAGAACATCTACATAACATAATCATCATATTAATGGATGAGCGCCAAGTTAGCTCATGTTTCTTTGATTTATTTTTAGAAAATTAAAGAACTTTTTAAAAAAAAAAAAAAATATTAAACTCAAAAAAATTATTCTTTGGTGGGGAGGAAGCTATTATTTATAATTCTTTTGATTAATTAAAGTGCAATGTTCATTTCATGTCTTCCGTTAAATTTACAAACTATTTTTTAGTAAATTCAAATCCTGAAGAGTTAAAAAAGGAAAATTTAACAAGGATTTGTAATGAAAATTCAACTATATGTATACACATAACAAATTCATTTCTTAAAAAGTTCTCAGATATGTGAAATCTTTAAAAATTTAAAATACAAAACCAAATCTAATTAAGTACATAAGTTAGCTCTTAAACTAAACTATATATAAGCAAAATAATTTAAAACCTTTAAGGATAATCTTTTATAGAATGTTAATTTCTCCTGAGGATTTTTCTATTCAAGTTTTTCCTTGTTATTTCTTTTTTTTTTTTCTTTAAAGGATGTGTACTCAAGACAAATATGTTTATATATTTAAGAGTTTTATCTTTAATTTTTATCTCTACCTCATCAGTTCTGAACTCAAAAGGGAAAATAATATCTAAATTTAATACATATAATGTAATTATATATAATCTTAATGTATGAATATGTATGAATTCTATCTATTTTCCATATTACCTCAGGTTATGATTTTATAATTCAATATCGAAAAAGTAGTATTGATTCATTTTTCTTTTGATATCCTTTAGCGTAAATTTCAATAGAATATTTTTATATTTATCTGAATGTAATTGTCACCACCAGTGACGGCTCTGAACAGTGAACTGTGCTAAAACGCCAATATTAAAAACCAACTAACGCATAGTAAGGAGGTAGTGATGTTTTGCTGTCAAAATGAATTGTCATTTGCGATCATTTTTTATAGTAGAATAGAATTCAAATAAAGTAAAATTTTAAATTTTAAATTAAAATTTATTTAACGATTGAAATCAATTGTAATTGATTACAATCCAAAAACATAGTTAGTAGCAGATTACCTAGGCAAAAGATTTAAAACACTAAAAGTAAATATAATTCCTAATTAAATAATTCATGTAAAATGATATTTTGTAAACTTATGAAATTTTAGGAAATTTGTAGCTGCGTTGCTGCCGACATTTGAAATAAATAAGCACAAATAAAACTCAAGAATTAAATTGAAAATCGTCTTTTATTTCTAATAAAGAAGGCTCACCTGCTCACAGATTCAAAAATTAAATCGAGATTTGCCTTCGCAAATCTAAAACTAACATTCTACAAATTTCTTTTATCATTAAAAGAAATTAAATTCTAACTGGACAACACGTTGTGAAATCCAGAAAATTTTTAGGTTATAAAAATTCATCAAATTATTCCTACAAAAAATCCGATAACATGAGTGAAAAATTGAATTCATCAGTACATGCAGGATCGGAAGAATTCAACTGCCAAAAGTGTGAAAAACCAGATTCATATTGCGATATGGTTGAATGCGGAATATGTAAGAAATGGTTTCACTATGAATGCGTAAATGTTTCAAGCGACATTAAGAAAGTAGAATGGAATTGTGAAAATTGCAAAGCAAAAACAACAAATCCATCACACAGCTCGAAAGAAAATAGTAACTCAGTTAGCTACGAAAGTTTGTCAATCAGAGGTCGCACAAACAAGAGGTTGGTATTTGAACTGGAAAAACTCGAAGCACAACATGAGATCGAAAAAGAATATTTAGAAAAGCGATATTCTATACTAGAAAAAACTATCGATCAAAGCGATGATGATGGAAACGATTCACTTGGCTCAGCAGGCGAAAATGAAGTAACAGAAAGTATTCAAGGTTGGGTTAATTCAAATGGTAGATTAGCGGCAAATCAATGTACCACCAATCGGTATGTTACAAACGCCACAAAAAATGTGAACACTGAAACTAATGTCAACAATCAATATGTTGTAACCGACATCAGCAATAAACATGTAACAACAACCATTAATAGTAAACCTGTAATAACCACCAGTATCAAGACTTTCGGTTCCTATGTGCAACAAGCGCCAACTCAATCATATCAACAATCAAGACTTCCATCATATTCGATTCCAGTACCACAGGTGTTTCCAACTTCTCAAATTTTTAACAGTCAACCAACAGGTTTCTACAATAATAGCAACAATAATAGTCAACCAATAGTAAGAAGTTCATACCAAAAATTGCAACAACATCCAGTCAGCATACCAGGTATGTACAGTTATTCTAATTTTATACTACCGCCTCCAACATATACCTATGATACCAATCAACATATAAATTCAAATCGCATGCAATATCCTATATACTATGACACAAATACAGCACCACGTCAAAATGATAATATCAAAAATCAAACAAGTACAAATAAAGTTTATACTGGAAAGAATGATATGTCAACAAAAGACGAATGCATGTCATATGATGATGCATCACAACTGAATTCAAGGCAATTGGCATCCAGACAAGCGTTGGTGAAAGATCTTCCAACTTTCAATGGGCAACCTGAAGATTGGCCACTTTTCATTTCTAGATTTGAAAATACAACTCGAATGTGTGGATTTTCAAATGATGAAAATTTAATCCGGCTGCAGAGAAGCCTAAAAGGGGAAGCATTAGAATGTGTAAAAAGTAGACTGTTGCTGCCATCAAATGTACCGGGTATAATTGAAACTTTAAGATGGTTATATGGTAGACCAGAAATAATAATCCAGACTCTGATTCAGAAAATAAAAGCAGAGCCACCACCGAAAATAGAAAAAGTGGAAAGTTTAATTAAATTTGCGTTTTCAGTTGAAAATTTATGTGCTACCATGGTGGCATCAAATTTATCTAATTATTTTAACAATCCAATATTATTACAAGAGATGGTTGATAAACTACCGATTCAATTAAAGTTAGATTGGTCAAATTACATCTCCACTACCGATAATATCACCATAGCAACTTTTAGTTCGTGGATAGTTCAACGTTCAAGAAATTTAAGTCGAGTCATAATCAATATTCCAAAACTAGTTAGTGAAAACAAAAGGGATGACAAAATAAATAAATCAAAGCATTCTGTTCATACTCACTCAGAAACTGATTCGATGCAAAATGATGAAGCAAGATGTCCTGTTTGTAATGAATGTTGTTCAACAGTCAAACAGTGCCAAAGATTCCATGAGATGAGTTTGAACCAAAAATGGAAAGCAGTACAACAAAATGAATTATGTCGAACTTGTTTAGTACAACATAAAGATTCTAAGTGTAAAGTCAATAAATTATGTGGCAAAAATGGCTGTGAATATCGACACCATCCATTATTACATAAAGACAAAAAAGAACAAAATGAAACAAGTCAAGAATCTGAATGTGCTGCAAACCAGTATAGCTGCACTCATCAGTTGAAAAATCAAACTATTTTATACCGAATAATTCCTGTAAGTTTATATGGCCAAAATAATTATAAAATTAATACCTTTGCCTTTTTGGATGAAGGCTCATCATTAACTCTACTAGAGAAAGGATTAGCAGAAGAATTAAAATTGAACGGAAAGCTGAAACCATTATGCTTGAAATGGACAGCCAATACCCAGCGATTCGAAAAAGATTCTCATCTAGTAAATTTAAAAATCAGTGCCATAAATGAAAAAAATAAACAATATTCAATTACAAACGCACATACAGTTCGCTCATTAGATCTACCATCTCAGACAATTTCAGCTGAAGAACTGACAGCAAAATATAGATACCTAAAAGGTATACCAATAGATTCTTATGAAAGTGCAATCCCACGCATTTTAATTGGATTAGATAATACAAATTTAGGAGCAAGTCTTAAAATAAAAGAAGGCAATGAAAATGAGCCCATTGCTGTAAAAACACGTCTTGGTTGGAACGTATACGGTTCTTTAACAAAAAATGCGACTTCGCAACAAGTGTATGGCAATTACCATATTTGCGATTGTAATCACACTATAAATGAAGAATTGCAGCAAGTTGTAAAGGACTATATATCTCTTGATAATCTGGGAGTAACCAAGCCAAGCCAACCATTAACATCAAAAGAAGACGAGCGCGCTCTGCAAATTATGAAATCAACTGCAAAGAAAATTAATAACAAATATGAAATTGGTCTTTTATGGAAATATGATGAAGTATTATTTCCCGACAGTTTTCATATGGCTAAGAAAAGATTTGAATGCTTGGAAAAGAAAATGATTCGAGAACCAGATCTAGCCGACACATTAAAAAATAAAATAAGAGAACATGAAGAGAAGGGATATATCCATAAGTTATCTAAAATTGAACTCAGCGCTTTCCATTCAAGAGTTTGGTACCTTCCAATATTCACGGTTACAAATCCAAACAAACCAGGCAAAGTTCGAATGGTATGGGATGCAGCAGCTAAAGTTAACGGTATATCAATGAATTCTATGTTATTGAAGGGTCCGGATCAACTAACATTACTACCATCAGTTCTAAATAAATTTCGTGAGAAAAAATATGCTATATGTGCTGATATACGGGAAATGTTCCATCAAGTCCAGGTGAAAGATGAAGACCGTCATTCCCAGCGTTTTTTATGGCGAGATAGCATTAATCAAGAATTAGACATTTACATGATGGATGTCATGACATTTGGTGCATCCTGCTCACCCAGTTGTGCTCAATACATCAAAAATGAAAATGCAAAGCAATATGAAAATCAATATCCAAGAGCAGTAACAGCTATTATAGAAAATCATTATATGGATGATCTACTTGATAGTATGGATTCAGAAGATGAAATCATCCAACTGGCAAATGATGTTAAATTTATACATCAACAAGGTGGATTTGAGATTCGTGATTGGCTTTCTAATTCAATAAAGGTTCAACAAGTTCTTGGAGGGAAAAATAATGACAAAGACTTAAATGTAGATTCCGAAAATAGTTCTGAAAAGGTCCTGGGAATGTGGTGGTCAACTTCATCAGATACATTCAGTTATCCAATAAAATATAACAAATTGAATGAAGATATTTTGACCGGAAAACGACGCCCGACCAAACGAGAAGTATTGAGAATTTTAATGAGAATCTATGATCCACTTGGACTAATAGCAAACTTTTTAATTTATTTAAAAATTTTATTACAAGATATTTGGAAATCATCAATCGACTGGGATGACGAAATCAATGATAATCAATTTAGAAAATGGATGTCATGGATAAAGTTGCTTCCGAAAATTGAAATCGTCAGAATACCCCGATGCTATATAAATAAGCCAGACATCAATAAAGATAAAGTACAGATGCACATGTTTGTTGACGCCAGCGATAAAGCGTATGCGGCTGTAGCATATTTTCGATTTGGTGAAAATGAAAATATTGAGTGCTCACTTATCGGAGCTAAAACAAGAGTAGCCCCAATAAAAATGCTGTCCATTCCACGGTTGGAATTACAAGCTGCTATATTAGGAACACGATTGGCTTCTAGTATTAAATCATCACATTCAATCCACATTAGTGAAAGGTACTTCTGGACCGATTCAAAAACCGTTTTAAGCTGGATAAACTCAGATCAAAGAGCATTTCGACAATTCGTAGCATTTAGAATTGGTGAAATACTAGAAACCACTGAAGTAAATGAATGGCGATGGTTACCATCCAAACAAAATGTAGCAGATGAAGCTACCAAATGGAGTAATAAATTTGATCTAAAATCAAGTGGAAGGTGGTTCACGGGACCTGACTTTTTACGGTTACCAAAAGATCAATGGCCACAAAATATTCTTCCGTTAACTCCCACAGAAGAAGAATTAATTTCACACGTACAACATCATGCTACGGTAATGTCAAATTTAATTGATGTCGACAGATTCTCAAAATGGTCAAGGTTAGTTCGATCCATTGCCTACGTTTACCGGTTCAGCCACAATGTAATGTGTAATATAAGACCAACAAAGAAACTGAATGGTCCAATAACACAACAAGAATACAGTAAAGCTGAAAATTACTTATATCAACAAGCCCAAAATGAGTCGTATTTTGAAGAAATAAATGTGTTGCTAAAAAATAAAAATTTACCAGATGATAAAAAATGTTTAATTGAAAAATCAAGTTCAATTTACAAACAGTCTCCATACTTAGATGAAATCGGTATTTTACGAATCAAAGGTCGTATAGATGCAGCAATTGGGATACCTGCTTTTACGAAAAGGCCAATTATCCTTCCCAGACGACATCCTATCACCACTTTGATCATTAAATCATACCACGAAAAATATCATCATCATAATCACGAAACCGTAGTAAATGAAATTCGTCAAAAATATTCTATTAGCAGACTCAGAGCAGCTGTAAAGAATGAATATAAAAATTGTCAACTCTGCAAAATTCAAAATGCTTCACCAAAACCACCAGAAATGGGGGAATTACCATATGCAAGATTACAGTCATTCACCCGTCCATTTTCCTACGTTGGGATTGATTATTTTGGTCCAATGCAGATAGTAATTGGTAGAAGAACCGAAAAACGTTGGGGTGTATTGTTAACATGCCTAACAACACGTGCAGTTCATATTGAAGTTGTTCACAGTCTTACAGCCGATTCATGCATTCTAAGCCTGAGAAATTTCATCTCTCGTAGAGGCATACCACTCGAATTTTATAGTGACAACTCCACGACATTCCATGGTACTGAGAAAGAACTTGAATTGGCCGTAAAGAAATTGGATCAAAACCTATTATCCACAGAATTTACCAACTCCACAACCAAGTGGAAATTTATACCACCATTATCACCTCATATGGGAGGAAGTTGGGAACGGTTAATTCAATCAGTGAAAAAGACGTTATATCAAATTATGCCCACTAAGAATCCATCAGACGAATTACTACAAAGTATGTTAATTGAAGTAGAGAACATTTTAAATTCTCGTCCGTTAACTTATGTGCCCATTGAAGATGAAAATGATGAAGCACTTACACCAAATCATTTTTTATTGGGAAGTTCAAACGGAATGAAGCCATTGGGTGAATTTAGTGATGATCAGAAGGTCTTAAGGAAAAATTGGATGAACGCCCAAAGATTTGCAGATGCCTTTTGGAAGCGATGGGTTCGTGAATATTTGCCAACTTTGACGCAAAGATCCAAATGGTTTCATCCAGTTCCACCAATAAAGAAGGATGATATTGTAATTATAATTGATGACAAGGGACCACGTAATACTTGGTCGAAAGGTATAGTCCTAGATGTTAACACATCCAAAGATGGTCAAGTACGAAGTGCCACAGTTCAGACGGCAACTGGAATTTATACAAGACCCGCGGTAAAATTGGCAGTTTTAGATGTCAGATCCAATAATATGGGTAAGCCAATAGATGATATCGTTGCCATACCAGGGGGGAGTGTCACCACCAGTGACGGCTCTGAACAGTGAACTGTGCTAAAACGCCAATATTAAAAACCAACTAACGCATAGTAAGGAGGTAGTGATGTTTTGCTGTCAAAATGAATTGTCATTTGCGATCATTTTTTATAGTAGAATAGAATTCAAATAAAGTAAAATTTTAAATTTTAAATTAAAATTTATTTAACGATTGAAATCAATTGTAATTGATTACAATCCAAAAACATAGTTAGTAGCAGATTACCTAGGCAAAAGATTTAAAACACTAAAAGTAAATATAATTCCTAATTAAATAATTCATGTAAAATGATATTTTGTAAACTTATGAAATTTTAGGAAATTTGTAGCTGCGTTGCTGCCGACATTTGAAATAAATAAGCACAAATAAAACTCAAGAATTAAATTGAAAATCGTCTTTTATTTCTAATAAAGAAGGCTCACCTGCTCACAGATTCAAAAATTAAATCGAGATTTGCCTTCGCAAATCTAAAACTAACAGTAATGTTAAGTACTATATAGTATGTATTTATATTAGAAAGAATTTTTTAACAACAAAAGATAGCCCAACTTTAAAATCAAAGACATAGAAGGTTTTTTAACTCTATCACAGGATCTACTGCTGCTCTACTGCTACAATGGTAGTATATGTAAAAAAATTATATTTTAAAAACGAAAGAAAAAAATATTAATGTGCAATAAGTTTTTATAATAAAAAATAAATTACATTTTTTAAATTTATGTTTTAAATCACCTTTAATAGTAAAAACAAAAAAAAAAAACTTTAAATTAATGTATAATTTAGGTGTGGGTGTGGGTGGTTATCCTCAACTTAAATTAATATTTAAAGAGAATTAAAGTTTAAAATATTTTTTTTGTTAATAATAAGTTTGTTTTCATTCTATATAAGATTTTATATACATTTTATAAAAGTTACACATGTTATATATGTTATAAAGTGAATATAATCATTATAAACTTTTTAATGCAATATACTTATTTCATTTATATCGAATGGAATTTTATTGTTTAGTAAAATATTTGAATTTTTATGTCTAAAAACAGGGAAAACTATTAAAATAATATGCACAAACTTATCCATAGTATAGTTATGAATCTTAAATATGAAAGATAGATTCAAATATCATTTATAAATTTATGTCTATATAATTTATGTTAACATTGTACATTCAATGGCCATTTAAAAAAAGAATCTCAAATAAATATATGAAAACTATGTCCTAGCCTGTCCAAATCGATTGGCCTTAAGATAACTATAGACAATATTTTTGTAAAGTAGTGTAATATAAATTTTTCGTTTCTTTTTTATAAAAGTATATTAATTTTATATTTCACATTTTTTTAGTGCAATATTTCATTATTGACAAAACAGTATGAGCCAAAATTGATATCGTAATAAACCACTTTATATTATAAAACATGTATAATATTGTGTACTTATACATATTTATTATAATTATAATAAAAAATTTATATTTAATATAAAAGCAATAAAAAAGGAAGTAAATTTTCACTTTGAAATTTTCATCATCATCATCATCAGGAAGGAAATGAAACTATAAGTTTTCAACTATACATGTAAAATAAGAAAAAGAAAAAGATATATATGTATATATATATAGTTAAAAGCAACATTGTTATATATAAAACTGTATAATTTTCCAAGTATAAATGGATTTCATGTTTAGAATTTTAATGTTCAATTCTTCTCTATTTTTATTCACACATATATTTAGTTTTTTAAATTGTTTTTTCTCAATTCAATCTTTAATATTCTGCCAATTTTGAATTAATATTAAAAGTTCTCGTTTAATGAAAGATTCATTTATTAATGAAAAACAAGCTAATTAGCCTATAGTGCTATAGTAGAACTATTACAAATTTATTATTAAACTCAAAGTAAGCTCTTGTTTCTAATTTCAATATTACTAAAAATTATTTCTTATTTTATATTTATTTTTAAAGAGAATATAAAGAAAATTTGAACTTTCAAGATTCATCTCAAGACCACAAAAAAACTTTTTTGTTCTTTTATGTTTTTTGGAATTGCTAATTTAATTTTAGTTAGGTATTATTAATTTTAGTTTTAATGTTCACTATTTAAGGACATAATTAAATATGTAACTAATTGCTTTAACTGTAAAGGAGTAATTTTTTTATCTTTTTATACAATATTAGTCTTTTTATATTATTTTCTAACAAAAACTAATATACTATACATAATTTCATAATTTAGATATGAATTATATATGCATAAATGTATATGTCTTAAATGTCACTGACATTGTTTAGGTTCTTAGTTATGAAACATTTCTTTTCAGTGGATTTTATTGAGCTTTTATCAGAAATTAAAAATTATATGCTAGAATACAAAACAAATGTTAAAGTTTATTTAATGTTGCAATATTTTTAAATTTAATATAAAATTGATAGGAAATCTATATTAGAATTAGAACCGATATTTTAATAGAATTTAGTGATAATGATAGTGCTTTTGCCAAAAATAATTATGTTAAAACTAAAATAATATTTTTTGATTTTTTTTTTGTTTAAATAATGAATTTTTGTGTGCACTATACCTTTAAAATTCTTTGGCATCAAATAAATTTTGCACATAATCATTTTAACATAGTTAGTTGATAGTGCAAAATTTTTTTTATTTTTTTCATATTTTTATTTTATAACTGTAGGTACATACGTTGTATATGCATTTAATTTTATTCTATAACTAACTTACATTTGCTATGCAACATAATGAAAATTCATTGAACCGAACAATAAAACGTACAAAATATAAAAATCGATTTTTCATTATTGTATACCTATACAAGTACTCAAAAATTGAATTTGTAAAGTTTTAATATATATTTTCTATATATATACGTATGCTTAATTAGCAAATTTTCTTGAATTAAATTGATATAGTATGCACGTCCATTGAAAGCAATATCGTAAAATTTTAAAACATAAGTTAGAAATTTCAATAGAAAAGTTAATTAAAAATCAAAACTTGAACATTTTTTTTAAATCAAATTAATTTTGTGTGCTGATATTTTTTTTAGTAAAGGTAAGCAATAGTCATGTATCTTACGTTATGTATAGTATATAAGTATATATAATTAGTAGGTATATAATTGTAAAATTCTATTTCTACAAGTCCACAAAATTTTTATCTTGAAAAAATTGGTGTGAAAAAATAAAAATAAATATTAAACATAAGTATATATATATTCCTTGGATTCAAATCTATAATATTAAAGACAGGTTGATAATTTGTTAAATTTAACGATATATGTAAGACAGTAAGACACCTATAATGTTAAATTTTCATAAAAACTAAAAGCATAAATAAAAAAATAAAAACAAAAAATAAAGTTTATTCTATTTGATTATTTTATAGTAGATTATTGTATATGTAAACTAAATTTGTTATTAATTAAGAGTTCTGTATACACAAAAATACATTGACACGAGTCAATCCTTATATCACGAGACCGAAGGTCGAGTGATATAAATTGACAAGTGTCAATGTATTTTTGTGTAAATAGAGAACGAGTTGTATAACAAATTTTGTTTACATATCCAATATACTGTTTTAATGCGTAGGGGAGAGGTAGTTGCAAAGAGAGAATATTTTTCTTCTCATTTTTTATCATTTTTTTTTTGTATTTTTGTATTGAAATATTGTGAGAGATATTATGTTTGTTTAGGTATTACGTAATATTCAATACGAAACATCTAAATGATTTCATTATTTACGCTGATGCATCTAAATTTTTTCATTATATACGCTGATGCATCTAAATTTTTTCATTATTTACGCAGATGCATCTAAATGATTGCATGTGTATTGACGCATATAATACTCCATTTAGTGATCTAAATTCTATAGCACTAAATACAACATAACGATCCCCATTATTAAAATATTTAATCTATGTTACTTGTCAGAATATCAAACATTTAATTAAAATAATCAGTTCGCCAATATTTTTTAGGGCTTATGAATTTTGACGAAAATTTAATCAAATGTGGTTTTTTAGTATGAATACTAAGTGGATGTGACATTGGGCATTCCTTATTTATTGTTTGAAACTACTATATACGGGGACGATTTAATAAGTCCCTGAAAAAATCCCAACATGGCGTCACAATCGCAAATCCGCATTTTTAACTGACACATTCAAAATTTTTTAGGTTTTGTAGCCATTTAATTTCGCGTATGAAAATTGAGTGACTATATGAATTGCGCTACAAATTGGTTTTTAGAGTTGAAAAAATGGTTTGTTGGATCGAAAAAAACCTATTTTCATGGTTTCTTGAAATCGTATTACTCGAAAGGCATCAAAAATTTTAGAAACGTTTTACGTTGTTTAGGGGTAAAAAGGAGATTGTATACTGATAATTTAGTTTTGATCAAAAATTTTATTCTTTGTTTTATTTTTCAGAGACTTATCAAATCGCCCTCATAACAAAGTTATCTCAAATTAATTTAAATTTAACATTTTGAAACTTGTATGCGATTTACATACATGTAATAGTATATAAATATAAATCATGTTAAAAATAAAATAGGTTGAAAATTAAAACATTTATAGAAAATACTAAATTGGCCCGAAAACAATTTTTTTTTTAAATGTTCACTACATATTTTTTATTCATTTTTTTTTCTATGTTTATGCTCCCTTTACATACGAAAATATTAAAAAAAGGATTTATTTTTATGTAAAAAATAGAAAATGAAATATGTACAGATTCTATTTCAAAGTTAATATTTATATTTAATATAATATTAATATTTATTTTCAAAGTTAATATTTAAACACTCTAATCAGAATTGAAATAAAGCATTTACGCCTTGCGGCTTGCCAAGGCAAGCCTTGCGGCTTGCCAAAGGCAACTAAGTTCTAAAACGGATAGCCCGTTCTAGAACGAATAGCCCGGCAAATTTATATTAAAAAAGTTGAACGATGCCAGCAAACGATGTCAATTCAATTGTGAGTGCCATCAAATGCCATCTTCGTCTTTTGAAGTAGCAACAGCAAACATTGAGCGTGAAAGCCTATGGCTCCGCAACAGTTTGCAAACCCATCACCCAGCTTATCCACCCGAGAGTGGGGCTGTAAGTGGGAATGCGCACATCAGCAGAGGAACGAAATCCAGCTCGGAAAGCCATTACTACTTCGCATCTTAATGCCATGTGAAGAATCGATAAGCCGCTAAAGGGGACCGCAGATTCCTTTTCATACACCACCATGAAGACATAAAGGTAATTATGCACAGCGATGTAGAATCGGAATACAACGATCGACTATATCGATCTCCTTTCCACTTTAACACTTGTTTCAACAAGGTCTCAGTGTTAATTCCTTTTCTAAAATCAAATACAAAAAGAATTAAAAATTTGATATTAAGAACTGTCCCAGAAAAAAAAACCACCGCACTTTCCTTTAAAAAAACTTAAAACAAACAAAATCGAATTAATCTTAAGTTAACCATAGGATAGAGAAATTAAAATTATATTCATTACGGAACGTAGTTAAGCAGTTTTGAATAAATAAATAAACAAATTTCCTCCGAACTTTTTGGATCATCCTGAAGAACATTCTTTCCACTTTCCAAAATGATATATTATGAAATCTTTAGCTGAGGATTTCAAGGAAGCTGTAATACTTTTTTATAAACGCATTCTTGAAGTTGAAATTTAAAAAAAATTATGCAAAATAATGAAAACAAAATCAAAACTGAGGATGCATAAAGTTCTAAAATAAATAATTGATGTTAAAAAAATTATTTCTCCCTTAAGGAATTATGAAGAATATCCTAAAAATGTAAAGTCTCAAACCAAAACTCATGGCATATTATTTTGGAAGGTAGTCCAAAAAATTTGGAGGGAATTACGTGCTCTTTGCAAATCTATTGTCTGTAAATCTGATTTTACAAAATAAATTTATAATTTTATTTCTAATGTGCTTAAAAAAGCTTTACTTAAACTGTTATCTTCTTACTTAAAATTCCATTTGAAATTATCCAGTCCTTTACTTTTTTTAATCATATTTTTATAGTTTCATCACGACGGCACATTTTAACTATAATAATAGTTTACTTTATTACATAATTATATTAATTATATATTCGTAAAATCATTAATGTATATTATTTAAATCAAATTCAATAACGGAAAAATATAAATTTGTTATAGATAGATAAATTATATAATATTAGGTAATTTTTGAAAAACTCGCAAAAAAGTTCTGAATAAAATAAATTAGGTAATTTAATATCAGTGAAATCATTATCATGAGTGTTGTATAGTTTATAAATATACCATGTTATAAATAATTAAAAAAACTGTGATGCTCATCTCACAGCATTGAAATTTAAACCGTAAATTTAATCTCAAGGAAAAGATAAAAAATTAATTTGGGTTAATCGGTGGTACATACAGGGCAATAAAATTGCATCAATACTTAATGGTGAAAACACAATTGGGGCGACAACGACGGCGACAGCGATAGCGACTGTCAAAAACCATATATTTGTATGAGAATGAAACAATTGAGGCGACTTTTTTATATGAAAAATCGCTGTCGCCGTCGTCGTCGCCCCAATTGTGTTTTCACCTTACAAAGTTTCAAAAAAAATGTTATGATAGTTATTAATATTAGTCACAGTAAAGCATATACTTATCATTAAAACTATCTGTCACAACACTAATAAACTTTTTACTTGAATAAAATAATGTACTGAGCCATTAAAAATTCAAGTTAAAATACATAGCTTTATGATAATAAAAAGTATACTGTTAATTTGATGTAACTCAACAATGTCCGTAGTTCAAACTTAAATAATTATTCCAAGAAAGAAAATTCATGATTTCGTAAATAAAAGAAATAAAAACAATAATTTTTGAAAATAGTTTAGTACCTAAGGAAATTGTTTTATTAAATATCAAATTGAAACAAAACAAAATTAAATATTTCATTTACTTATAACGTCGGTATGTTGGTGTACCATAGACGTAACCTTGTCTGTTGCTTACGATATTTGAAGCTTGAGGTTGATAAGTTAATGCTGCTGTCGAACTATAAGATCCAACTTGTGGCTGACGAGCAGCTGCTTGGTAATTGTAGCCCGCAGAACTTCTTTGTACCGCAGGTGCAGTAGCTTGATAAGAATATCCTGCTGAACTTCTTTGAGCTGTTGAACTAACTTGCGGCTGACGAGCAGCTGCTTGATAAGTGTAGCCCGCAGAACTGGTTTGCGCTGGTGCAGCAGCTTGATATGTATATCCTGCTGAACTTCTTTGAGCGGTAGGAGCTTGTGCTGTTTGTTGATAATAATACCCAGGTTGAGCCGCTGCAACCTGATTTGATGCTTGTTGATAATTATAGCCCGCTTGTGAAGTAGGATTTTGATATGCTTGCTGGTAATTATATCCAACGGATGCTTATTGAGGTCTAGTTTGCATTGCAGATACTGTTTGAGCAGTTGGAACAGCTTGTTGGTAATTGTATCCAGCAGAAGCTGTTCTTTGAACGGCAGCAGCAGTTGGTTGTTGTTGGTAAGTATATCCTGAAGGGTTGCTTACCGTCTGAGCGGTTGCAGCTGGTTGGTAGCTATATCCAGCAGGACGTGCGTTAACAGTGGAAGATGCTGGTTGATAATTGATTGACGATGCGCTTGTGCCAGACGATGCCACTCTTGAATTTTGTTGAACGGTAGTAGGCCTTACAGCTGATTGTACTGTATTAGTTGCTGTTTTAACAGCAGATGACAATGGAATACTGTTGCTGCTCACAATCGGACCAAGAGATTTGATATCCGTTGATGGTTCAACATATTTGTATCCTGTAACCGACATTGAGGGTTCTTGATATTTGTAATCATTTGTAGTGCTAGTACTAGTTAATGTATTTGATGTTTTTGTTGCACTAGATGAACTTTTACTTCCTTGAGACACAGCATTATCCTCTCCTAATCTGGGGCCAAAATTAAAAATTTCAGCAAGACGCTCAGTTGTTGTTGTAGTTCGTGGTCTAGTTGTTGTTGTTGATGTAGTAGGAGCTGGTGCTGCAGTAGGAGCTGGTGCTGCAATAAGAGCTGGTGCTGCAGTAGAAGCTTGTGCTGCAGTAGTAGATGCCGTGCTCCCGCCGCCTCCCAAATTTGATACTTTTCCCGTTAGAAGGCTAGACAACAACGACGTCAGTAAGCCTCCTAAAAAAAAATTGTAATGAATACGTAATTATAATTTTTCAAAATAGTGTATATTTTTTTAATTAAATTATATAATATAATATAATGGTTGCCGATTTCGTCTTCAATTCCTGTCAAATTCACCAAAATATAATTATACTTATTGACGGTACACTTTATTTTATTTTATTCACAATAATATATATCTAGACTAATATAAATTTTAATAGTTTTACTACTGAACTAAATTTATGGAAGTTCTATTCAAAAACTAATAAATCTTAAAAACAGGTATGCAGACCGCTCTTTGTATGATAAAAATAGAACCCGAATTACATAGTTCAGAAAAAAATAAAAACTTAATTGCCAAACCACTTAATTGACATAATATAATTTGCATAGTTTTAAGATAGTTTTTTTATAAATTAGATTTATTTAAATTTCAAAATTAAAGAAAAGAACTAATTATGGATTTGTTTATAATAAAATCTTTAAGTTTGGAATTTTTTTTCAAACCGTTTTCCGTATAGTGTTCACATAGCTTTCCTTATAGTTTTCCGTATACTTTCCCATGCAACTAGTCATTTTCCGTCACTTTTCAGTATGTAAAATTAAATAGTCTTTTTAATCGAGTAAAGTATTCAGTATATAACTACTATTTCTCACCTCCATTTGCTGAAGAGCCAGAATTTGATGATGCCGCACTACCTGACGATGCCCGATTATTGCCACCAAAAAGAGATGCTAATAATTCAAATGTTGGTTTCGCATCAGCATTAAGCAAAATAGCACACGTTAATAAAATCAATATAAATTTAACCATTTTAAAAATTAATTAAATTTATCTCAACAAATTAGTTATATCTAATTTTCCCGACGTTATAATTTAGACTAAGAAAAAATTAGATAATCTACGGAAATAATATTCTTTAATGATATTATTTGCGAATACGAGATTTCTGATAGAGAGGGATTAATTTTTGTTTTTCTATATATGCTTTTGTACTTTTGCAATAATGAGATTGTCAAAAGAAAGTGATCAATAAAAAATGAAGTTCAAGTAAAATGTCAAAAGTGCTTAAAGTTTAAAATAATGTCTTACATTTTTAGGAATCTGAATAATGTAAAATGAAATTAAAATAAATCTATTTATTATTAAATTGAAATGACTTAAAATAATTGAATAGGTTTCGATGGGTATGTTCCAATATCCTTGCCAATCAAGTTTCAGATTGTCTACTTTAATTAAGCATAATATAAGATTAATATACATTTGATTTACTTGATTTCGACCAAAAACTGAATTTTATTAAGTACGATTGAAGCTTTGAATATGTATTTAAGTATCTTTTTAGATTAATTGACAAATATTTTTTTGAAATATATAACCAATTTTTTTTTTTTCATAATACAAGCAAAACAGCAAAACAGCACATTTTTTTAACATTTTATCAATAGTTTTATACACATATATAAATTTATAGTATATTATTTTATATCCAGTTCAATTTTTCTAAAATGCATTTTCACTTAAATGCACATCATTTCCCCCACATTTTCGTAAGAGCTAGATACAATATACATAAATGTTTTTATGCTCATATTAATGTGCCATATAAGTTTTCGGAGATTATTTTTCTCGATAACATGTAAAAGGATTTAAAAGTAATGGACATTTATCGCAACTTTATTCATTGAAAACTTTCTAAAAAATTTAAATGATTGTTTTTTTTTTTTTGTATTTAAAAGCAAAAACATTCAAAACATTATTTTTTTTTTTATAAATTGAAAGTTGAATATAGGTAAAGTGGCGCCAATTTTTCTGTACATTTGCCAAAAAAAAAAAAAAAAAAATTTATCAAATTGTAAAATAAAGTTTTATCGAGAAAATAAATTAAAATAAATTGCATTTTATAGAATGTTTTTGTATTTTGTCATAAAAACAAAATTGGATGTCTCTAACTAAGCGGTTCCCAAACTTTTTCTCTATTGTACCATTAATTTCAATTTTATTTTATTTTAAAAGTAAACTGAGCTCAAGGTTTAAACGAGATCCGAATTTATTTTTAATACTCAACATAGCCGAAAATATGACTTCGTATAAATAAGACGAAACAAAAGACACAAGAATTCACTAACTGATCTCCTTCTACTGTTAAAAATACATCTAAATTTTTATAAAAACGAGAAAATGGATCACCAGAGAATATGAAAGAAAACTATTTATATTAGTCCTGACAATTTCGTCTTTTAATAATATAGAAAGTGAATTATCATCATGCCACTTCACATGATAATTAATCCAAAAGTTTAGAAACTTTAATAAAAGATAAATCAATTAATTCAAGAAGAAAAAGAAAATATTTAAATATAACCTATATACAGGGTTACCAACCTTTTCAAATGTTTCCCCCTAAAAAAATAAAATTTCCCCCTAAAAAACCCCTAAATTTTTTTTTATAGATATTATAACAGCTATACTTATATACCTATGAGGATTTCAAATAGATGCTTGAAGAAAAATATATAACGCACATCGTAAATTATGTGGTTTAATAAAATTATTTATTTATAATAAAATTAGCAGACATAATATAAGGTATCTTATGAAATGCAATCAAAAATATTACAAATGTCATCTAAATCTTCGCTTTTAAGATCATACATCATACCCCTAAAAAAACCCCTGAAACAAATTACCCCCCAAAAATCCCTCTGTCAACAAAAAAACCCCTAAATCTAGGGGGAAAACCCCTAAGTTGGTAACGCTGCCTATATAAAAAAAAAATTTTCGAATATTTTTAAAAAAGTAGGCTAGGAAATCACAATATTATATACAATACTATATACAATCTATATACAAAAAACAAAACAAAACAAATATTGTAGGTCAGTGGTCGCCAAAGTTTTTGAACGATGGGCCACATGGAGTTTTAAAAAATATGAAATTGTAAAAATATTTTTATCAATTTCAAGTGGTTTAAAAAAAATAAAATAAAAAACTATAAGAAATAAGAAAACTGAAATTACTGAAGTAGTAAATTATATAAAAAAATATAAAAAATAAATTATACAAATCAAAAAAAAATTAAAAATATTTTTAGAAATCTTGAAGAAAAATAATAAGTTGCACTTTGATACTTTTAAGGAGCGTCCACATATGCGTGAGTGAACTTTTTGTTCATTGATGAAATTTCGTGTGTATATGAAAGTGCTGTCCACACATAATTTTGATTTAGAATATTCGTGAATGAAATTTGATGTAAAAAAATATTAGTTGCCCAATTATTAAATATGTAAAATATTTATATAAACTTATATATTAAATTAATTATGGTAAAAAAAAAAAATCTTCAAGTTGCTGTGGCTGGATATTTTTTTCTGTCATACAATTTTTTAATTTTTATAATTTTGAAGTATTATTTTCAATTTTAATAATGCATAATATTAATACAATTTTAAAATTAAATTTACAGAAAAGTAATTTTAAAATCGTATTGACAAAAAAAAAGAAATGCGCAAACATTTTTTTTTTTTTTTTAAATTTAAGCTTAAAATTATAAATAACTATGTTATTAAACCCGTGAAAAACCCCAATTTTATATAAATGTTCATATACATGGCGAATATTTCCGCTCATGTAGCGGAAATATTCATGTTCGTTTACGGATGACGAATAATCACTTTTTAAACGAATATTGTGTCCACACATGCGTAATGTCTAAGCGAATAACGAAATTTCATGTTCGTTCACGCATGTGTGGACGCTCCTATAGGAATATTAAAAAAAAAAAGTAGGCTAGTAAATCTACATATATAAATTTTATATACTTTATTTATATATAATAAAAAAATGCAATAGCATTTTGTATATAGTATTGTATATAGTATTGTGATTTGCTAGCCTACTTTTGTTTTAATATTCAAAATTTTATTTTTTATATAGGTACAGTATTAAAATTTTTTTTTAATTTTTTAGTATCAATTTAGCAATCAAAGAGGTAAGATATCATTTTACTATATTTTCTATATTTTTTTTAGTAAAGGATTCTTATAATTTTTAAATAAATTATCTTCAAATGAAAAGAATATTTTTTTTTATTAATTTATTAAATTAAATTTAAAATATTATAAATGTTAATTTATTTTTTCAGCTTAGATGATCATCTCGTTGCTACCCATCATTATCCAAAATATAGTTTTCGTTGTGAATTATGCTCAAAAGGTTATTGCTATCGACCATCATTACTTAGACATCGTGCATTATCTCACGGTGAATTATCATAATGCATTATCTCACGGTGCATTATCTCGAGATAGAAAGGACCACAGACGCGATAATATTAATAGAGACGGAAGAAATGATCGCCGGAACAATATAACTCCATCAAAGAACGAAAAAGATATAAAAACTGAGAAACCATCTACAGAATCTGTTGTAGAAGAAAGGGCAGAAATAAATTATCCTGAGATAGAGTCGTTAACTACTCCCTGTCCAATGGAATCATTAACACCTCCAATTGTAGAAGATAAAGGAGATATTGAAAAAATTTTGGATAAAAATAATGATATTGAATCAAAAATTATTAACAATACAAAAGGTCAAGAATTAACTGATGAAGAAACAAATTCAAGTGATGATGATGATGGTGATGGTATAGATCTTTTTCCTTCTGAAGAATCTGAATCTGAAAATGAAGGGAGATTCAAAACTTCTTCAAATTCAAATGAACGTTCCAAAGTTCCAAGTTTATCCTTTGCTAAATTAAATGAAACTTCAAAAGTGCCATCATTAAAAGAATTGTGTGATGATGATGATCCAAAACAAAGAAATGGACGTAAAAGATATGATTATAAAGGAAGACGCAATGAAAAGAGACGTGCAGGCGCAAGTCGTAGAAGTCGAACTCCTGATCATAGAAGGAAATTGAATGAAATGGAAGAGAAAATTGGGAAAAACGGGAAGGCATCATTTAAATCAACTTTTCAAATTATTGAAGGTGAAGGTAAATTTGATTTTATTTCACATGTTTGGAAAACTGTCTTTTTTATTAAAATATAGATTGAAAAGCGTTTTCAAACTGTTTTGAAAAACTGGCTTCAAAGCTTAGGATTGAAGGATAGAAATATCTTACAATTATCTGTGGTATGAAGCAGCTGCTCTAAAAGAGAATCAGCTAAAAATCAAACTTTCAACTAATTTACTTAGGACGCTACACAGATAACCTTACTTATTTTATTCCACTCGACATTATGTTAGATCAAATTATTTTTAGATGATGCTTTAACTCCATAATCAAATATATTTTTTTTTTTCAGGTCGTACAAAATCGGATTTGAAAAAAAGATTAAACGATCGAGAAGGTAAAATTTCATCGATTTACGTTTACATTTTCTATTTTTAAAGTTATTTTTTTCAATTAAGAAAAGGGTTTTAGTTTTTAATACTCCGAGATATTTATAATAGAATTTCTCTTTTTTCCTTTTCTATTTCTTAATTTCAATATTTGATTTAATGAATTTGTCTTCTTTTCGTTACTTGCACATAGTCTATAAGTTGAATTCTATTTGAATATGAACAGAAAATTTAATTAATAAGACTTGTGAATAAAACCTGCAGTATTCTACCTTGGATTTTGAAAAGCCAACCATAAATTTGAAAATACTTTAAAATTCTTTCCAAACAACATTTGTTTTATCGCTTCGATATAGTAAATGTATATGTGCAATCTAAAACAGTTTTCTTTAAAAACATTCTTGTTTTTTAATCGTTTTTAAAGTAATAATCATAATAAATGAGAGAAACTATAGAGAAATCCCATTTTTTGAAGAAAAAATTTTTCTCCAACTATACATGTATTCTTTTATGTTACTTTCTTTTTCTATAATGTAAACATACTTTAATCATATTAAAATTTTATCATAAAATACTCATTTAATTTTTTTTTTTAAATCTCACTACTCATAGATTACTAACTCATTATTGCTTAAAATTCCAAAATTTTGAACAATTCGTCATAAAAAAATCCATCAACTAATTTAGATTCATTAGAAAAAGCCAGGAGTTATAATCAGAAGAATAGTTCTACACCGCCATTACCACCACAATTTTCAATATCGCAAAAAAAGGACAAATCGGAATCATCAATAGTATCAAGTTCACGGAAAAAATCTATACATTCTAGATTGGGGGCCATGACAAATACATTTAAACCATCAAAAAAGTATGATTCTTCGCCATCATCTTCTACCTCCAATAAGGTATCGATTTTTTTTAAATATAATATAATTGATAAATTCATGATTATTTTCATTTTTCTTAGAAGAGTATTTAAGTTTCAAAGATTATAAATTTTTCTTTAGTCTTATTTTTTTTTTTTAATTATTTTAAATAATTTGATATAATATAAAATGTATGTATTGAAAAAAAAAATTATAGGAAATTGTTGAATTTGAAAAATATTTTCATATTATACATGATGAACGTACATTATCATTTATGTATGAAAGCTAATAACGAATTTTGAGTAAAAATTCTCGTAATTTAAATGGGTTGTAAAGTGAATAACAACTAAAATCAAAAGAAAAGTGTGGTGAATAATTGAAAATTCTACACACTGAATGCTTTTAGAAATAATTGTTTTTTTTTTTCACAATAATGTTCTTTTATCTTAGATTATAATAATTACTTGTGCGTCAAATAACTATATTAATCATTATTTTTATATCATGGAAATATTCTTTACTTTTGTCAAGATGTTTCTCATCTAATTGTATTCATTCATTTAGGGTACTTAATTACATAAGCACATTTAATTCCCTTACCAATGCTCGTAATATATACTAGTAACTTCAATTTCTAATATGCTATAGGTTTATGTGTTTTATCTAAGTAATGAAAAATAAAGGAAAACATTGTTAAAACACTGGTTAAATTTATGATTTTAAAAATGAATAAAGAGAAAATTATTAAAACACCGAATAATTTAACTGAACAAAAGTGATTATCAGCAGACAATGTAAAACATGTTTTACACCCACTAGATATTAAGAACGATTTATTCTCAAAAAATCAATCTGATTCAATCGAGATTATTTATAATCGCTTTTCTATTTTTTTTTACGAAATCTGTTACGGTTTTTTTTTAATTTGAACATCGCTGAATTTTTCGAAAAAGGGAAAATATTTTACATAATTCTACTATTTCCCATAAAGAAAAAATTTATTTTTTTTTTTAATCAAAATATAAAAAGTGTGACCACTTTTAACATATAAATAATTAATTTCTATAAATAAATTTTTTTTTTCGGGAACTATGATATCCCGAAACCAAATTTGAGTGTCCTAGCGGGGTTAAAGAGATTTGATACTCTTTTTCTTGAAAGAAAAGTCTGTCAGCGTCTGCTATACATATTATAAATTGTTATGTCCTTTCTCACTTTTCTATAATTCTAGGTAGGGAAAATGTATGACATGATTATAACAGAAAATATGATTTTAGAGCGTATTATCTTTCTATTTATACATCGCAATTTTATTTTTTTAAAAACAGTACGAGGAACTTATTTTTAGAACATTCTTAAAAAAAATTAAAATAATAAATTTTAAGTAAACGTTTTTTTACATTTGTATTGAGCTAAATAAATATTTAATTATTCTTAAGATCGAATTCCCAAATGTAATCGTTTACTTTGTGTAAATATGATACTTATTATTTATTACAGTTCTATGCAAATATTTTCTATTCCATTACTTTTGAGTTTAAAAGTAATTTCTTGAATTAAATTTTCTTTAGAGGAGTTTTTAACTACTTCTAGAACCTATTCAGTATTTAAAAGTAAAAAATAATTTTTCATTCTTTACAAATAACAATAAATAAAAGAGCATCATTTAAATGCAATTATGAACCCTTTCAACAAAACAACAAACAATGTACTATTAGGGAATTGTTCTGTGCAGTAAAATACTAATATTAACATTATACTCACTTGTATAGATTCTATATTTTGAACATTATAATAATTTTCAATGGTGACATTATTTTAAAATGCCTGCCCTAGAATAGTCAAAGAAATTTACCAAGCTTATCATACTTCCGAAATTCCGATGTTTTATTATCATGACTATCATTATATATTTTTATGTTTTTGTATTTTTTATTTCATTTTTAAATATAAACTAAATTTCTAATACACATACCTTGTCGACCCAAACCCTTTAGATACAACATCAAATCAGATGTAAAAAAAAAGAAAACGTGATTTGGTTTAGGTCTAAAAACGATGAAGCAACCAATTTTTAGATTTTTTCAAAAAGCACGTGCCATAATAAGTAAATTACTAAGTAAATTACATTTTAACGATTTTAACTAAAAGAAGATTCACGGTGTTATAAAATCTAAAATTAGATTTACAGAAACAGGACGTCACAATAAGTAAATATAATACATAATAACTAAATATAATACTAAAAACAAAATAAGACATAGAATTAAGTTAGAACGACGAACCGTAGAAAGAAGTTTATAAATTTTCTTCAATGTTAAAAAACTGTCAAGGAAATAAGGAAATGTCTGAATTATGGTGTTAATTTTTTAAAGTTAACATTAGAGTGTAAATTTTGAACACAGGATTGCTTTGGCCAAAAATCGAAAATAGGTAAAGATGTTAACTAGGTACCTACTCAATCTTAAAATGCACGAAAATTTTAAAATATCTACTAATAAATTAACTAATAAATTAACTCAACTAACAAGACCAATTTCAGCGTTTTAAGAATAGGTAGTGTATGATTTTGAACAATTCTAAAATCGCAATAAAATACTTAATAATAGCATGTATTTTCGTAAAAATCTCCGAATTAATTTTCACTGTCCAGATTAAAATCTAGGTTTTAGTTTGGATTTTTTGTTTTTTAATAAAACTATTTAAATTTTGATTTTAATTTTAAATTTATATATTAAAAATAAAATAAAATAAAATAAAGTAAAAATATTTTTTTTTTTCAGTTTTTCATTTATTTATTTTGTTTTGTCTGTGACATTTCTATTTTAAAATTTTTTTTCATTTTTTTTTTTTTTTACATAAAATAATTAATATTTTAAGCAAGATTTTTAGTCCAGACTGTGTAAATGGCAAGTGAGGCTTCTATTTATCAGACTTTCGATCATTGATTACTTTCAAACAATTACTTTCGAAAGTTTGCAAATGAAAGCACTCTCATTTGAAACGATCACTTTCATTTATTTCATTATATTTTTCTCGAAATAATCGAAAGTTTCGAATTTTTGTTAGAAGAAATAGTTTAAATAAAAACAAATCAAATAACATGAAAACAAAGCGCAGTTACCAAAAAATTTAAATTTCGCTATGGAGGCGCAGCGATGTAAATGTGAAGGATAACACCAACACTTTTTTTATTATTTACTTTTTTTTCAACATAACACAACAATTTTTGCGTACTACTTCAAACATAATACAACAGATTTTATTTATTTTTTAATTAAAAGTAACATAACATAAAATAATAAAATAAAAATAACATAACACAACATGATTTAAGTTATTAAAATTTCGAATAGATTTTTAAGCGTTCACTTGTTTTAAGCGACAAAGATAATTTTTTTTAATTCTTACAAGTCTAAAAAATTTTTCGTCTAACATTACCGCTTTACTTCAATAATTTTTTAATTCTTCATCTATCTGTCAGTTCATCGCGTAGTTCCATAATTAAAAAAAAATTTTTTTTTTCTTTCATATATAAACGTTATGTAAAATTATTAAATTTAAGTCGGACAATCGTACCGGAAATAAAAGTTTCTTCAGTTTACTTAATAAAATCGAAATAAAAAATTTTACAGATATAACAAGCATTTAGCTGTTTGTTTTAAAAAAAATTAAAAATATTGTGTATAAGCGGTAACGAAAGTATGTTGTATTTATTTTTTTTGTTTTGTATTTTCTGTGCTGTATTTTTTTATTTTTATTTTTTTCAAACTTGACTAAAATTTTTAAATTTCCTCTAAACGTACAATGATCGAAAGTGTTCGAAAATTTCATTTGTTTCTTTAATATTGTTGATTATTTTATTCTGGAATGAAAGTACTTTCAAACATTTATAAAAGCGATCAAATTAAATGAAATGAAAGTTTTGAACGAAACTTTCGAACATTTTCGTTTCAATAGAAGCCTTATTTGTACTTATATTTCGTGGTTCCCACATTTTTTTAAAAGGGGCCTCTTTTCGTGATACTCGAGTTATTTTCTGAAAAGTTTCACTCCGTCTGCTAATTATTATTATAGATTTCACTTGTCGGAAAATAAGTGAAACTTAAAAACTCTCTTAAAAAATCAATTATGGTTTCCGTTTATCGTAAAAAAATTGACGGAAAATAATAACATTAAAAATTCAAGTGAAAAGGATTCGATTTGTCTCTAATAATAGAAATATAATGAAATGTAATAATAGAAATGTCCTCCTCGTCACCTGAATCTAATAATTCTATTTTTTTTAAACAGTAAGTAGATATAAATTAGATAATCCAAAATAGATACGGATTTATAATTTTTTTTTAAATAAAAAACAAAAATTTATTTAAATTATTTTTCAATTATTTTGTTTACAAAAATTATAATTTATTTAAAAAAAAAATTTCTTTTCTTTGTATTTTAAAAAAAAAATTTTTTTTGTAAATTTTATTAAGTTTCTTCAATCTGAAACCATAATTTTTTTTTCCATCGTAACTTTGTTTCACATCACTTTAGTATCACATCGGAAATCAAAATAGGCCCCAAAATAAAATTCCCTAACTTTTTCCTGACTTTACTGAAAAAAATTTTTTTTTTCTTTTTAATTAATTTCAATTTCTAATATTAATCTAGTTTTAAATCATTTTTTAAGAATTTTCAGATAAAGTCCTGACTTTACTGAAAAAAATTTTTTTTTCTTTTTAATTAATTTCAATTTCTAATATTAATCTAGTTTTAAATAATTTTTTAAGAATTTTCAGATAAAGTTTTTCCTAATACAAATTGAAAAAAAATTATGAAAATCACCGATTTCCCTATTAGCCTTTCAAAACTATAGATTTAGAACTTGCATAAGATAAGTTCTAATGTCACATTAAAGAAATGTGTTCACATTTTAGTTTTTTCAAAGCTAGAAAAAAAAATTACAGTTATATTCAAAATTTATAAACTTTTTTGTTTTTTATTTTTGTTTTAGGCTAGGTATGCTGATACAAAAAAAATAGTACGCTGTGAAAAAAAATTAGATTTTTCATACTAATTTTTGTTGAAAAATTTTGAAAATTTTTTTTTTAGTTTTTGCTTTGTAGTACGCTGTTAAAAAAAAATGGTTTACTGGGTGACCAAAAAACTATTTTGCAGCTGTTTTTTTTTTCAAACATTTTTCTACCCAGGAAGATAAATGATTTCAAAAACTTGACATTAATTTTTATTTGTAATAATCAGATGTTTATCAAAAATTTTACAGATATTTTTCAGTGTTATTTTTTGCAATCATTTTTTTTTCACAACGTACTAAGCTTTAATAAAAAAAACGACATTTTCGTATAGTTGTAAAAAAAATAAAAATTACAATTAATTTTTTTGGAAACTTGCATAAGAGGATATGCAAGTTCTTTTATGTTAATTTTTTTAATATGGAAAAACTTTCTCTTATGCAAGTTCTTAATGTAGTATAACCTTTATGCAAGTTCTAAAGCTAAAGTTTGGAAAGGCTATAACTGAATTTCCGAAAATGTGGGAATCATGTTACATAAACTTTTCTTGTTGGTTATTGAATTGCTGCTGGTGATTGTTTTAATGAATGACGCTTATATCCATGTGTGGAACATCTCTCGCACATTACCGCAACGAATACAACCGATTTTTTCTTACATATATTTCGTAGCCTGCTTGTAATATGTTTTGACTGGCATTTATGTCTCTATTCCACACAATTAAACATTTTTTGCAATGAGAAAATCGGTGTGGAGTTTTCGAGACAAAATGCCCGTCCAAACAGCTGCTACATTTCTTGGTCGTGTTGTATTCGTTCACCATCTTCAGCTGAATTTTCGGGTGATCCATCAGCATTTTTGTTAACATTTTTAAAGGGGTCCGTATATACCCCTTCATTGGAGAATTGGACATGTTTTGGGTGCTTCCCAAGAAAACTGTTATCATTTTTTCTTTTTTGATAAAGTTTTCTTTAATCCATTTATTTAAAGTATTTTTTCTCCGGATATAAGCGTCAAATCTGATACGGGATATTTTCGGTCCAATGTAGGCTCTGGTTTTTTGTAAAAACCATGATAAAGGGAATTTCACATACTCCGACGTCCAGTTAGTCCACCAATCTTCTGTGGTGCTTCTCTGGACATCATCCTGTAGATTTTCTTGAATTTGTTTTTCTATATTGTATGTGAACTTCTCCAATTTATGTTTTCTTGCATGATGCCCGTTATTAGAATAATACTCTTTTGTTGAGTATTTAATGTTCTCCAAATTAGATAGAACATTTTTCTGGTTGTACGGGTCATCATTTATTGATCGCACAGCTGCCACGAATATTTTATTACCAGGATCTATTCCAATATTCACTGGTGTTGGCTTAAATTCTTTTCTTATTTCAGATGGTTCTTCCTTTTCTATTATAAATTTTATACAACAGGAAGTTCCATCTGTTGTAAAACCAATGCATTTCTTATTGTTTCGTGGTAGCTTCAAGTAATCATTGTAATCAATAGTGTTATTAAAGTGTTCAAAATCTACATTAATATCCTTGTTTATTTTTTTTAAACTTTTCATTTTCGGACACTTTTTCAGCGAACATAACAATTGGTACAAAGCATAATTACTGTAGTCTAAATGCTTTCTAAGACATTTAAAACTCGGCAATAATTTGAAATTCTTCCAAACTTTTTGTTGATTTTCTTTATAAATTTTGAAAAAATCTGGAAGAACTTCAATTGCATCAATTTTATGAAAATGAGCCTTTTTCCATGGCATGATTTTCAGTGTTTTTTTAGAGTTATCGGCGTCCTTTGAAAATAACCATTCCATGTTTTCTTTAATTTCCATGCGATGTTCCTTAATATTTTCGATTTTGTATTTTCAAAGACTGTTGAATATTTTTCTGCCAGAGCTCCGAATAGATTACTACGTTGTTTTTTGTTATATTTTTGTAATCCAATTCTGAGTCTTTCATATTCTGGAGATATATCTTGATGTTTTTTACAATACATCAAACAATAAAAATATGACCGAAAATCAATTTTTTTACAGTCATACTCATTTGAATTCAATTTTCGCATCAATTCGAAATTAATCAAAATTGATGCCTCGTACGCCAAAATACTCATTTCGTCGACATCTTCTTGAATCTTATCATATAAGCTGTCATCTTTTATGACGCTTCTTAATGATAACTTCACTGTTGTAACCCTAGTACCATCGACTATTTTCTGTGCGCGTCTGGCGGTAGTTGTTATTTTTGCTTTTACTGTTGCTTTTGAAGTTGTATCGAGGCAATTCTTTTTCGCAGCCGCAACATTATCTGCTGTTGCCGCTTTTCTTTTTTGATGCTTAGATTTCACTGGTTCTGCTTCTTTTTTTTCCTCCACAACAGCTTCTGGTTTCTTTGCTGCCGCTTTTATTCTTTGGTGCTTTGACTTCACTGGTTCATTTTTTTTTTCTGCCACAGGAGCTTCTGGCTCCTTTGCTGCGGGGCTAATCTTTCGCTTTTCTTTTTATATTATCTGCCGCTTTTATTTTTTGATGCTTTGACTTCACTGATTCTTCTTTTTTTTCCGCCACAGGAGCTTCTGGCTTCTTTGCTGCGGGGCCAATGTTTTTCGCCACTTTAATCAAAGCATCAAAGTGACCAAATATGCCAGAACCATTGCTCTAACTTATTGAGCACCAATAAAAAGTGAAGTTTCAGATGTAGGAAATGAAGAATAATATAAAGTTTAAATTTAGAACTAAAGTTCAATTTAAAAAAAATTAGTGGACCAAGTATAATAGTCGCCATCGTAACTTTCCATCGTAACTTTGTTTCACATCACTTTAGTATCACATCGGAAATCAAAATAGGCCCCAAAATAAAATTCCCTAACTTTTTCCTGACTTTACTGAAAAAAATTTTTTTTTTCTTTTTAATTAATTTCAATTTCTAATATTAATCTAGTTTTAAATCATTTTTTAAGAATTTTCAGATAAAGTCCTGACTTTACTGAAAAAAATTTTTTTTTCTTTTTAATTAATTTCAATTTCTAATATTAATCTAGTTTTAAATAATTTTTTAAGAATTTTCAGATAAAGTTTTTCCTAATACAAATTGAAAAAAAATTATGAAAATCACCGATTTCCCTATTAGCCTTTCAAAACTATAGATTTAGAACTTGCATAAGATAAGTTCTAATGTCACATTAAAGAAATGTGTTCACATTTTAGTTTTTTCAAAGCTAGAAAAAAAAATTACAGTTATATTCAAAATTTATAAACTTTTTTGTTTTTTATTTTTGTTTTAGGCTAGGTATGCTGATACAAAAAAAATAGTACGCTGTGAAAAAAAATTAGATTTTTCATACTAATTTTTGTTGAAAAATTTTGAAAATTTTTTTTTTAGTTTTTGCTTTGTAGTACGCTGTTAAAAAAAAATGGTTTACTGGGTGACCAAAAAACTATTTTGCAGCTGTTTTTTTTTTCAAACATTTTTCTACCCAGGAAGATAAATGATTTCAAAAACTTGACATTAATTTTTATTTGTAATAATCAGATGTTTATCAAAAATTTTACAGATATTTTTCAGTGTTATTTTTTGCAATCATTTTTTTTTCACAACGTACTAAGCTTTAATAAAAAAAACGACATTTTCGTATAGTTGTAAAAAAAATAAAAATTACAATTAATTTTTTTGGAAACTTGCATAAGAGGATATGCAAGTTCTTTTATGTTAATTTTTTTAATATGGAAAAACTTTCTCTTATGCAAGTTCTTAATGTAGTATAACCTTTATGCAAGTTCTAAAGCTAAAGTTTGGAAAGGCTATAACTGAATTTCCGAAAATGTGGGAATCATGTTACATAAACTTTTCTTGTTGGTTATTGAATTGCTGCTGGTGATTGTTTTAATGAATGACGCTTATATCCATGTGTGGAACATCTCTCGCACATTACCGCAACGAATACAACCGATTTTTTCTTACATATATTTCGTAGCCTGCTTGTAATATGTTTTGACTGGCATTTATGTCTCTATTCCACACAATTAAACATTTTTTGCAATGAGAAAATCGGTGTGGAGTTTTCGAGACAAAATGCCCGTCCAAACAGCTGCTACATTTCTTGGTCGTGTTGTATTCGTTCACCATCTTCAGCTGAATTTTCGGGTGATCCATCAGCATTTTTGTTAACATTTTTAAAGGGGTCCGTATATACCCCTTCATTGGAGAATTGGACATGTTTTGGGTGCTTCCCAAGAAAACTGTTATCATTTTTTCTTTTTTGATAAAGTTTTCTTTAATCCATTTATTTAAAGTATTTTTTCTCCGGATATAAGCGTCAAATCTGATACGGGATATTTTCGGTCCAATGTAGGCTCTGGTTTTTTGTAAAAACCATGATAAAGGGAATTTCACATACTCCGACGTCCAGTTAGTCCACCAATCTTCTGTGGTGCTTCTCTGGACATCATCCTGTAGATTTTCTTGAATTTGTTTTTCTATATTGTATGTGAACTTCTCCAATTTATGTTTTCTTGCATGATGCCCGTTATTAGAATAATACTCTTTTGTTGAGTATTTAATGTTCTCCAAATTAGATAGAACATTTTTCTGGTTGTACGGGTCATCATTTATTGATCGCACAGCTGCCACGAATATTTTATTACCAGGATCTATTCCAATATTCACTGGTGTTGGCTTAAATTCTTTTCTTATTTCAGATGGTTCTTCCTTTTCTATTATAAATTTTATACAACAGGAAGTTCCATCTGTTGTAAAACCAATGCATTTCTTATTGTTTCGTGGTAGCTTCAAGTAATCATTGTAATCAATAGTGTTATTAAAGTGTTCAAAATCTACATTAATATCCTTGTTTATTTTTTTTAAACTTTTCATTTTCGGACACTTTTTCAGCGAACATAACAATTGGTACAAAGCATAATTACTGTAGTCTAAATGCTTTCTAAGACATTTAAAACTCGGCAATAATTTGAAATTCTTCCAAACTTTTTGTTGATTTTCTTTATAAATTTTGAAAAAATCTGGAAGAACTTCAATTGCATCAATTTTATGAAAATGAGCCTTTTTCCATGGCATGATTTTCAGTGTTTTTTTAGAGTTATCGGCGTCCTTTGAAAATAACCATTCCATGTTTTCTTTAATTTCCATGCGATGTTCCTTAATATTTTCGATTTTGTATTTTCAAAGACTGTTGAATATTTTTCTGCCAGAGCTCCGAATAGATTACTACGTTGTTTTTTGTTATATTTTTGTAATCCAATTCTGAGTCTTTCATATTCTGGAGATATATCTTGATGTTTTTTACAATACATCAAACAATAAAAATATGACCGAAAATCAATTTTTTTACAGTCATACTCATTTGAATTCAATTTTCGCATCAATTCGAAATTAATCAAAATTGATGCCTCGTACGCCAAAATACTCATTTCGTCGACATCTTCTTGAATCTTATCATATAAGCTGTCATCTTTTATGACGCTTCTTAATGATAACTTCACTGTTGTAACCCTAGTACCATCGACTATTTTCTGTGCGCGTCTGGCGGTAGTTGTTATTTTTGCTTTTACTGTTGTTTTTGAAGTTGTATCGAGGCAATTCTTTTTCGCAGCCGCAACATTATCTGCTGTTGCCGCTTTTCTTTTTTGATGCTTAGATTTCACTGGTTCTGCTTCTTTTTTTTCCTCCACAACAGCTTCTGGTTTCTTTGCTGCCGCTTTTATTCTTTGGTGCTTTGACTTCACTGGTTCATTTTTTTTTTCTGCCACAGGAGCTTCTGGCTCCTTTGCTGCGGGGCTAATCTTTCGCTTTTCTTTTTATATTATCTGCCGCTTTTATTTTTTGATGCTTTGACTTCACTGATTCTTCTTTTTTTTCCGCCACAGGAGCTTCTGGCTTCTTTGCTGCGGGGCCAATGTTTTTCGCCACTTTAATCAAAGCATCAAAGTGACCAAATATGCCAGAACCATTGCTCTAACTTATTGAGCACCAATAAAAAGTGAAGTTTCAGATGTAGGAAATGAAGAATAATATAAAGTTTAAATTTAGAACTAAAGTTCAATTTAAAAAAAATTAGTGGACCAAGTATAATAGTCGCCGTAAAAATTAGTTGAATTAAATTGTAGAGGATCATTAATAAATTGTCGTTGAAGGAAAGTTGTTCTCAATTGAATTCACTTTTACTTAGTCCATTTTTTTTTGTTTACAATACATGATTATACAATACATGATATAATTAATTATGTTATCGAAAATAATTTTTCAAAATTTATTTTTCTGGTGGTTATAACAAGAAAAGCAAAAATGTAACTAAATAAATATTTGCATCGAACAGTCTAATAACAAACAACATTGTATTAGACACGGATACTTGGGACTCTTCAAACATGATTTTAATATCTACATATTATTTATAAATTAAATCTAATTATTAAAGTTTTGTAATTAAGTTTGAAAAATTAATTGACGGGAAAAATTATAAATAACAAAATAAAAGTTATAAAAAAGGAAATAAGTTATATCACATAAATATGAATTAAACAAATATTATATATTCAAAGTCCTACACTTCTCATATTCACAAAAAAAGTTTAAAAAATAAAATCTTGACTTTGTTATTTAATCAATGAAAATTTTCCTTTTCAATGAAAAATCAGATTTTACACCCTTAAAATTCACTTAAATCCTAAAAAACTTTGATTATTTCGTGTATAAATTTTATTTAGTTTTTTATTTTGTTTTTTTTTTTAAATCCTAATTCTTAAAACAAACAAAATCTGTGTGTTTTGGATTTAAAGTACTTACATAACTATATAATTTCAATATAATTTTCAATTACTTTTTCAATTATGAGAGCACACTTGATAGTAAAAAAGAACTTTTCCAAAAAGAAAATTTTACTTTAAAGAAATAGGAAAAAAAAAATTCTATCTTATAAATATTTTCATTTAAAGAAATAAACTTTCTTAAGTCATCACGTGTTTATTTATTTTTTTTTTAATCTAAAATAATTGAAAAAAAAAATAAAATTTTAAAGAAATTCTTATCATTTTTTTAAAGTAAGTATAAAATTGAAAAATAAAAAAAAAAATTTTCTGGATAACTTTCTTTATTTGTTTATATAATATTATTAAATTTTTTATTGACCAATATCCATCTACTTGCAAGAAATTTTTAAATTAAATTGAACATGAATTGAATGTTAAATAAAACAGTTTAGGTCTAGTCTACCTATATGTCTATTTATATGATTTTAATTTAATTTAATTTTTAATTTATTGTAATTTAGAACTCAAAAATTATTATTCTCCAATTATTTAATTATGTAATATTCTTTATATTTTAATTTAAGGAATACCTAATCGTTTCAAAAACAATTTTTTATTTAGAAATAAATAATTAATGTCCTTGGGGATTGTTTATGAAATTTTTTTTTCTCTAAGGAAATCAATACAAAGAATATTAAAATTTCTAAGAATTAATTACAATAATCTGATTTAAATTGCTATTAAAAACTAAATTGAATTCAATACAATAATAAACAAATATATTTAGTTACACAATAATAATTATGTATAAAATATAATATAAATATAATATACACAAAATAATGTGATAAAATGTATTGTAAATTTTATAAATGATAAAATTCTGAAATTGAGTGTAAATGGTGGAATAAAAAAGAATATAAGTATTAAATTAAATAATTTTCAAGAATAAAATGTCATTATTAAATTTAATATTTAAGTTATATGAAATTATCCTTAAGGGTTAAAATTCACGCAAAACAAGCTTTATTAAATTGTCTGTGAAATAATGTGTTCACTGTTCATTCAGTAATGACACTTAAGATTTTTTCCATGAATTTCATAGCCAAGCAAAATCAACTTTTTTATGATTTAAAAAAAAAAGAGTCAAAATTCCAATTAGTGAATCCTTTAAATTTTTACACATTGTTAATAGAGAGGAAAATTTTTTTTTTTATAAAAATAAGAAAGTACAAAAAATAGAAAACATCCATAGAATAACCATAGAAAAAACCCACCTGAGGTAAAATTATCTATTCGATTGTATTTTTTTTATATAGATATCATACTAAATTATTTACATATATATATAAATACTATGTACTTATATTTTATACGACAACGACAACCGATGATGGTGATGATAACGATGAAGAGGAGAAAATTAAGGTTGATTTGAATAAAAAATGATATTGTTGAAATTTTTATAAAAAAAAAAAAATTAAAAAGTACCCTCGGTAGACCATTAACAGATTTTCATAATTGTCCTTAATGACTTGTTATTGTGTTGAATTGTTCTTCAACTTTTTTTTTTCTCATTTGTTCATTCATCTTCTTTTCTATTTTGTGGAAAATCTGTTTTCACAATTAAATTGATTTTTCACATCATCATTTATAGTCATCATAATATATACTTTTATTTCATCATTATTTTTATAATAAAACACAAAAAATAAAAGTGTGGACATTGTAGAATAAATAATTTTATTTTATAACATTTATAAAATTTGAAAATTATTTCAATTTAAATAGAACTTAAAAACAAAATAGTTTGATTAGATAAAAGTTGAATAGCGCTATGATTCTGTATCGAAAGAATTTAGAATTGAAAAAGCATCTATTGGTAAGTTTTATACTTTCAAATATACGAAACAGAGTATATGTTGAACTTGATTGCAATAATCTATGCAGTTCGAAACATTTGATTAAGTACTTCAATTTTTATCGAGAGTACAAAAAATTAATCCCAGAAACCTTTACTTTCGAAGTCCAAAAAACTGCTAGCAGAGACATTAAGAAAACGAACTTGAAATTTTAATATGTTGGTCGCTTCAAAAAATTACTTAATGTTTAATATTATCGAAAAAGCATGTTCACAAAAAAAGAATTGATAAATAGTAAAATTTAGAAATTATTTTTTTCGCACAACTGACTCTTCTGAATTTGGATAATTTTACTAAAATATCAATAATTTCATTAAATTAACAAATAACTAATTTCTAATTTTATTGATTGTTGTAATCGAATGGGTAATGATGAATATAAAATATTTATTATGGTAATTTTTTTTTTGGAACAATTGAAAAAATCAGGATAATGTTGTGATATATTGTAATAATATAGGTATTTAAAAACAAAAAACATTATGTTATTTTCATATGTGCATAAGGTTTATCTGTTTTTATTTTGTTATACCTACATTCACACAACATTATATTTGCTTAAATTTTTATTTTATAGCTTTCTATCTATTTGATTGCATAATTTTATTAAATTTACATAATATAAGCAACGTATAAATTTGCATAAAAACTATAAGCAAGTATATTATGTTGTATATGCATTTCATTTATTTGAATGTTGAATAAAACCATTCAATTTTTAAAAAATAAAACAAAATTATTTTTATAAGGACGAAAAGGTTAATTTTAATTTAACAAAAGATTTTTTTGATGTTTAAATTAAAAAAAATCTAATTAAAAATTTATATGATAATATCAACATTAATTATTTGTTATCTATGGTAGAATGACTAATAATTGTCACCTGAAAAAATTGATTTGTGAAATCTTTGTCTAGAACTTTGCAATAAATCAAATTTCCATAAAAAGAAGCTGTGTTATTTTTATTGAGTTTAGAAATTGAAAAACACATTTATTAGGTTTCAAATGTAACGTAAAATCAGATATAGTTTCTTGCATTTTATAAATAGTGTAATAAAACTATCTAAATGCTTTTTTTTTTAGAAAATATATAAAATATTAAAAATTAAGCATACGTTAATCACTACACTCTTACTTTTGAAATAAAAAAAAACTAATCATTATGTAGATTTCAAAATATTTTCATTATAGGATATTTAATTAATATAAATGAAATTTTCTACTGCACACAAATATTTTACATTATGTATGAAAATAGTTTCGAAATAAATGTACATGCCTATAATAGAAAACAAATTAAAAAATATTTATATAATTTTAATAATGGTTGGTTTTAATTAAAAAATAAAATATTATACACATTATGATGTTATGTACTTACTTACATATAATTATACATTTTATATAATTTTACACTCAAAAATGTGTATTATATATATGTATTTCAATAACTCTAATTAGATCATAATTTTCAATTTAAATTATATTTTTTGTCGCCCGTTGATATTATAAATAATGCAGTACGACAAATTAGCACAATTATAATTTTGTGAACCTAACAGTTTATTCTCCACCTTTCTAGCACCTAACATTAAAAATTTTAATTATTAAAATAATTGTTTCTTGATATAATAAATAAATTTTTTTTGAAGTCAAGGCAAAAATTCTGATGAAATAGCCGTATAAAAAAAGTAACTCTATACCACAAACTTTCTTGGTCCATTACTAGGACAAGTCCAAGAGAGCACAATCATTTCTATTACAATTGAATTTTTAATAATGTCAATGTTAAGAACTATAACTTTAGACATTATTAATTTTGATTTTAAAACTAATTTGATGATGATGCAGCAGCGCGGAAAATCAAATGATTATTTGTTTACAAAACACAATATTTAGTTATCCAAATTGAAAAAATAATAATGGTATTCAGAAAAAAAAATTGAAATATTTTTCTAAAACATACATATGTATGTCCGTGCATGCATACGATTTAGTAATCTACATAAATATAATAAATATTAAACATCAAAGTGATATAAATCAATTTGAAATTTACGGAAAAACAACCTTTATTTTTCTTAATTTAATAATTTACTTGAATTAAAGAAAGTGTGAAAATACATGAATAAAATTTTCCAAATGAAAGAAATAAAAGAAAAATCTGAAAATTTTTGTATTTTTATATGTGATGAAAAGTGTGAAAATCATTATTTTTATCTTTGATATTATACATTCAAAAGAAAGAAAAAACTTAAACCCTACTCTTAAAGATTTATTATTCATATGCATAAAAAATTGTAAACATATATTTTTTTTGCGGGAAATTTTCTTTAAAGAAGAAGCTAAAAACTATATATTTCCAGTTTAGTAAAAATATTTAGAATTTTCTAAATCGTAAAACTACATCAATTTGTACAATTTAAAATTTATAAAATTTTTATACCCTATATCCATATATTTTTCTTTTTACTTTCGATCAATTCTTAAAATTTTTTATTCAATACTTTGGAATGACTTTTCGAAAATATTTTGACTTATATATCAATTTTATGTTAATAAAACGAATACACAAACCAGATTTAGGCGAGAATTAAAGAAGAAAATTAAAAATTTCACAACGCTGTGTTTTATAAAATTATATATTAGCTACACATTATTATTAAAAAAAATTGTGAAGAGAATATTATCATATAACTATTCTCTTCTACTAATGTGGAACTAATTCATAAACGTTTAAAGTGATTGATTAGTCTTATTTCTTCAATTTTCTATAGTTTAATAAAGTTTATTTTATAGTTAATTAATGTAGTTTTTTTAACCTTTTTTAAACTTGAAAATATTAAAAGTTAATATTTTTTTTACTTAGAAATTATATTGTGTGTAAGATGTAACCATTGTTTTTTAAGTATGATTTAAATTTAAAATATCAGAAATTTTTTTTATTAAAAAAAAATGATTTTAAGTTAAAAACATTTCTTCTTATTTTAATGTAATGTGCAATTTGAACATAATATATACAACAGTCAAGAATTTCTACATATATGTATATCAAGTTGGCAAAAATAAATTATACAAAATGAAAGATACATTTTTATGTCTTACGATTTTCCGTATCCCAAGAATCAAAAAAGGGAAAAAAATGTTTTTAAATATACGAACAACATAATATCACGTTACTGGATGAAGTATAAAATATAATTTTATTCAAAAATTTTCATAACTACTCTACTACTACTATTATAATAATAAAAAAATCATTAATTTTCCAAAAAAAAAAATGTAAATAATATACTATATAAATATAAAGCATATAAAAGAAAAATATTTGCAATTTTATTTTCATTTTAAGTGGTTTTATAATTTACCACAAATAGTAGGTATTTTTAAAAGTAACAAGAGTAGTTGTAAGAATTTTGTTCACATAAAAAAAAAAATTAATAAATAAATAAAATAAAATTTTGGAAATAATTTCATTTTAAACAGAATATAAAAGAAGGAATATCATAAATCTTTAATTTTATTTTTTTTATATACACTGTTAGTACACCACTTGGAATGAATGAATGGCAGATGACTATGACGACGACGACGACGATGACGATGAATTCATATATATATATATGTATCATAATCTTGTCTGAAGTTATTTAATATTATTTCAGACATAAAACTTATAAAATAAGTTGAAGAAAAACTACGATATTATTTTTCTTTTTCTCATTTTATTTTCTACATTCTCTTGTAAATAATAAAATATAAAAAATTGTGAATATAATTCTATTATATTAAAAAAAAAAAAAATTTTTATTATTTATTTTGTGATACGGGAAATTACAGCCGGATGTAAATGTCATTTTTTTTTTGTAAATGAAAATCAAAAAAAAAACTTAAATGCTGACATTTTTATTTTCTTGCAGATATGTATATGTACATTAAGAAAATATATATATGTACTTAGTTTAAAAAATGGAAAATTTTAACCGAAATAATAGAATTATTATTATTTTGTCGTTTGCATGAGAAGATATTATTTGTTTACCTATTTAAACAAAACAAAAACAAATATATTTTTTTAAGAAAATAAATAGAATAATATATGAATGTTAAAACCTATCATAAAGACAAATATAAAAGAAAAAACTTAACCCTGCTTTTGATGAGTAGAAATTTACTAAAATTCTGTATACATACATTATAAACTCTTAATATAAGTTATTATTTTGTCAAAAATCTATCTATTAATGACAATTTAAAAAGAAAATTTATAATTATTTTTTTTATTAAGAATTTCATATATTTATAAAATTATAATGCACTGCTTGTATTCTTTGATATTTAATTTAAATTATACACATACATATTATCATCATGTTTTCATCATCATTGAGATCCTTGTCCTTCCATCTACATTACTTTTTCCTTCTGCATTACTTTAATTTAACTTTCTTCCAAATATTGATCTTCTTTAATGTGTAAAACAACTTTAGTGCCCCATTCACATAAATCCTGAATTATCAGGGCGAATTATAAAAACCGCCAAATGTATTGTTCATCATCATTATCGTTTAATATAACAGTGACTTTATCAGCAACAAAAAAAGGTGCCTTCATTTTAATATTTAATCAACTTCTTCCGCATATGTTTCTGATGCTTCTATTTGTTACCATCAATTTTCATCTTGAAGAATAGAAACTTTTAATTAAGCTTGGTTTGTACTATTTTCGTATCCTTTGAATTTTCTTTCAATAATTGATAATTAAATTAATGTGTTTATAAATTATGTGACTTTTTGTGAAATGTTAAGATAATGTTAACAATCTTTTGAGATGAACCAGTACAAAATTGGATTTGTATTTATAGTTTTATTAAGATGCTTTTATGCTTTAATTTGCTAGATTATGTAATTATTTATAAAAAAAAAAGAAGAAAGTTGACCTCTTTGGGCAAAGTTCAACCATGCGTTTTACTTTTTTAGAATTTTAGATTTATTACATTGGAATTTATTCGATTCATAGGTTTCTTATATATTTAAAAATAGTACTGTTAAAATTGCAAAATAATATAAATAGGATATTAAATTATTAAATACTATTTTCAGAAAAAAAATACTTGAAAAAAAACAAAAATATTTTTAATGAATAAAATTTTTGTTCTTTGTCCGCAGCGCAGATGTGGTAATCCTCTTCGACAATCGACATCAGGAAATATGTATTTTTATTTTATTTACATATTTCGTATATAGAAATTCTGATTGAATTCAATCTGCTTTCAATCAACTAATGAATAAGAATAATTAAAATCAATAAATGAAAAAAATAATTCACAAAATGTATGCATGTACCAAAACTGACTGAATTTAAATATATAAATTTAAAATACATTATGATTAAATATAGGAAATTTCGCTGTTATATATCTGTATTGTATATTTATTACCTTCTATTAAAAAAATTCTAATTTCCATCATTCTCTGGAAAATATAGTTTTTTTACTTTTTTTTATTATCTTATACCACACTAAAAAAAATTAAATTAAAGTTTATAAATTAAACACTATTCTATAAATTATTCTGTTTTAAATGAAATGCTTGGTGATACAAACATGTAATTAGATATAAATTAATATCATCATCAAAATAAATAATAAAATAATTTAATAATGTATTAAATAATTTAATTTTATAATATTGATTAAATCCTAACAAGTTTTTTTCATAATGTACATATTTGTACATAGTGATTTACGTAAATATATATGCAGAATTGTACATATGTTCAAAAATTAAAATTTTTCTAGTTATTTTGTCTTTTCTACAGATTTACAGATCAAATATGTTATGTTACAGGATTAAAAATATCTTTCCATGTGTGTATGTTATATTTTGTAGCTATTCAAAGCTATCATATATACTTAAACAAATAGTCGGGTAAATATCATAATTTAATGATGTGTATATGACTACCAGAAACAATTTCCAAATCAAGTATCACACGACACAACACCTTTTACTGACTGAAAAAATTCTCATGAAAACTAGAAAAATAATCTCTTTCAATTCAAAAAAAAATTTTTTATCTTTTTTTTTTTATAATTTTAAAGTAAAGTACTTGGGATATTTGCACTTTTATGTCAAAGTGAGAGCTAAAAGTATATTTTATTTTTGCCATTATAATTTTTTTTTTGGCTTGATGCCAAATTTTCATCCTTTATGTGGTAATTTTACTGAGCCAATACGTACAGAGACTCATTTTTAATAGCATTAATTTTATTTTGATATCTGATGCATGGATTTTATTTCCGTATACTTGAAATGAAAATAAAATAAAAAATTAAAAAGGAAAAATAATTTTTTTTATTTTAATTTTTATTTTTTATTTTTTTCATTTGTCTGGCGTTAAAGTTTCTGGTAACATTTGACGCCTACAAGCTTTAAAGGAAATATTTAAAAAAAAAAATAATAATTATTTAAATTCGAACAAGTTCATTCGGTTTTGTTTGTGACTTTAGGATCGCACTCAAAACTGTATTAAAGTAAGTCTTATTAAGAATATTTTACATATTCTTAATTATTCAATATGTTAATTAAAGTTTCTTAAACTATTTACATAAATGGCGGCATAAAATTGGACCGTCAAAAAATCGCTGCCACTCATATTAAAATAAATATTATTTAGGAAGATTAATTTCCGAAGAGTACTAATATTTTTTTTTTGTATTTTTGATATAAAATTATAAATGTTATGATTATTGATTTGATCTGAGTTTGCTGAAATTCTGGGTATACAGTCTACTAACATAACTTTCATATTGAAAATCCCTTTTAAAATTATTAATTCAGATGGTGTCATGAATTTTCTTTTAATTTAATTATATTTCCTCTGGATTTTTGATGTTGAAAGAAAAAATAAATTTAAAACAAGTCATTGAACTCTCCGGGAAATAAAATAAAATTATGATAAAAAAAAGAACATATTTATGTCGGAAACATTTTATTTATTTACATATTTTCAATCAAATTTATGATCGTAGCCAAAAAACTTGTTTATAACAAAAGGTGTATAAAATTAAAAAAACATAATATGTATTTACCATAATTTAAGGCATTTGGTTTTTTAAAATCAATAAAAAATATAAAATATTGTGTTAAAAATATTTTAATTAAAATAAAGATTTTATAGTTGAATAACTTGGTACTTTTAGAAATCATATTTTCTTGCACTTTCCGAGAATTTAAATTTAATTGGATTTCTGTCCTACTGATATTTTACAACCGCAAAGAAATTAAAATTATTTCTGGATTTTCATAAGGTTATCAATACTTAAAATTTTCCTTAAAATAAATAAAACATCTCAATAGAAGAGGCATAAGTCCTAACTCTGTATAAAATTATATTATATCTAATATATATATATATATATATATATATATATATATATATATATATATATATATATAATATTAAATAAATAAAGAATTTCTGGATCTTATTGTTAAATCTTAATCAAAATTTAAGAATACAAAAGTATAAAATATGGGAACAAAATTGAATTTAAAAACTTAAAATTACAATTCAAACAAAATAGATAAATCGGGCCTGTTTAGGGATCAAAAAACTATACTGGCATAGAAGTACCCTATTTTTGTAAAATTTTGAAATATCCTAACAATAGATTTTGTTAATTTTTGTTTTAAACTTTGTGTTTACCAAATATTTTTTGTTTATCTAATTTTGACATTATATTTAACCCGAAGCCGGATCACCATGATTTTATCGTTTTTTGAGATGGGGGACCCAGTTTTCTTAATAACATTTTCTTATTTTTAATTTCATCCTTAAAACTGTGAATTGAAATCACATTTATCTTAGTGAATTAAGAACGAAATAATTTCTGATATTTTATATTATTTCTAAAAAAATTTTCTCATTTTGTTTTATTTATTTTCTGATGAATTCTCAGTTTTCACTTTTGTAAAATATTTCTTTAAAATTAATCTTATTGAATAAAAAAATTCAATCTGTTTTAATATATACAGACGCATACGTATATAATTATATGTTATTATATAATGTTTATACATATTATACATTTTTTTTAAAAGGGAATCTTTAAATTACCCGAATATGTACATATATAAAAATTGATTTAAAAATATTGACAGAATATATATAAAGATATAGTATATAGATAAAAATTAAATTAAATTGTTATATTTTCCTCTTTTACCACTATATGGACGACAAAACTTCTAACAGTTATGTAACTTTTACTGCAGAAATTGGCAGAAAAAAAAGTGCTGAAAATTCTATTTTTTTTTTTTATTTCTTGCTCCCAAATGCAGATACTTTTATATAGAGAGTGAAATGAATTTTATGTTTATTTTCACCGGAATAATTTAATGATAAAATTTTTTTTTTATTCAGAATTTATTTTTTTGTGCGAAATATTTTATTGTTAACTCTGTTCAATTCTTGCCAGGAGAATTATTTTTCAATGTACATTATAAAATAAAGCGGGAATAAAAAAAATCAGAAATATCATTTCAAAGCTTTTATATTCCAATTTATCATGTATTATGCTTTTGAATTCCCATTCTTAAAAAAAAAGGATAATATAGTAACAATGAGTAGTAAAATTGGGTTCGTCGTTTTTTCATTATTATTTCTTTTTTTACAGAAAATATATTTGAGACTGACATCAAATTTTTTTTTGTCAACATATTTGATTGGTTTCATACACAATGGTGATACGAATTGAACTTGTAACATTTATTTTCACAAAAAAAAAAATTGAATTACAAAAACATAAAAATTGAATTACATCCTGATAATGGTATAGATAATGAATCATTTTCGCCAGAAAAGTTCATTTTGGTTTCTGTTTTTTTTGTGTCATTAAGTTTGAAAAAGTTTTATGCACAAATGTCAAAGTTTTTTTTTAAATTTATTAATTTTTATAAATAATTTGTTGTAGTTGTATGTAAATAAATAGATGCGATGTAACCATATGATTTTATTAAATCATTTCAAAATGTGTGGAACTACCTATTATGTTAAAATATTAAAGAAGATAAAAAATAATTACTGAAAAACCGTAGTTTTCGTATTTTATCTTAATCAGAACGGAATCTGATAACACCTGCTAAAATAGTTAAAATCACAAACCAATAAATAAAGAATTAATTTCATTCTTTTTTAAAAGTAATCCAATCTATTTAAAATGATATACAATAACCAAGGAAATTAGATTTTAATAGTGAAATATTTTTATTATTTTTTTTTTAATCATGATCACGTCAACACACACCGTAAGAATAGCTCTCATAATTGATTAACAAAAAGAAGAAAAAAAAATTAAATTTAACAAATGAGGTAATTAAACCTCAACAAAAATATTCTGAATTTATTTTATAATTTTTTTTTTTTTTTTTTTCGATTTTGCAGCTTGATTGAAAATTTCAGTCACGTTTATTATCAATAAATTTTATCGTATTTTTCTACCCAATGCAAAAATTATTGATACGATTTAATTTTTATTTTTGCTTTACGAAATTATTATTATTTAGCTTCGAAAGAAAAATTTTCATTAATGAGATAATTTTAATGTGATTTTTTTCGTTTAATTCATCTCGTAAGAATTATAAGAATATGTAAAATATATATATACAAAAATACAATACATACATTTATATAGTAAAAATTACATAATGTGATATATGAATGGTTGATTTATAGACCTCTTATGGATTATTTTAATTTTTTATTAGATTATTATTATCGGATCTTTTCGCATAGTATACCTATACCAAATACTTAAAATATGATTTTTGTCAATTAATTTTTGTCAATTTATTTCAAATTAACCCGTCGAATGAATTATTTTATCATGAATTTACTAAATAACGGAATTACATACATGTAATAAGAGTATACACATCTAACTTTCAGCGGTTGTAAGGAATCACGACTTACGAAGTAGTTTTATGAATAGTTGCCTATAGAAATATTAATTTCCTTTATAAAATATCAGTTTTAATTTCAAAATGTCAATAACATAAGTATAGTACGCATAATTTACATATGTATTAACCAAATTTTTTGTTCAATGTTTTTCAAATTCAAATTCCTTAATAATTACAAAATTTGTATATTTTTTGTTAAAATAAAATTTAGATTAATTTAAATCAAAAACAAAAAATCTGATAATTTTCAAGGTAATACGTTTCATGTTTTGAATTTATAACAAGTAAATTGTCTTTTTATCTTATATATATATTTTTTTAGAATTAATTTTTCATCAATACTCGTTCCTAAAGAGAAGTTTAAATTAAAAAGGTTGATTTTCATCAAAAATCACAAATATATGTAAAAGAAAAAGTTTTAAGAAATTTTTACTTTTCAATGAATAAGGTTGTTTTATGTAAAAAAAAAAAAAAAAAATACTCAAAATTTGAATAAAGAAATTAAATAAAAATTATTTTCACGGGAATAAAATTTTGAATTTTAATTATGTCTCATCTGTAAAATCAAAACATGTAATCGAAATTTTAATAACTTCCACAAGAATGGCATTAAAAATCGAAATTTTAGGTGGTTGCAGATGGGTTACATTACTATTTATTTGTGTTGATATTTGCTATTTGTAAACAGATGCTAATCAACTTGAAACACCTTTGCCATTATGTGCAAGGAGTAATTTTGCATAAACTTTTTATTGTTGAATATTCCAAATGTATGATTTCAACAATTTCTAGCTATAAAACTCTTTATTTTAGGAACCCTATACATTTATATCAAAAACTGTAGATCTGACACGAAAAATTGACTTGCATTTTTGAACAAAAATAAAAACAGGAATAAAATTTGATTGACTAAAAATGCTGTGTGCTGGCGTTGTGTAATTACATTCATTAATAGAATTTAAGTCTAACAAATAAGTTACAATTATTTGATTTTATCGTAAATATATTTTGGGGCTCGTTAATTTTTATAATGTCACAATGTCGTATATAGGTGATATTTATTTTAATAGGTTGATTAATACTACATTTTTCCTACAAATTTATTTTTATTCAAGTATAAAAAAAATTATTCAAAAACCTTAATGAGCCAAATAAAATTATTTTCTTATTTTTCTTCTTTTTTTTTTTCTTTGGAAAAGTTAAAAATTTGCTAATTTTAGGGAAAAAAATTACTTGTTAACATTATTTTAACTTTTTTTTTAATTTTCTTAAATAAAACAAAACAAAAAATTTAAAGAGCAAAAAAATTAAAATATTAAAAAAGTTTCTGTATTTTTTCAGTAAGCACATTCAAGACTTCTTGTATATTTTGTTTTCAAAATGTCAGTTTCAGAACACTTAGTTTCCAATCTCACTGTATAATAAACGTTTAATCTTCAATCAAGATTTATTTATTTGCGTATTGAACCCACTATATACATTTATTATGTATTTATATAAGATAACCCCATAAGCACATTTTCGAAGAAGTCTGTCAGCTAAGCGGATATTTTTTAAAAAATATAAAGTTATTGTTATCTAAAAAAGTTAACAAAAACGTTAACGTTGACATTTAAAATCTTAGTTTAAAAAAGGTGAAATAACAAAAATGATTTCGTTGTGATTATGTGGGATATCTTTTACGTCGAAAACAAATAAATATAAAATTTCTAAACTTATCTATTAATTAACTGAAATTCGTTGAATTGAAGTCAAGTTAAGTTAATTCGTTGTTGAACGGAATTATATCGATGCGCCATAAATTAATAATGGAAGTACAAGGGATTTGATGCTACAACAGTGTTGTCGTATATTTATTTATGAATATCTAAATTAAAAAAATTGTGAAAATCTAACACAATGAAAATGAAATTGAAAAATTGAAAATATAAATCGTTTATTTTTGTAATAATATTTACTTAAATTTTTGAAAAAAATTTTTATTTAATGAGTTTTTATTTTTATTAAGAAAATTTTCTTTCACTTTGTTTGCAAATTATCTTAATCATATATGTTTATCAAATGAATTACATTATTTTATTTCATTGTAATAATTAGGGAGGTACTTAGGTACCAAATACTATATCCGCTTAGAAAAAATATATTTTTGGTACGTTACTATGATACCAAACTAGTAAAACCAAGTTAAAGAAGAGTTATCGTTTGAACTCTAACTCGATCTTATTTCATATTGTTGAAGTAAAAATGAAAATGTTCTTATTTGCTAGTTTACGAGGACCCTGATAATTAAGTTAAATAGTTTTGTGTATTATTAAAAAAAAAGTCAAAAATTGTGTTTTTTTTTTCAAAAAAGTTTTAATTCTTAAATACTTTAAAGACTTTACGTGATTTATTAATAATTTAATTGTTTTTATATGTACTGTGTACAGGGAATATGAATTTCAATCAATAATAGTGACTTTAAAATGTACTTGAAACATCATAATTCATCAATCATCACATTACAAAAAGTATCATATTTCATTCTATATTGTTATTATTTTATTTTCCTTTTATTAAATAAATTAATTTAATTATAATTAGTATTTATAATAACATAAATTTATTATACATTTATGTAGATATATAATTATATACTGTATATAAAATATGAATTCTATTATTAATTAATTTGATAAGGAAATTAAAAAAAATCATACAACACTAAATACATATGTACATTATTTCCTTAGTCCAAACAAAATCTCTTTAGAAATACAAGAAATAGTTATGGTAGAATTTAAAGATATTTTTATACATTATTGTTATTTATTTAATACATTAAAATTGTAAAATAATCCCCAAAGATGTAAACATTATATATGTATGAATGCATGCACCTTTCATTGAAGGAGAACTTGTATAAAGTTTCATATACTATTCTCTTTATTTGTCTGGTTATGATTTATGATCATGAATTATAAAAAGCAGCATAATATTTTAGAATGAAGGCGGAGACAAAGAATAACAAAAAATAAGAAATTAAGTTGGTGATAAAAAAATATTACTTAGAGAGCACAATGATTTATTTTCAATTTGTTGAATTAATATTTGGAAATAAAAATACATTTATAAATATATGTCTTAGCTATGGTTTTTCTTCTATGACAATTTAAACTTTAAATTTTTTCTATAACTAATGTCTTTCAAAAAAAAAAAAGAAGTAGTGTCCGAGAGTTATTTTAACCTAATTTTAGGAAGAAAATTACATAAAAATGTTTCTCGAACAAAATAATTTTTTCAAAAACGTTAGGTAAAGAATAAATCTTCTATGTTCTTTAAAATTATGATTTAAATCAGTTTCGTGTATGTTTAACCAATTGAAGTAAAAATATTTTTACTTCAATTGTTTTAGTAAACTTAACGGAATAAGAAATTTTTATAATAAAATAAAAATAAATGATGAAAGCATTGAAAATTATATACTCTATCCTCACGAGTTACAGAATATCTAATTTTAAACTATTTACTTCTGTTAACTTCGTGAAGATGTAGTGTAGAGTATCCCTTGCATATTCTACTGTTAGGTATCTCTTGGAAATTTTTTACTAAAATCATAGTTAAAAACTTATTATAACAAAGTATTGAAATAATTTAGCTTGACGATGTGTACAACATACCTTCTTAATAAGTATTGAATATAATCCTGTTTATTAATTCTTTCAAAATTTATTTTAATATATTTTCTTTTAAAATTAGATGGATATTTGAAATTATAAAATTCTAATGTTTGTTTTTGTTTTTTTCCCCAACAGTAATAATTTAACTTTTAACTGATATATTTACTCTATTTACTCAAATATGTATTTTTATGTTTCAATAAAACTAGTCAAATAAATTTTTAAAATTTTCAAGAAAATTTTCTTCTTAAAACTTCCTTTAAAATGTTTTTCACATTTCAATTTTATTTTTTTACTCTATATATTATATATTTATATATTTTATTATTATGTAAACAATATATGTATATTATATATGAATGTATGTATTATATTTAAATTATATGTATATGTATTCCTGATTTTTTTTTAATAATATTTTAAAAAAAATAAAAAAAATTTATTTCGTTAACATTAAAATATTTATAATTCCCTGAAAATACTGAACGTTCATTTGAATGCTTTTTTCCTTTTATATATATATACATATATTCAAAAGCAGATGCCAGGAAATTCGGCGCCAAAAATTTTTCTAAACACCGATATGTATTACATAAACTATGAACAGAACATTCATAATAAAAAAATAGGTATGTATAAATTTTTTTAAAGATACATTGAACTTTTACTTAAGGATCATATTCGATTTATGGGATGGAGTAATTTCAAAAAATTAACTTTGTAGAAAAACAAAAATTATTTGAAGCTAAAAGTTCAACTAAAAAAGGTTCTCTTTTAGTTTTTGGTTTATTTGAAACAAAAAAATGCAAACAGTAATTAATAATTGAATTTATAAAAAAAAAGTTCTTTAGCGATATATCTATATTAAAATAAAAACAGTGATAAAAGTTTGACATTTTTCAAAAATCGTTCCACCTGTAAGATATGTATATTTTTTTTCAAAATTTTCTTTTGTACCTTCTCTATGAAGAAAGAAAAGATGAAAAATCTTCTCTTCCTTTTAAATAAAAATTCATTGGAATTATTGAGAAATGTTTTATGTACGTATATTATATTTATGTGCATAGTTATTTGTGGCGGAAATTAATAAACTTTTTTAAAATTATGGCGTATTAAAAGTCTGTAAAAAATATTTTGGTAAAGAAAGTATTGAGTTAGTAATAATTTCTAGACCAGAAAAGAATGGCTTCAATTGTAGTCAAAACACAACCCTACATATCTTGATCTTTAGAAAATTATTGAAAATGCCAGATGATTTTTTTTATTTAGATGCAACCATCTCTGCATTAGATACTTAATTATTTGTTAATTGACTGTGTTTCCCAACGTGCGATTTACGCCTGCGCCTAACAGAGGGCGATTTGATTCCTAAGAAGAGAAATAATGACCCGTGTCTATTATAATTTAAGTTGTATTAAAAGCAGAACCGTGAGTATAATTACAATTTAGAAAAGCTGGGGGTTTATATTCGTTTTGAACAAATTACTTAGATTTAATAATGAGAGCCTTCTTTAAAGAGAAAATTATTAAGAAGCATTATGTATGAAAAAATTTAAAACAATAACACCCAATACTGATGTTTTTTTCATCCCTAAAATTATTATTTTCTTTTAATTCAAATTTTTTATTCTAATTTTTTATTTTCTTCTGAAGAGGATGAATATTCTTTGATATCCTGATACGTGTCGTTCTTCTATCTTCTTTTTTATTTTCAATTTTAATTAAAATGGTCAGGAACGATGGACATAAAAGGTGAATATAAATTTTAATTTATAGGGAATAATATTAAAAGGATATTGAAATTTCCGTTTTGGTTAATTTTTTTTTTTTTTAAATATAAAATATACCTACATAGATTTGGTTTGAAGCAAAATATTTATAACCAATAACTATATTTTTTTATAGAGATGATTTTGATGAGATGGTCGTCTTTTAGGAATCGTTATTTAAGTGGTTTTTTTGTATCATGGATTTTATTTAATATTGAATGTTACTCGGTTAGAATGGATATAGATAGATTGAAAATTTAAATATGGATAATAAAATAAAAGAAATATTTTAATAAGATTTAAAATTATGATATACGTTCTTACATACTTTTGTTTCTCATTTTTTTTTTTTAATAATTATGTTTTATAGTAAGAAAGAACGTACTACAATATTAGTATCTATTTTTCTTCCCGTTAATTTTTTCCATATATTATTATTACCTTATTTATAAAAAAATATATAAAATTTGATGACTGTGGAACTTGATATTGCATTTTTTTAATATAAAAAGATGACTTTATTTTATTCACTTTGATCCTGAAACTAGCACATGCTTAAATGACGTTATAAACTTTAGCGGGTTGTAGACAATTTAATTTCATAAATATATATATATCATAAATAAATAAATATACCTTATTTAATGTTTGGACCCGAATCTTTATGGGAATATATTAAAGTTTTCAAAATAGTTTTACAATATCTATAATATTAATATTACGTTCGGCTTTTGGGCTCTATATATACAAACCCCTTTAATTGTACGCTTGTACCTAGGTTACACAACATTCTTATGGAACAATTTTCATAATTTTTATTTGCAATTTTTTAGTTTTTTTTATTATAATGATGTCTGACCTCCTTTACATATTATATTCATATACGTCAATATTTATGATAAATACACATGAAACCAAAATTTTCATAACAAATAATTAAACAATTAAAAAAATCATACACAATTATAAATAATATGTTTGATAACTTCAATGCTATAAAAATGGATTATTTTATTATTTACTGCTATTAAAATTTATTTATAATAAGTATGTAAATTTTTCAGTTACTATTTTTTTTTTCGAGAGCCACTACACAGGTTGCCCATCAAAGTATTAGTTTACTAAAATATTGTTTTGTCGTTTCTTAATAATAAAAAATATTTCAGTTTTGGGCTAACGTAACCACACAAAAAATATTAAATTGATAATAAAATAAATTACCTTACAAAACTTTATTTATTCTCTTTATCAAAATTGGATGTTACTTTTTACCCTGAACCAACGTTAGCGATATAAAATAAACAGAAATTTGTTTGTCCAGTTTTATATTTTACTTATGTAGAAGTGATTTTTTTTTTTTTTAATGAGTGCTTTATTGTTTTTTTTTCGCACATTTACGCAGAAGTATACAGAGCAAAAATAAATACTATATCTGCATACAAATGCATTTTTTAATAAATTATTAGAAGTGCCTGCGAATGTGATTTATTTTGAAAAATAAATAGAAGTTCGGTACACTTCTGTTTATACTTGTGGTGTGTTTTTTTTTAAACCCTGACCCAAACCCTTTAGATACAACATCAAATCAGATGTAAAAAAAAAGAAAACGTGATTTGGTTTAGGTCTAAAAACGATGAAGCAACCAATTTTTAGATTTTTTCAAAAAGCACGTGCCCCGTGGCTGAAAATGATTGGCAACCGTACTAAAATTAAGTTATTTTATCGTCATCATTATACTTGACTACGGAGAAAATCTTCAACAACAGAATTCTGCGCAACAAGAACATCATCAACAACAACAACCACAACAACATCAATCTGAATCTGGGTTTGGTTTCCAGATGGTAAAGGTTTTGTTGTTGGTATTGTATGTGACAAAAAAATAGTTCCAGATCCGGAGTTTTCATCATATTATATATTTTTTTTTTTTTTTCAAACAATAAAACTTAAATGCTGGTGAATTGTCCTAGAAAAAAAAACCAATAAACTGAAGACTTTTTTTAAAGGAAAGTGCGGTGGTTTTTTTTTCTGGGACAGTTCTTAATATCATATTTTTAATTCTTTTTGTATTTGATTTTAGAAAAGGAATTAACACTGAGACCTTGTTGAAACAAGTGTTAAAGTGGAAAGGAGATCGATATAGTCGATCGTTGTATTCCGATTCTACATCGCTGTGCATAATTACCTTTATGTCTTCATGGTGGTGTATGAAAAGGAATCTGCGGTCCCCTTTAGCGGCTTATCGATTCTTCACATGGCATTAAGATGCGAAGTAGTAATGGCTTTCCGAGCTGGATTTCGTTCCTCTGCTGATGTGCGCATTCCCACTTACAGCCCCACTCTCGGGTGGATAAGCTGGGTGATGGGTTTGCAAACTGTTGCGGAGCCATAGGCTTTCACGCTCAATGTTTGCTGTTGCTACTTCAAAAGACGAAGATGGCATTTGATGGCACTCACAATTGAATTGACATCGTTTGCTGGCATCGTTCAACTTTTTTAATATAAATTTGCCGGGCTATTCGTTCTAGAACGGGCTATCCGTTTTAGAACTTAGTTGTCTTTGGCAAGCCGCAAGGCGTAAATGCTTTATTTCAATTCTGATTAGAGACAATTTATAATAAGTTCATTCAAGAATAATAAATTTATTAAATTTATATAAATCTGTGCGCGTTTATTTATTCATTTATTAATTAATATTTTTATATTGCATTTTGAAACCTTACATATACATATTCTTGTAAATATATACAATATTAATTATTACAACGCAATAAGAAAATACTTATTGCATTAAATTGGGGTACATTTATTTTATCCTGATTTATATATATAGAAATAGTATGATTTATTTGTTATTTTATTATCGAAAAATGATTAATTGATGAACAAATATAATACATTAAAGAAAATAATAATCAATTTTGGCCCAGAAAAAGTAGGTTATTTAAAAAAATATATGTAATCGTATGAATTTGCAATGTATGGTACAACCATGGTATGACTTTTATATCATTTGTATTTACTTACCTGATATTCGTTGTAAATATAAAAATTAAGCTCTTAAATACTTTGGATTGTAATGTTATAAAATTTAAATAATTTAATAATTTAAGGAAACCTACGGAACAGGAACCGTCTAATTTAGTATAAACTATGCATACAAAACACAGCTAAACTGAAAATATGTACCTAAGAACATATGTATATATATCATTTTTCAGAAGCATTTTAATTTTCTTTCTCTGTTCTTAAATACGAATGCAAAATAACTACAACCATTAAATTCGAAATAAAAAAACAAGGACTAAGAATTTGTTTTTCATATTTTTAGAGTAAAAATATCGAACATGGAATGTAAAAAAAAACACTTATGGAAAAAGAAATCCTATACAAAACCTACAATGTTATTGATATATAATTCGCAAATTTTCTTTTAGAATAATTTTAGATACATAGTGCCCACATAAAAAATTATAAAAATAAAAACAATTACGTACTATATATAATTTTATTGTACCATAAATGTTTAAAATTAAATTATAAACTCTACTAACTGGTATGTAATATATGTGTGTTATTTTCATTTCATTATCGATATGAGAAAGCTAACATATAGAATTTGTTTTTGATTTCTTAGTTTTTATAATTTCTTAAAATATTATAAACAAAAACTTTTTATTAAAAAAAAACTATAAAAAAATGTATTATTTTAAATATATTATGTAAGTATTTTTTTTTAAAAAGGTTAAATATATAAAGTTCATATAATAAACAAAATACAAAAAAAAATTGAATTTTATTTTCATTTAGATGGGTATAAAAATGAATTTTTTGTTACCAAGAATTTAATTTTTAAAACTATAAATGTGATACAGAATAGTGATAATAGTTTATGCAGACTTAAGATTCTTTATTCCAAACTCTATTTTACAAAGCCCATACTAACAAAATCTTCACATACAAAATATTTTTTACAAAAAGTAAAAATGTTTTTCTTAAACTTACTTAAAATTTTATCGAAGTAAATTTCTATTCAAATTATAGATTTAAAGATTTTATAAAAAATATTCTGAAAAATTAAGGATTTTGATGTCTACATAAGGGTTTTGAAAGATAAACTCATAATAATATGATTATCTAGTTCAAAATAATATTAATGGCAATAAATCTTTCGCCTCGAACACAACGAACTTCGCGCAGTACTGCATCGACAATTGAACTCGAATTATCTTCAATGATTTAATTTTGAATTACACAATCATATACCTACTTACTTAATATTTGTGGAATTATATGATTATTTTATTGGAAAGTATGTACATTATTGTATTTTACTGTTCTTCCTTGGTGAAATTTTTTGTTTATTTGCTTGCCAAAAATTAATACTATGAGAACTTATCGAAATTGACAAATTCAATAATTTTATTACAATTCTCCAATATTGGACAAATGATGGATAAAACAGATATTTTTTAAATCTGGATGGATTAATAGTTTAACATTTTATGACATCTATTCTTTTATTATTTTAGGGAAAGTTCAGAGGAATGAAAATAAACCTTTTTTCACTAAATTTTATGGAATGTACATGTGCATTGTTCATACTATGTAGGAACGTAAAAATTAAAGTATATTTTTGAAGTACGTAGGTTAGGTACATACATTTATATGCAGGAATGTTGTACCTTTTTTATGTATTCATATTTGTAAAAGAAGAATGTGTACATTTATATCTATAAATATAACACATTATTTAAAAAAAATCTTAACTATCATGTTAATTAAATGTCAAGGGTTGACTTTTGTCACTCCTTAAATATGGTTGACACATGAAAAAAACTTGTCTAAAAAATTAAATCTTCTAGAATAAAATCATTACGAAAAAATACACCCTTAATAGTTTCCCCTCCAAATTCGTTAGAAAATGATTATTGGGACATACATTTTTTCAACTTTTATACCAGTTTGATTAATTGCTCATCTAGTTCTAATGAAATACCTTTTAGAATTAGTTTTAGAAAATATGTAATTCTCATTTAGTATTATGACGTAATAAGTTATGTCCAATATATCATATTTATTGTACATAACATACAACAAGTTCATAATTATAATTATTAGGCCTTTTTCTATTGAAATATTAAATATTATATATATTTCTGTTAAAATAAAAAAAATATCAGAACTGCTGTAACAAACTTTAACTTGATGATATGTATATATCACCAGAAAACCAAAGAGAAAAAATTTTGCAGCTGCTGTTATCATTATTACTTTGAAATAAATGTTAGTCACCAGATGCGCAAAAAAAACAAAATGTTAGAATTGCAGCATAAATATTAATATGTTAAATTTTTCAAGATAGAATGTAAATATAATTTTACATGTTTAAATTTTAACATTTGATACTGCTTTATTGTAAACATGTTATGTTTTGTATCTAAACTATGTATCTAAACAATTTTTTGCCTATAGTAAACACATCAAATATTTTGATTTACAGGTCAAATGTTAAATATGTATATGTATAATGAATAATTATATCTTGTATCCTCTTTATATTGTAAATCTAAGCCTTTTAAATACATTATATACATATTCATATTTTTTAAATTGTAAACTAGAAACTCTTCCAAATTATTAGATTAGATAAAGAAAAATTATTGCCATTTAGGAAACAACGATGAATTTTTTCGCTTTTATATTATATTATATTGATTATACAAAAAGGAATATTTAAGCAAATATTTAAATTAAGTATAAATCTGTCTATACCTATATATAAAAATGAAAGCCTTTTTTTTTTTTTTTATTTATTTATTTCTGCTTTAAAGCTGCTTTAAAGCTGCTTTAATTGCTTTGTTTTGTAAGACTTTTAGTTCTTGTAATCTATAAGCTGGAGCCGAGGACTAAACGAAATTTAAATACACTAAATGTGAATGGATATGTGCAAAATATATGTTTAAAAGACATTTATTAGAAAGAGAATGTCTTAATCTGAAAAGTGCAGCAACAAAATGTATGATTTTCCTCTTCAAATGAAGTATATGAGATTCCCATTTTAAGTTACTGTCAATGTATAGACCTAGATATTTTAAAGTTGTAACACGTTCAATTAGTTGGCCATTAACGAATATCTCAAACTTATCTGGGGTTCTATTTTTGAAAATCATGTATTTAGTTTTAGTCTGTATGTTACTTATAAACTTCTAAGCCAATGATCTGATTTGGAAAAACTGGTACCATTGGAAAAGTTATTTTCCGTAGACGATTTTGAGCTGTTTTTTAATGACATTTGGTCGACTACTTTTGGCACTGGACAACTTTTTCGACTTTTTTGCACCATTTTCAAACATTTTTTGATGCGAAATTTTCCAATTTTTTAGGCTAGAACTAGGCTAGAACCAAACAAAGTAAATTAAAATAAATTAAACACATACATTATAAAAATAATACTTTATATATTTTATAAAAACATTTTACAATTAATTAAAAATTTTGTTTTATTTTTTAAATTAAAAAAATACATGATTATCACTATCCTATTTACTATATTTACTATGACAATAGTAAATCATAAAATATAATAGAAATAAGAATAATGGTTCGATTAATCTACTTCAGAAATTTATTATATTGAAAGAAACGGATGAGCAACAGATCATTTTTTTAATCCTATCCTAAAAGAGCAAGATTCCAATTTACAAGAATAATTAAAAATATGAATAACGAAATAAAAATTTAAACAAAGAAATAATAAAATAAAACTAAAGTTTCATTATAATATGATAAAAAATATATAATTATTTCCCGGAATATTAAAAAAAAAGTTTATCAAGCCAGATTAGACGAACTACATGTACAGTGTACAAGAAGTATCACAGGACTTATACGTATTATATAATATAAATTAATCAAGTACAGTAATTTGTATTTAACATCCAATTTTGGGCATACCTTACTTTCCTTCATTGTACCAAAATTTATAAAAACGAATAAAATGTACGTGCTGATAAGTACTTTAAAAATTTAAATACATAAAAAGTTGATTATGTAGTTTTAACCTAGAACTATTAAATATTAAGGGTAAAAAATAAAAAAATAAAAAAGTTGGCTTTCATCGTAGGTCAGAAAAATCAAAAAAAAAAGATAATTTTCATTTGTGAAAATTTTTAAATATCATAGCTTATACTGTTTTAATACCACCTTGAATTAAGAATTGCAAACAATGTATTAATGAAATATAAGAATGGCCAAAATATCCAAAAATAGCCAAGAATGAGTATCGGAAATATAAATTTGTTTTAGATACAACACTATTTCAAGAGATATAATAAGAGAGTTTAATATATTATAAGTTCTTGATTTAAACTATAACAATAGAATAAATTATCAAAATAAATAATTCAAATTCATCCTTCGTAAGCTTTTTTTTCTGTTTGTAGTCTCAGCACTCTTTGTCGAACTATTATTTAATTTTTTTTTTAATATACTTGTCTGTTCAAATTCTCGAATCAAATTTCTTCTTAAATTCGGATTCTGAGTTAAATGCTCATAAATTATTAATAAAAATATAATTTGGTTATCGATTAATCGATATGATATTTTCAGTTTAGTATCACGATCCCAACCGTTTCTGTCGTTGTTGTATAATGAATTATTTACGTTATATTTTTTTTTATAGGAAGTGTGCAACTTTCCAATTGATTCAAAATAAAATATCTGACTACAATCCGGATTTTTTTCTTGTGAAGGATTTTTTTCTTGAGAAGGATTTTTTTCTTGAGAAGAATTTGTTTTCGTTGCAGTCTCATTCGAACTTATGTCAAACACATCAGTAGAAGCAGAATAAACATTGTCACTGCCAAATTTAAGTTTTTTTCTTAATGGCTCATCATTCTCTGGCAACTTTTGGACACTTCGGGGTGGTGTTAATGCAAAAGTGACATCTGAATTTTCCAAATGATCCAAACCCATATCAAATAATAATTCCTTATCATGATCAACTTCAAGAAATTTTTTGCCTTTTGCTAATTCCGGCAATAATGGATAAGAAAATTTAATTGGTGTCGAATATTTCAATTTAATCGGAATTTCTTTGACAAATTCTATAGGCGGCAATTTTATTTTAGTTGCTTGATGTGTAGCTCTATTTTCTATTGGGTTACACGATTTGGCTGTTAAAAAAATATGATCATACTGTGGACAAATTTCATGCCTAAAAAAGTTTTTAAAAAACATTCATTATTTAATAGCTATTTAATATTTTTATGAATTGTGGATTAATTAAGATTACTACATTCAGAATATAATGCTTAGATAGCGTTGATTTTACAACTCTCTCAGAAGTATCAAGGAATTCAAACAGTTATAACTATAACAAAAAACAAGAAAAAATTATTCAAAAAATATTTCTACCATACGTGTCTTAAAAAAAAAAATTAAATTTTAAATAAAGTTAATAAAGTTAATAAAGTTAGAACAGATGGTTTAATTGATTCTTAATTTTTTGAACTAAAGAATTGGAATTTAAGGACCCAGATTACACCAAGATATCTAACGAACTGAAATATCGTTCGTGTTTTGGCGAAACATAGGTATACTAAGTATACACAAACTATCAACCTGATCCTGAGTAGGTATCGCCTCATAATATTTACCTAAAACAATTGTTGATTCTCGTTTTGCCTTTAATCGATCGACCAAACCATTCCTAAAACAATGATATTAATAACAATATTTTTTAAATACAAATATTGGAAGAGTCTAACCGGACGGATCCCTGCATTCCCTGCAGTCAAAAAATTTTTTTTCTACCGACAGCAAAATAAAAAAAATAAAAACAGCCCTCGGGAATTGTGTGAAGGCGGCTGACGTTCCCCATTCAGCATAATAACTGTTCATTTTAATAGCGGCAGGGACAGGAAGTTTCCCTGGTAGAGACCAGGAACAGGAAGTATCCCTAGGGACAGTGATCCGTTCATTAGACACTTCTAAAAATTATTTCAATTTTTTTTTGGTTTTTTGTTTACGCACCAAAATTGAATTTTCATATAAAAAATCTTGAAAATAATTTGAACTGCAAAGTTCTAAATATTTTTTTAGTACTTCCGTTGGTTCCATTGAAAATATTATCCAAAATTTTAATTTAAAAAAAAAATATTGAAACGAACCAAATAAATTAACAAATTTAAATTAAATTCAAATTCAAAACAAAAACATTTATTTGTTTATTATTTTCCTACAATTTGCGATTGCGTTGTACGTGTAGTGAGTTGTGACGCGCTTTTCGTGTTTTCCAGTCGCCGCCAGTCAGCCGTTGGACTATTTTTCAAACTGACGCTAGATGAAAATTCATCGACTGTTCAACTGGCCGCTTTTTAGAAGAAAAAAAATTTAGCCGCGGATTCTTTTCTTTTTTTGTAATTTTTTTTATTTTTTTTAGTCGCCGATCTCGCCGATGGTTTTCTTCCAGCGCCGATTTTTTAGATTTTTTTTAAGCCGCTCTTTGTGCAATAATATAAACAAAAACCGGTTCATGTTTTTTTGTTTCATTTCTTTTGCCTAGTAAACTTGAGTTTTTAAACTGGACGAAAACACAACTTTGTTTCAACGTGACTATAACTTGGCTGTTACACTAGCTGAAAAAGTCAGCTATACTACACTCTTTTTTGAATCTTCAAAATAACCCAGATTTAAATGAAATGGATTTTATTTTAGAAATTCATATAACCATAAGTGAAACAGGCAAGTAAGATTTTTTGATTAATTTTAGCAAAGTTGACTATCAAAAAAATTGTTAAATAGTAATGAATGAAACTTTTCTAATCACCCCTTCAAAAATGGAGTAAAAAAACTATTATACTCAGTGCTGTCGTTTTAAATTTTCATAAAGCAGTAGAAATTCAAAAAAAAGGGCAGTAGATTAGAAAAAAAAGCAGTAGATTCTTAACCAATAAAGCGTTTGAAATAAGTTTTTAATTTTTGAGCTCGACTTCTTTCTTTGCCTGTTTCTACCAATAAATAGAAGACATCTTTCAAATTAAATATTTACATATTATCACAAATGTGATGAAACAAAATTTAAATGAATTTAAAATGATTTTTACTCATTGGCTAATTAAACTTACACTCCAAATCATTATCTTTGGATTTTTAAAAAAGAAAATTCTGAATTAATAACTTGTCTCCACTCTCCCATCTAATTCCTCAACATCAACTACATCTTCAATAAAATTAGGGAACGCTTTACTCAAATGTACTAAAGAAGGTCCCAAATTCTATGAATATATATTTTCAATCTGTTTTAAAAAGGGTCATTAAAATTAAATCTTTCAAAAATCTAATACATTAAACAGTTTTCTTATCATTATAGTTCATACAAGTAAAATAGTTTAAGAGAAATATTTAAAAATGATTAATAATGAGAAAAACGAAATAGCAGTAGATTTTAGCAAAAAGCAGTAGGTCAGTAGATAATATCAAAAAGCAGTAGATCTACTGCTAAAGCAGTAGAACGACAGCACTGATTAACTAATCATTTAAATTTAAAAGCAGTCAATAAATTTCAAAAGAAAAGTGGCTGCTAAATTTAACATTTTGCACATTTTCTTGTAGATCAGCTGATTTTAGAAAAATAATAAATATTTCTTGTTATTGAAATTGATATTGTTGAGAAATCAAATCAAATCATTATTTTTATATTAATATTATTATGTTTTAAATTTTTTTTGTAATTTTTTTAAAAATATAAGTTCTTTTTTATTGAAACAACATACCAAACAGAACAGATAAAACAATTGGATTTAATAATTAATTTGATATTAGAAGAAAAATTCTTTAAAAATTGATTTTACAACAAAAATGTCCAAAATGTATTTTTTAATTATCAAATAATGCAAATATAAAAATGGCAACTGGAACTGAAGATATTTGCTATAATTCTCTTCAGGTAGGTAACTACATATCTGTGTCCTTAACAATTTAATGGTTTAATTTTTTGTTTTAAACTCCTACTCACGGTTGAAATGTAAATTAGAATAATTAGCTAAGTAGATAAGATACATATCTATTATAAATTAAAACGTGAGAAACACTCGATAGGAATTTGATTGCACCTAAATGTTTTATTAGAAATTTCGATTTAAATGCTTGCCCACACACCACTATAGGTACCAACATAATATTTATTCTGTTTTATTTTTTACAGCTTTATGATGTAAATGATGAATTCGCTCAACAATCCTTGCTACAATCTAATAGTACTAATTTAGATTTACCATTTGTTCGGATTCACAATTTCTTTAATGACGATGATCGACCAACAGCAGTTGTTAAAAATAATTCGAGTTTTCGCCAACAAAATCGTCATGAAATTAAAGCTGAACCAATCAAGGCGGAATTGAATGATGTTGGAGGTGCTGGTGCGAATGGAGGTCAAACAACACCCAATAATAGATCAACACCGAATTCGGGAAACTCTAGTAATATACCTGATCAAAATGAAGGGTCTAAAATTTCGAAACCAGTTACGTTAAAGTTTTTGAAATGCTTGAAATGTGTTTTACTAAGTACTAGTCAAAGTGATTTGGATATTCATAAGTCTTCAGAAAATTGTGTAGCTAATAATTCTAGACTTAAATTAGAATGCCCAGGCGATGGTTGTATAAATTATTTCTATTCAAAATTATCTCTTGCATCACATTTACAATATGACCATTTTTTGCATGAAAATGAAATTAAAAAATATTTAGATCAAATTGATACGAAAAAATCAAGGATTTATCTAAAAAATGTCGAATGTCTTAGAGAGCCACCTACGGCCCCAATAACAACAAATCAATTTCAACCGGACTCATCACTTTTATTAAATGATACGTTGGAATTGAATTCGAATTTCGGTGATACAATAAATTTTATTGATTTAATAAATGATTCGCCTTTGTTGGAATTACATAGTACAGTTCCTGCACCCAAAAGAATTGGTATTAAAAGTGTTAAAACTCTGTGTGAACAACAAGTCTCTAACTTTGATGACGATACTGATTGTGAATTTTTTGGTGGAAATCATATTGAACAGAATAAAATTGTATATGATATGGATAATGGAATATTTTCACAGCAACAACAACTATCATCTCAATTCCAGCAACAGAAAAATATAACAAGCTTAACACATAATAATAGAAACGAAAGACCTAAAATTTACATCAAAAATGTTGATATATTAAAAGATCCTGCTTTTTTGCCGCCAATTAATGAAAATTCAACTTGTAACAGTAATTTCCAAGTACATTTATCAATAAGTCCCGGTGATTTTAATGACAATTCTATTATTAATGTTCCGCAAACTTCTCTGAACGATGCTGCAAATAATAATGTATCAACAGAAATCAATAATTTCCAAAATTTTGAAAGTCAGAATGAACAATTAAAACCGAAAAGTAAAATTTATATAAAAAATGTTGATATTTTGAAAGAAGGAATCCCGCATACAACAAATGACATTACAAATAATGTTGAAAAAACATCAGTACCTTTATTAACTTCATCAAAAACTAATTTCCTTCACCTCAGAACTGATTTGTTCAGTAATGAGCAAGTTTCTAGTAGTCCAAATTTTTCTACATTACCGAGCAATGATAATACCATGGGGATCGTTGAATTTTCAGATAGACAGTTTTCCAACTGCAACGATTTAATTTCAAACGAGTTTACAAGAACTTATGAAATTTCGTCAACAAATAATGTCAACGAAGAATATGAAAATCTAGTTATTAATTCGGACAATGCTTGCTCTATTTATCAATATGATTTAAATACACCTCAAGGTATTATAACAACAACCACAACATGTGATATAGTCGACGACGCCTACGATATTAGTGATAGTAGAGATGATAATGAAATTTTATTTGTCTGTGCTGAAGAATTAATTAATTCTAATAATCAGATAAAAGATTCAAATCTTACAAATAAAATTAGCAAACCATCAAAAGATTGTAATATAGAAAACTTCACTGAAGTACAAGAAATTGAAGTCAGTAATAACGGTGAACAAAAATCATCCGCATGTCCCGAAAAAGGAAGAATTTATGTATCTGAAAACTTGATGGATTCGCAAAATTTTTCCTCAGACACTAACAACGTCTTAGATGCATTCCTCAAGAAAAAAACAAAGGGTCGTCCTTTAAATTCGAAAAATACAAAAAATGTTTGTAATAAAATAAACAATGGAAGTTCAGAAAATAAAATAACTTTAAAATGTAACTGGATTGATAAATGTGGTTTTAAGTGTGAAAAAGACGATACGTTAGAATATCATAGAAAATGCCATTACGGTGCGACAGCCGAGAATATGCAATGTCCTGAATGCAAATCAACAGAATTTTCAAATTGGAATAATTTACTAACGCATTTGTGGCGTCAACATAAAATTGATTTAGAATTATATAGTTGTAGTTATAGTTCATGTTCATTTAAAACACCAATTTTATCAAGGCTTTTAAATATACACATGAAAATCCATTCAGAAGAACGTAATTATGTCTGCTGGTGTAAAAAATCATTCAAAAATTCTAAACAATTGAAAAACCATAGACGAATTCATCGCAAACATGCTGCTGCTGCCAATATTCAAGAATTGTACAAATGTGGCTCATGTGATGCGATATTTTCAAGTGAACGCACGAAAAAGCAACACTACTGTACCAAATCGATTGGCAATGAAAACCCTGCCAACATTTTAAAATGTTCAATTTGTGGTAAAATTTTTTCATCAAAAAATTCACTAAGATTACATGAATTAATACATGAAACAATCAATTTTAAATTTAATTGCTCTCATTGTGAATACAAAACAAATGATCATAATTCATTTCGTCGACACAAGGGTACCCATGATAAAAGTAAATTTTACCAATGCCCATGTTGCACATATAAATGTATACAAAGTAGTATGTATAAACAACATTTAAATCAAAAACATCCCGAGTTTGCATCATATTTTATTTTAAAATGTAATGTGTGCCAATTTACCACGATAAATTTAACTCAATATAATGTCCATTTAGCGAAACACCTTACAACAAATGAGTCTGAGGAAATTTCTATTTTAAAAAAAATTGAAATTGTTGATGATAGGAATAAAATTATAATAAAAAATAATTAAATATAAAATTTTTTTGTCTTTGAATACTGAATCAAAAAATTACATCGGAGCGAAATGGAATATGATTAATTTTAGTCATTTAGAAGAATTATAGCTCAAATAAAAATTACCAATTGTTCGGTTGAGTTAGTTTAAAAAAAGCCTAGAATTCGGTTACTTAATTAATGTTCGATTATTCAGTAGGGTTGCCAGACGTCCAGTTTTCATCTGGATTGTCCAGATTTCTCGGCACCTGTCCAGATTTTAAATGTTTCAAATCTGGACATCTGGACAATCCAGAAATTTCAGCGACACAAATCTTGACATCTGGATTGTCCAGTTTTTCAATATTGTTAGCAGATAAAATAAAATTTGAAACAAAAAATAGTATTCAAAAACTAAATTTATTGTAAATATTATCTTAACTCAGTTCCACTACCGTTTTATATTTAAAATATTTTTTTTTATACTTTTCTTATTATAATGCATGAAAATTATTTTTTAGTTTTTTTTAAGTTTTCTAATTTAGGTTTTATAAACTTATAGTTCCTAATTAAATTAAATTGAACGAAATTATTACTTAAAACCGAGTTTTATTGCTTAATTATTTAAAAACTCCAAAGTGGCTGAGAAGAGAGTTTGGGTGGCTGAGACTGAGAATAGGAGAAAATGGGTTTTTTGCTTTATTCTACGAATTAAAAAAAAAATTAAATAAAACAATCCCGATTTATGTAGAAAAATGTCTGAAAAATACAAAAACCAAAACTTTATAGTGGCAAGTGCTGATATTCTATACTTTTTGTTCATTCAAAGTTAAATAATGAGTCAGGTAGCTGAGAATTGGCTACTACCTACCTAGAAAAATGTTGAGTTCCACAGCCTTTTGCTTTACAAAAGATGCACTGGTTTTATATAATTTAGATTGTATCATTATATAATAATTTTCAAAATTTATAATAAGAATTCATTATAAATTAATAAGCAATAAAATTATATTGATCGATAAAAAAAACTAAATTAATTTATTTCATGGTAAATTTTGAAAAAAAATCATATCATTTTTGTGCAGATTTTTATCCAGATTTCTTTAGGTTTTGTCCAGATTTGTCCAGATTTGAACCAATAAAATTTCAATTTGTCCAGATTTCGGGTTTTTAAAAACTGGCAACCCTATTATTCAGTGCACGTTCATCATTTTTGCATTAATAGGTACATATTATTATAAATTAGAACTAATAGAGAACTAATAAGAGATTTTAAAAATAAATAATTTAAGTCAATTTGTAAATACAGTGCAAATGAAAAGTTAAAATCTGTCTTTATAATTAATCTTTAGAAGATCTCAATATACATCAAAAATCTATCTTTCGAATCAATCTTTAATAGATCTCCGTATGTATCTAAAATCTATCTTTATGATCAATCTTTAATGGATCTCTATAATACATCTAAAATCTATCTTTACGATCAATCTTTAATGGATCTCTATAATACATCTAAAATCTATCTTTATAATTAATCTTTAATGGATCTCTATAATACATCTAGGGAGGGACAAAATGTTAGGCGAATAGATGAATAAAAAGATTAGTCTTTTAGCTAAAAAAAACTAATCTTAGTTCGATCAAAGATTAAACTCTGGTTTGTTGGGAATAAGCCAAAAATAAATCGAAAATCATAATGTATACTTATTGTATATAAGTTTTAATGTTCCTAGAAGCAAATATATATGGCATATCGTAATCGTATATCATCAATTCATCAACAAGGCATCAAGATTTGCTGATTTTCTGAAACTTTGTTTAAATTTACTTAAAATCTTAAATGTTAATTCAGAAATTAAAGAATACTTATAATCCGGTTATTCAAAACTTAAATTGTTTTCTTATTTTTGGTATTTTTGGCGCTTAAATTTCTTGCAAGCAACAAGCACAAGAAATTAATATTATTAAAACTGAAGGATGAAATTTTTACGAGTCTCGACTCCATATGAGAAGCACTCAACCGGCCAAAGTCGATATTATTTTTAAATGAATTTGATACAATTTTATTTATTTTTTTCAAATTTTGTGGATATGAATAGATTTCGATTAAAGGAACTCAAAGAAACAGTAAGTACATGTGTTCAAAATTCAGGATGAGAGTAGATAATGGATTTTCAAGAAAATCGGTGTATTATTGTAGATACCGATTGGAGAAATTCGAAAAAAAAATATGGATTGTGAAATAGGGGCTTGAAGCGGCTAGAGGTCGATTGCAGAATAAAAGCGATACATTTTCTTTCAATAAAATGCAACGCCAAAATGGAGTGAGTCGTCTGAATCGTTTGTTTGAGATACACTTCACTATCAGCGTGTCAAGCAACGGGTTAATTAAATTTATTGTTTCTTGTTTATGTTTTTACAACTTTCGGTTCATAAAACAATTTGTGTAATTTTTATTTAATTTTAATTTTTGGCAAATCTGGATGAAGAAATAGCAATGATCGCCGCTTCAGAACCTTTGGTAAGAAAAACAAAATCAAAAATCATATTAAATCTTTATTTTTATGCAATTAGTAAAAAAGTGTACCTAAATGCAGTTTGTCATTATTTTGACAAAATTGGCTCCAGCGCACCGGCCGGCATCATTATTTATTTTATATTGTAAAATTGTAGCCACTAAAAACCAAGTCTCCATGTCGAGAATACAATTCAATCATCTCAAAATTTAAATTTAATATCTAAATAACCACCAGAGTCAGAGAATCAAGGTCCTCAAATTTTTATGATTTATCTAAGTATTTCCTTTATGAATTTTAATTTTAATTTGTAAACAAAGTTAACCTACACTACACACGAATGTTAGATATAGGCAATGTATAGATTATATAAATTTTATTTTTTTACAGGAATTTATTCCCAGGGGCCGTCTGGCGGTAGGAGAACACCCTGGGCCCCATAAAATCAATCAAGCTAAACAACAAATGGATGTTAATGAACATATTTTACATAGAATGCAAAATGTTAATTTATCAGGTGATAATGAAATTAAACCAGAATTTTGGTCAATTAGGGAAATTCTTGATGAATTCAACATTGAAAATATATCACCAAAAATGTTCCGAATGAATAACAATGAGAACAATTCTGATAGCTGTCCGCCATATATAACTGATTATTTAATAAACTCAGAGGAAGAACTTTATTTTAAAGGACATACAGCTGTTTGGACTAAAGGTACTTTATTAAAAATTATTTCTTTATACAGGTCCTATACTGAGAATTAAACTAAATAGAAATAATTTTGGAATATAATTGAAGCCTTCAAACAATATAATATAGGCAAATATAAAGTTTTAAAAATTTCTATACTATTTTTTATTAAACAAATTACCTAATATACATATTATAAAACTTTTATATTTACTTATTTATAATTTTGTTTTCATTTTTATTTATGATATTTGGGTCTTTATATATACCTAGTCTACCCCAGAATATAAAATTTCATAAAATATAGAATATTTCTTAAAAGAAATGATTTTTTTCTTTTTTAGGTTTGAACAATTCTGACAACAGTGTATGTCCAAGAATTTGTTTCACATGCGACACTCCAGTAAAATTTGCTTTTTTTTGTCATGAAAATTTCATCACGGAAGATGAAACAATTAAATTAAATAAAAAAATAAAAAAAGTTAAAAATGATAATGAACAGAATATGGATGAAATAATTCGATCAGTTTGTATTATCGGTACAATTTTATAAAATGGATTAGGCTTACAATCTAGAGCAAAACTTATCAAGTCTTACGTATTTTTAGATTCAACAAGTATTCACGTTTACTGTAGAAATGGAGAAGACTATTTGGCTAATTTAGAATTTCCTATCTCAAATGTTTGGGTTACAAGAATGGGAATCATTTTGGAAAAAGAAGCTTCAACGACATTTATTCAATCACATCTAATATCAATGCCTAGATTTTTTTCATTAACACATCCACTGAATGAAATGTGCCCAATTTTAATAAAATCGTCAATTGGTACCATTTCATATTTAACAGAAACTGATTACCGTATTATTTTCTCTTCATCGGATAATGATTTATTTTTACTGTTTGATAATAAAATTGGCAAACATTTTGTCGCGAAATTGCGTAAAGCAAATATGGAGGAAATTCAAGTTGTTGGATGTGAGTATTGATTTTTTTAATTGCAAATAGCAATCTATGAATTTTTGTATGCTTAAGTTTCTCAAATATGCAAAAATACTTTAGACTTAGATATTAAAGTCTTGTTCTTAAAAAGATAAATACTTTTATTTTTTACCTTTAGGTGCTAATGAAAGCAATGCCAGCCAATTCAACCAAACAAATCGGCGTGGTTTCAGTTTTATTCAAAGCTCATTAAAAAATTCAACCAGTTTGAATAAAAATAGTCCATCTTTGTTAGTGAGATCAAGTCTAGGGAATACAGGAGCCAATGTGTCATCATTTAGTAAAAACGTAGGAGCTAGGGCTAGTCCGCTTCTAACTAATTATAGCCCTGCAAACAGTATTAAGTAAGAAAATTTTATTAAAACTTTAATTCTAATTTTACTTTCAATGAATTCATTGGTTTTAATCACTTATTTTAGATCTAACTTACAATCTCCAATTGAAAGACTGCAATCTTCGATTGGTCCTCATTCTTCAACAGTTCAAGATATAAGAAAGTTAGGACAAACACAACCTTCAAAGCCCATTGTACCAGAATTTTGTTTAGAACACATTTGGACAGAAAGTTTGATTGGGAAGTAAGTATTTAAATCAATTACTAAGACGAAAATTTTAAATTCATTCTTCGGTCTTAGAATAAATGGAAAATTTAATTTTTAATTATTCGTCAAAGAAAAAAAATAATCAAAAATTATACTTTTAAAACCCTTTTTAAAGTTAATTAAAAAAAATTATTAAAATAATATAAATTTCGATATTATCAGGTACTACCGTATAATGATTTTTTATAATATATTTTTGTTTTTTTTTTTATAGTTTTAAACAAGAAAAACTTTTCCACGTAAATATATATTGTCTCACCTTTATTGAAGAAGTTTTTATTATTTTTTTTTTCAATTTTAGGGATTTTTGTGAAATAGCTTCAAGAGCATTTATGCACACTGACTTAATTGGACAAATATTTTTATGCTATTTATTACCTCATTCATCAAAATTACATTTAACTCGATTAGAAAAGACGAACTCACCGAATACACAGATATTTGGCATGGTTTCAGTTATATCAGCTAAAGATGCAATAGCTTTGGAAAAAATGAAAATGATCGCAATTTTAGATGAAAATGGTTCGGTAACATTATATAGCGGCCCTGTTTTAGTGTCAAAAGTTCATATATCAGGATTCACGTTACCAAATATAATGCAGTTAAATGTCACTACTCCAAATTTGAGTGGCATTAGTAGAAGTGTTAATAACAACTTTCTTTTATCGAATTTCCCTAGGTAATATTTTTTTTTTTTTTTTTTCAGATAGATTTAAAAATTTCATAATCTATTTTTATTTTCAGGAGGAGTAGTTTGCTACCAACAATTCATATTTCTGATACTCAACAATTTGATCAGGAATTACACTTGCTATCTCCAGTACAACCATTGAGGCCTGACAGGTATCATATTAATTTTGAGTTCTGTTTATTTTATCTTAAAAAAATGAATTCTGAGAGTTTTGAAAAGGCATATATAGCAAAAACGATTGTATTATCGAAAAAGATCAACAGCAATTTTAAATTTAATTGGGAACACTTTTAAATTACAAAATTTAATCCTTAACAGTCTAATACCGTATATAACTTTCTTTTTAATTCAGCTGGCCTTTAATAATTTATTTTAAACTTCCAAAATTAATTGATTATTAATCAACATAATAATAATAATAATAAAATGATTTAATTCTAGAAGTACCATTATTTGCAATAATTTAAGAGATCCAGCTGGTAATCGTTTAACTCTAGATTATTCAAATGGTAAAATGTTCAGAATATCTTTGCCTCTACTTAATGAAAATCATTTCATTACCAAATGCTTAAGTGCTTTACGTCAAGTACTTAAAAAGGAGTTATCTTTACAATTACTTATAAGATGGTATAGCGCTAGAAATGCACCTGGAACACAAAATTTTAGCTTCAGTCAGGAATGGGAAACATTTGGCAATATTTTATATGGTACGATATTTTCATATATAGATAAAAAAGTCATATAACAATAAGTAGTATAGTTTTTATATAAACCTATAAACCTTTGCAAAAAGGTCTTTTATATAATTTAATTTTCCAACGGGAAAAAATTTGTCCTGAAATGTTAAAAATATTAGTAAGAACACTTGTATAATTTGATTCTTATAAATTTAGTAGTAAACATTGAAAACAATAGGACAATGTACACATTAAAATTTCAAAATAATAAAACAATAAAAATATTTCGTACCAAAAAATAAAGTGAAAAATAAAGCTGTATAATTATCATATTAACTTCATTAACAATTGTTCAAAGCAATTTTTCTGACGGACGAAATTTAAATACCTATATACCTTACTTTTTTGTTTAAAATTAACATTTACAACTATTCAGGGATTGAAAGGACTTGGACTAATTCTGGCTGGAACACTTTTCTCCAATACACGCCAATATACAATATAAATTTATAATATGCATAATGTCTCCAACCCATTCTATATTGATTTTCTATTTTCTATTGTTTAGAGCTTCTAGGACGTTCAATTTCATCAAATGAATCTTCAACAAATATTTTCAATACAGAAGAACCTAAAAAACGTCGAAAAGATATTGAAGATGATATTATGGGTACAAATGATGATTGGGATTTTATGAGTGGAATTATTAATAAAACAAAAATTAAAAATTCTGTACCTATTCATCATAACGATCATAATGCTCCATTATATTCTCAATTATCTATTATATTTTATACATTGCATTTGCTTTATGAAGATCTTAAATTAGATGAAACAATGAATAAATATTTAGGAAATCTTGTTGAGGTAAGTAAATTATATTCATATGAAAATAATTTTACATTAGAAAAAAAATTTAGAACATTTATCGCATTTATCACATGCATTTATCAATTTTAACAAAAATCCACGTTTAGGCCCCAGTTAAAATTCTTGGGTCCAATTGGGGTTTCAATAGATATCTAAGTTTTGACCAATTCTCCTTTTTCAGCCCCCAGTCCAAATCTTTGGACCAACAATTTTAACGTTTCTCTAATTAACATAATTATATCGCCTCACATACTAAATCTAATCGATTCGTTTATAGGTTTAAACAAAAACAAAAAATATTAAATTTATAAAAATTATATGTATATAAAAATTATGTAGATCCCAGGCCAGTTAAGAGCTTCTAAATCTCAAACCCGGAATCAGATAATCTTGTTCTTAAGCTTTTATGAAAGTGAACAAGATTTCCCACATTTTGGCATTAGTACGATCGAAATCGGCCGAGAACTTTAATAGTTAAAAGCATTTTAGTATGGGATTGGCAGACAGACAGAAAACAAAAGCAGTAATTTTTAATGGAAAACGTGCAAAAAACTTTTGAATGAAAAACTGATTATGATGAAAAAATTAATTAATTTTTTTTTAGCTCTTGTATCAATTGGCGACAGATATGAAATTAAATCAATATTGCTTACATTATTTAATGGATTTTCCACATTTAAAAGATTTTAAAGTAAAAAATTTTTTTTCAACTGATGATTTGCAAAGGATTCAATATAAAAATATTGTAACAGAAACAGTGCCAGACATATTTAAACAAGTTTTAAAAATAATTAAAGGAAATGAAGATTTTCAATATCCATACATATTTAATGTTAATGTTATGAGTAAAAATATAATACAAGTAAGTTTTTTCTTTCGAGTTGATCTTTATTTACCATATTTACTATTTACTATTAGATTAGAACATATTAAAAATGGAAGCGGAATATATTATGATGAAAAATGCACACATTACTACGAATTACTACATTAGTGCGAACAAAATATACTTTTTTTATTTACAAATTTACTGAAGAATATTTTGAGCTCTTCTTATCTTAGCCCAGTCCACTATTCAATTGTCGAATCTGATGTTAATAATGTCGTTTTCAGATAAATGTTGACAAAAAAAAAATTTTCGTAATGAATAAATCCCCGTAACAAACATAAGAATTATAAAAAAAATATTTAATTTTAGTTAATATCAGTAATACTTCATGGTCATGTAAAAATAAGAAGTTGGATAATAAATGTAGACATTTCAGGGACACCATCAACTGATATTGTTAAAATAAAAAAGAGAATGATTTCTGGTAATGTAAGCCGCTGTGAACAAGTTATTCAAATGTTGATTAATATGGGTAAAAAACATGTTTTTAAATAAAGTAAAAGAACTAAACTAATTTTTATATTTTAGATTTATCTCGTAAATCAATTCAACGATTACCAGCAGCGATACATTTTATAATTGCAGAGGCTCTAGAACATTGCCGAATCTCACCTCCGACAGATTGTAACTTTCAGGCATATGAATTGTTACTTCGACCCGAACTTGTTTCAAATGCTAAAAAAAGAGAGGATAATTTTTCAGAAAAATGTCTCGCCAATAAAACTAATATAAATAAAGAAAACTCCCTTTCTTTGAATCAACAACAGCCAAATGTTTTAACAAAAACAGAACCTACACAAACTAATGATGAGGATGGAATGGAAAATATCGATACCAAATTGCTGAGTTTAAGATTTCCAGACGATTTGAGAATAAACGAAATACGTAGACTTTTAAATAGTTGTGAACCCGTACTTATTGACATAACTCAATCTCCAGGAGTATCTGATCACGAATTTATTGAAGAACAAGAAAAGCAATTGTACGCTATTTGTACTAGGACAATGAGCTTACCAATGGGACGAGGAATGTTGACTTTACGGAGTTCGACTCCAGGGCCAACGGAATCAATGCCGATACCTAAACTTTGTTTGTCCGGTAAAGAGCCAATTAAAGGTGCCACAATTGAAATGCAACAAATCGAGTTTCCACCCAATATGAATTTATGGCCTTCATTCCACAATGGTGTATCAGCTGGACTACGAATTTCGCCAAACGCTAAAGATATTGATTCGACTTGGATAGTTTATAATAAACCAAAACAACAAAATGAAGTGATTCCAACTGAACATGCTGGTTTCTTAATGGGTTTAGGATTAAATGGTCATCTAAAAAATTTATCTTACATGAGTGTTTATGAATACTTAGTTAAGTGTGATGAAATGACAAGTGTAGGCTTGCTCTTGGGAATCTCAGCAACTCATCGTGGTACTATGGATAACACTACAACGAAACTTTTAAGTGTGCATATTGAAGCTTTGTTACCGGCCACGGCTCTTGAATTGGATATACCACAAAATATTCAAGTGGCATCTCTGATGGGAGTTGGGTTAATATATCAGGGAACTGCAAAGAGACACATTGCGGAAATATTGTTGCAAGAAATTGGTCGTCCGCCTGGACCGGAAATGGAAAATTCAGTAGAACGTGAATCCTATGCTTTAACTTCGGGATTAGCGTTAGGTCTAGTGACATTAGGACAAGGAGAGTCTCCTGCTGGCTTAAGAGACTTACAATTACCAGATACTTTGCATTATTACATGATTGGTGGAAACAAAAGACCTTTAACTGGTGAAATATTTGTATTTTGATTGAGTAAATCAATATAACACTCTTTTTTTTAGGTTCACAAAAAGAAAAATACAAATTGGCATCTTTCCAAGTTCGTGAAGGTGAAACAGTGAATATTGATGTTACTGCTCCAGGTGCTACATTGGCTTTAGGTTTAATGTTTTTTAATACTGGAAATAAAGCTGTTGCTCAATGGATGATGCCTCCAGATACTAGTTATTTACTTGATCTAATCCGGCCAGATTTGTTGTTGCTAAGAATAATATCAAAAGGTTTAATTCTTTGGAATGAAATTCGTCCTGATTATGAATGGTTATTTGATCAGTTCCCATCTAAATTAGAGTTTGATTTAAAACGAGGCCCTGATGCTAGCGCTGGCGATATAGATCACGAAGCTAATGCGTAAGTTATATTAAAATTATTTCCCACTTATAGTGATAATTTTAATTTTTAGGCAAGCTTATTGTAACATTATAGCTGGCGCTGCATTTTGCATTGGTTTGAAGTATGCTGGTACTGAAAATCCAGTAGCATTTAAAGCATTAATGAAAACAATTAAATTAATTTTATCGTGGACTGCTGGTCAGTACGTTGGAGAATATGCAGGAAAAGCAACTGTCGAAAGTTCTTTGATTTTGGTTTTAATATCAGTATCGTTAGTTTACGCTGGAACCGGCAATTTAGAAATTTTAAGAATTATTCGATTCTTACGTTCAAGGATTGGTCCATCAAATGCTCAAGTTACATACGGTTCTCAAATGGGAATCCATATGGCTTTAGGATTTTTATTTTTAGGTGCTGGTCGTTATACTTTATCGAGATCACCAGAAGCAATAGCTGCTTTAGTATGTGCGCTCTTTCCTAAATTTCCAAACCACAGTAATGATAATAGGTAGAATAAAATAATTAAAATAAATTTCAATAAATTTTCACTCAATTTTAATATGTTTTTCTATTTGAAGATATCATTTGCAAGCTTTTCGACATTTGTATGTTTTAGCTGTTGAGCCAAGAATATTTTTGCCGAGAGACATTGATACAGGTATTTTGCGTACTTCCCTAATTTTGGGATTTATTATATTTATTATATATTATCGATGTACATTAGATTTGGTATTTGTATACTAAAAAATTTATTCGAAAGCTTTTGGAATTCTTCTACTATTCGAATAGAAAAATATACACAATGCTTGAAGGAACACTATTTGAAAAGCAGATCCCACCATGAAGTAAACATTTTTTACGTACATTATTTTTTTCGCAGTTTGAAGTTTTCTCATTAAACACATTTCTTTCGTTCAAACACTTTATTTTTTAACAATTTACATTAAAAGGTAAACTATGTCTTTGCTACATATCCTGCATTGAAATTGGTTCAAATGAGTTAAAACAATTGCCGATGGCACCCTGTATATTACCAGAGTTGAACACACTTAAATGCATTATTGTTAATGATCCAAATTATTGGCCGATTTGTTTTGAACGAGGTCGAAATTGGAATCAATTAGAGTGAGTAAAAATAAAATTCAAATTAGAAAAAATTGTGAATAATTCAATTTTAGAATAGTTTTACAAAATTGCGATTGCGTGGATATTAAAAAACGTGTAGGTTGCTTATCACACTTAGAAGATCCAAACCGCCTAAAAAGTTTGCTTGCACAAACTTTAACAACAGAGCAATATCGTTGTTGGAAAATTGAGCCACATTCTCTTATGGCATTTGCAAGTGATGTTCATGTCGTGGAATTCATTGATAAATTCTTGGATGTTCGACATGATAAAAGAAGCTTGACTAACAAATTTGAATTGGAAAGATCTCAATTATTGGTTATTTTATTTTATAATTGTTTAACTAAGGACAAAATGCATGGCTTACCAATTTATTTATCATTACTAAATGTAAGTAATAGTTTGAAGTTATAGTCTCTGAAGGTTTCCGAACTCTAGCTGAAATCATTAGGAAAATCTTGGGGTAAATATGATTTTATGTAGATTTCTGTAAGGCGCTTATACATTATGATTCACACATCTGATTATTTCACCTCTCTTTCGTTGTTCCAGACCTGCTTGCCGAAAAGAAAAATCTACTCGAGCGGTGTGAGACAGTAAGAAAGAGGCGAAACAATCAATTCGTGAATTATCATTTAAAAGTGCTTATTAAAAATTTCAATATTTTTTCGATAAATTTATTAAACAAATTTTTGAAATTAAAAAATCTTTTTCATTCAAATAATCGCAAAATGTTCAATCTAAATTTTGGCTTTTTCATATTTGCTTTATTTTTTTTTTGGCTCAAAAAAAGTTTCAACACAAATTTTCAAATCCGTTTTCGAAATTAAATTTCATTCAAAACCTTTACACTATTTTATATTTTATATTAATATAAAACTTTTTAGAATCCGTTAAGATTAATTGCTCGAACTCTATTTAAAAATATTTTCATTTTTTGGTACCAAGTCCTTTTAAAAAAATCTTAAATTCTTAAAATGTATAGAAATAATTATAAACTTCAATTAGGAAATATTTTTTCATTCATAGTTTAGTAATTAATAATTTAAAATTTTTAGGCTTTAGAAAAAATAAATCACAGCCAAGATTTGTCTAAAGTATGGCAATTCAAAATTATTAATGCTTATCAGCAATTGCATCAAACTCAAGATACATTACTGTCAACAGAAATTCTTGGATCAATTATAGAAAAATTTAAAGTTTCAATCGAATCTTGGCGGTCTTCTCTTAAAAATGAATTAAAACAATATTTATTATCAACCGATGATTCATATTGCGGATCTCTTGAAAACACGGCTCCTGATTGTTTACAAAAAGTTATGACAATAATAAGATTCTATGATCTGCATCCAAAAATTGCTAATTTCACAAATGGGAATTATTTAAAAATTTTATATGAAATGAAAAATCTTAATTCTGATGTTGAAACAATTAATTGCATTATGAAAATATTCAAATAAAAGTGATTACAAATGAAAAAAAATTGTTTATTGTACTTATGTATATTGTTTACTTAAATATATTTACATTTGAATGAAATATATTGAATCAAAATATTTTCTCATATAACTGAGGATCCATTGTGTTATAGAAATTAACTAGCATTTGATTTGGTTAAAAATAAAATCAGCCACAAACCGATATTTCAGAAACCGATTTTCACTTAAAATTCAAAAATATCACGATATATGACTGTGTGCTTAATTTTGGAACCAATTTTGTGTTTCCTATTATGGAGACACAGAATGGTTTTTTTAACCAATCTTAAAAGTAAAAAATACTTCATTATTGAGAAATTTAAGTAACCAAATAATGTTTACCAGCTATTATTGTTTTCATAAGAAAATTATTTGTTTTGAAAATAAAAAACATGAAATTTATAATATTTATTTATTTATTTCTAAAATGTTTTATTTATACAATTTAAAATCTTTTGAATGTATGTTCTGTTATCAACATCAAATAAATTTTAACAAAAAAAAGAGTTATTTTTTGGCTCTTAACGATATATTATTATTTTATTGAATTAATTTTTTTACATCACGGACCTAAACAAAATTTATTGCTTAAAACTGATGTTCTGAATAATAAATATATTTACTTCAAATATTGTTTATTTCTTTTTAACTCGAAAACTTCTGTACCTTATATTAATAAAAAAACAGATTTTATTTTGATCATTCACAACGGTCACTTATTTTCATCCTATTCTTATTATAATTTTTTATCTACGTTTATTAAGATAATTTGTTTTTAAATTAAATTAACTCAAAGAAAAAATAATTGTATTTTCTGTTCTCAATCACGCCTAAATCGCTGGACCAATTTGGCTGAAGTTTTGACATTAAGTAGCCTAGGGATTCGAGATTGTTATAAGGTACTAGATATTTAGTTATATTCTAATAAAATATAGCATTGACAACGAAACGATTATATCTAGAAGACTGGATGTCGAAAGGCCCCCACCCAAGGTGCCAGGACTCTGGGAGGTGGAGTTATACACCTCATAGCTATATAGTATAAGTTTTACACACACACACACACACTTGGAATCTGGATCTTCATTAATATAAGTTCTTCACTAGCAAATATATAAAATATTGAAATCGCTTGAAAGAGCAAAATGATTGAATAATTTTACTTTTCTAATTAATACCATAGTATTTAATTTAAATTATTGTTTTATCTTAAAATAATTTTTTAGGGTTTTTTTAGCATAAGACGCTAATATTAATTTTTAAGGTGATAAACCTAATAATAAAAAAAAATTAATCCAACCCAGTTCAAAGCAAGATATCAGACTGGAAAAATTGAAAGCATTTAATTTGTAATACATTATTTAAAAATCCGTTTCTTATAAATGAGTTTATTATTTCTTCTAATGATGATTTCACTGCCGCCTTAATATTCATTTCACAGATTCTGTTAAATTTCTAAATAATACGCATATAAGTAAGTATTTTTGTTAGCCTACAATAAATCACGATGAAAAACCCAAGTATGCTTTGTGTGAGCAAATCTGTGCGAGAGCCATTGGGATTCAAGTAAATTGAATCTATCATTACTTAAATATAAAGGTTTTCCACGCCTAAAAGAAATTATATAAAACGTTAATATTTTAACATATTTTCAAAATAATTTGTTAATATACTTTAAATCACGATCTTCCTCATCAAAATCATCCAAATATAATGAACCCCAAAGACAAGCTCTTCTACCTCTAATTACAATAATGTACGTTGATGTGACTACTAAAAATATTCCAATTCCTCCACCACAAGCGACTGCATGCTAGAATAGAATAAAAACAATTAAGATATTTATTTGAATTTAATTAAATTAATACGGGTAATGAAAAGGCAAACAAACAAATGACATTTAATGTTCAACCAACAGTCTTGTTAACGTCCAATATTTTCCACATTGAATTATAGCGAATTAACAATTGCTTCGTTGCCCGATAAGCCTAACGTCATCGAGTCATTCTATTCCCTTTTTAAAAATAATTATTGCTCCCGGAATTTGGTTTTTTAGCCCCTCGGTTTCGTGTGTGGGCACTTGAAGAATACGTGAGTTACGTTTCCGGCTCCTCTCCGCAACCATAACCAGTGAATAGTTTTACGTTAGTTCTGTCAGGTTCTAATATTTATTAAAATACTTACTCTGACAGCTTCGCAGCAGTCGTTTTCAACACAGCAATTTTGTTTTAAACAAACTATAGTTCCACAAAGCAAGCAAATGGAACTTTCTTTAGGCACTTTTTCGCATTTCAAACATGGCTTCTCGTGATAAAACTTAAAAGTAAAAAAAAATTAATTCCTTTTTCAAAACTTAAAAAGTAAGAATTTTAGTTACAGTAAATAATTTCTCGTATTCTCTAGGTAATTTAAGTAATTTCGGTTGCTGCCATGTGTAATGCTGATTCATTATTAATTCCCTTACTGAATCCGTTGGTGGTCTAATATCCATCAATTGAGAGCACCAAAATTCTGGTAAGGATTTTTCTGTACCAGTCGAGAAACAAAGTGATTTTGATGCATTAAAACAGTCCCAGTCCATAGATTCAGTAACTAATTCTAAGAAATATACCAAACGAACGAATTCTAATTGTGGTGTTGATATTTCCGGTAAATCTTGATGATACAAATGATGCCTCAATAACGCTGCCACTCTCAAATATGGCAAACATAAGCGTTGTAAATGTTGCTCCATAGAACTTAAATGTATAGAACTCGTAGATGAGCGTCGTTTTGATGGTCCGGGTGAAGCGCTAGTTGAAGATGCCTCTTCCATTCGAACTACGCTTTCTCGCCTCAAATGCGAGCAACGATTTGTTCTTTGTAAAACAAATGCTAGTGCGACACCCACTCCACAATGAGGAAATTCATTGGTTGTTGATAAATTTAAATATTTTGTTATAATTTCATCACATTCCAAATCAGTCAGTGTTGTACATAGTTGTACAATTATTTGATAATAAAGTAGATTAAACATCACCTTAACAATACATGTGAAATAAACTAAAAAGATAAGACAACAATTTTACATTTATTCTATTTAATTTTTTTATTTAATACCAACGATTTCATAGTTGCATAAAAAAAAGTTTAGTATTTTTACACATACAAACAATTTCAGTAAGAAATTAAGTATTAAATAAGCACTTTTCTTAGGTAACCAAAGAATACCGTCAATATATTATTTTAAATAAGACATTAGAATTTACGTACCTTGATCTAGGTGCAGTGGCGCTAATAATATAAATTTGATCAAAAGTGAAATTGGATCAGCTAACAGGCTAGGTATAAATTCCATACAATGTGAAGGTACTGGAGAAGAATTTTCTTCTGAAATTGGAAGGCCGGCTAAAGATGCCCAAGATCTCCATAAAGGCCATTCGACTAAAACTCTAACATGAACCGATAAGACATGCAATAGAGGAACTGCAAAAAAAATATTAAAAATTAGAATCTTTTTGTTTCTTTCATAAAAAAAATTAGAATTTTATTTACCAATGCATTCTCTTTTAGGTTTATAACGAATTACATTATTTGAACACAATGAACCACCACGCTGAATAATTTCAGACTCCAAATTAGTTCTAGCTATTGAGGTAACAAACAAAAATAAACTTCTAAAAGTTGGAGGTATACGCTTTGATTTTCTATGAGTAATGTTTGACATATCTTCCATCGCTCTTCCCATTGCTTCTGATAACTTTGATGTATTCTATAATAAACATATGAAAGAAGTTTTTTATATTTTATTTATATATGGGATTATCTCTTACTGGAGGTTTTTCATTTTCTTTAATCAAATTAGTTAATTCGCTGACTAGGGTTTCAAACGGCTGCGGCCCAGATCTTATGACCGGTGTTAATCTGTCCAATTGAGGGCTTAATGGAAGCACGGAATTTGATAATTGTCGACATACTGGACAAAAAAATTCACCACGTTCAACATGTAAATTCTGCCTATGTGTTGGATACAATGAATTCAAATATAAATCTAAGCATTTTAAATGAACATGATGTCCACAAGATTGCACATGAACACCACTTTCATATGCTAAATTATTGGATAAAAACCAAGATTCTTCACCAAATTTCGTACTCAACATTTCCGTCCTTCTATTAAAATCAGCGGTTAATCTAATACTATGATCTAAATTTTCAGAATCCTCTAGATTCAAGGGTAAATTTAAACGATCCTGAGTTTTCCGACGATGGCCCACAACACCACTAGATTCAACTAATACTACTAATCCAATTGGATTCGCTTCAGTACTTGGGGTCGTCCTATTGCAAATAATACAATCGTATTCCTTTTCTCGTGCCTGCTCTTGAAGCTCTTCATCCTCATCAAGAGCCGAACAATCCATACTTTCTGCTGCCATTTCCATAAATTGTTTCTGCTGATTTGCGAATTCTTGCATAAGTTTTTGTTGCCTTTCACGTGCTTTTTTACTTCGTTCTTCCTTTTCTTTTGCTTCTCTGGCCCTCTGTTCTGCTTGTCGTTCTCTTTGATGCGGCCACAGTCTTCTTCTTATATTATTAATCTCGTGAGCACATTGTTCATTATTAGTAGCAATTTTTTTCAATAGATTTCCTATAAAATGGGGCCCATCACCAATGCGGCAATCAGAAATTTTAATTTGACTAGATCTACTTGGATTTTCATCGATATCCATTATATAATCGTCGTCATCTTCTAACGAAAAACTGTCTAGGGTGCCACTTAACTGAGAATGAAGTTTTAATAATAAGGATAAAATACTTTCATTTAACAAAAGAGTATCAGAATCTAAGCTAATCGAGTTTTCAATACTACATCTTTTGCGAGCAGGAGCACCACCAATACCACTAACACCAGTAGCAATACTATTTCCACTACCCGACACAATTCGACGTGCGGCCGGAGTGTTAGTAAGATTTGAAGGCACCACATCTAGATTACGAACTGCAACTGGCTGAACTCGTTGAAAAGGTAACAATAATCCATTTACGTTATTTGATGTAGGAGAAAACATTTCATTTTGCTGCTGTCTATTTGCAATATCACGTCTAATCGCAACTTCCATTCCTAAACGATATAGATTTTGTTATTAGAATTAATTGTATAGGTGGAATAAGTATTATTTATTAGAAAAAAGTAGTTTGACTAAATTAACATTTAAGAAAAATTAAAAAGAAAAAAATCGGCTACTAATTATCTTAACATAAGCTATGTCGTTTTGGACATAATATAATATAAAATTGACTGTGTGGGAATGATCATTTAAATTAAACCATGCAAAAACAAATTAATCAAAATTAATTCACAAAAATTTATTTATAAAAAAATTTCTAAATTCACCTGGTAGGGTAATCGATTGCAAAGCATATCTAGTTGGTGGAAGAGCCATTATAGCGTTTCTGTTCTCCCGATTTTCTTCACTAACATCTTCATCTTCTTGACTATTAGATCGAATAACAAGTGACTGTTCAGGAACAACTGAAAGGTCTTGAGGTAATGCTATTTCCATTCCACTTGATACTTGCATTGTATTATCATTATTTTCACCAACAATCATTGGTAAAGTTTCCGATTCTGAGACATCCCATTCTAAATCGCTATCGAAATTATTGGTAGTATAGCTAGCAGGAGTTACTTGAGGTTCTTGAAGTTGTAATGCAATTTTAGCAACATTAAAACGTAAATTCTCTAATAAATTGTCAGTTGGATAACAATTGACTAATTCTGGAGCATCGCGTGATGACCTTGAATAATATGGACTTCCACCTATAGCACCAGCTTGTTGTTCTGCTGTTTCTGCTACAGTTGAATCCTTATTATCTTTACAAAATTTATCATTCTTGTCAACGGCTATTTCCAAAAGAAAAACTGCTAATGCTATAAGCTGTTCCGAAATATTTGTTGAATTCACAGCACGATAAAAAATTGCTAAAATTGTTGAATGAAAAACTCGTGAATTCAAAATACAGCATGGATCTTCAAATGATTTGCCAACAGAACGTGGTAAGCGGAACGGTGGCCACAAATTTCCGCTACTAGGCATTTTATTTTTATTTTTAACATAATTTCCAAAACGATCCATTGAACTTTGAAAATCTCTACGGTGAACAGCTCGAAGCAAAACATGCAAGGGATCATAATGTTTCTCCCACACATCATCTATAGGAGTGAACAAGCCTTGCTCTAAGTTTTCTGATTTTGATGGCGGTGCTTTATAAACCGAAAGTTCTTTCAAAAATTTTTCGAAATTCTTTGTGTGAACGTTCCCAGAACGTTCTGGCATCAATTCTAATAATTGACTGTGCGTTTTATTTTCTGTAGCCAGCAGAGCACTTATTTCAATAATACATTGAGTAGCCTCATCATTACCTAAATTAGTACGCGATGTACAAAGTGTAGCTAAAAATATCAAAAACCCTTCCAACATTGAGTCTTGTTCTATTTCTTGGGGTGCTGTTAAAGGTGTTGATCCAAACCAATCAGATAAGCTGAATAATTCAATAGCAGTTTGAAGAAAGACATCAGCTCGTAATTGAGTAGCACAAATTTGCAAAAAAAATAAATCCATGTCAACCATAGAATTACAAAAATTTGCTTGTATATATGTCATAGCTTGTCCTTTAATTTGAAGTCCATTGCGAACCCATGTACCAGCAAGAATTTCATAAAAAAAACTCTGAAAAGAAAAAAAATAAAGGATTAATTAATATCAATCAGAAAATATTAAACTATTTTTTTAAATACTAGACAACAATAAAATGAAGATTATTAATATGAAGAATACTAAATATATTCGACCATTATCAATATCACTAAGAAATTTTAGAGAGAATTAGAGACAAATTGTAGAATCAAAGAAATCAAGTTTGACACTTTGTAAAATATAAATCTGTGAACTATAGCAAGGGCACTCAATCGGAATCCACAAATTTTGATAATTATCCTGATACTAATAACTGAACAATAAATAAATGTATGTAGGTGCAAATGAGGATTTAACATTTGTAATAATTTCTTCTGCGTAAAATAAAAAAAATAATTGAGATGGTTGTTATATTATGATAACTCTTGTGAATGTATATTAAATATATTAAGTACATAATATTTATAAATATACAAAGAAATATAAAAGATATCTTGAATAATAAGATTGTATACTCTTCAAGAAGGAATTAAAATCTGATTAAAAGTTGCGAAATATATAAGTATCCTTTAATGTTCAAATCTAACTGATTCTCTGAACATTTAACGAACCAATTTCTAATTTTCAAAATTAAATAAAAATGTAAGATAATAATGATAAATTAAATTATGGATATAATTCGAATCTTTTTAGAGATCCTGTAATGTTCAAGAGGGTCAAATCTTAGTTAACAAATGATTCATATTAAATTTGTTTCGAAGACAACATACCTACAATATAATTTTTCGCAAACATTTATCTGAATTAGTTTTGTCTCGCAAAAAAAAAATGTTTTTGTGTTCTTTTTCTATATACAAAATTGATTGAGAAATTCTGAGAAATGACAAAGTTACTGCCTCCTAAAATGGCAAAAATAGAATTTTTTCCGAAAAATTTTTAATTATATTTTGTATCCTAATTTATAATACATAGCTTAATTTTTACCTAAAACAGGTTGGAATACATATTTTCCTTTTTTTTTAATTTTATAATAAAATTAATTATTAAGAATCCTTTATAAAAACAACAGAATATAAAAAAAAAATTCCAAAATGAATACTAAACGTAAAGAAAAGATGAGAAAAATTGGGCAAAAGCAAAAAATTGTAAAAAAAAACATGTATACGTACATAAAAGTGTAAGGCCGTCGTTTTAAGGGAAAGGTTTTTGATAATTCCATGATGGATGGTGGAAGAACACTATCCTAATTTTTTGAAGATGATGATAAAGTTTAATCATTTTTATTCTTAATTAATAATTTTGTCGAAAATTTATTATTTTGTTGCATTTTTCTCAACCCACATTTTCGAAATCAGTAATTCGAATAGATATCTAAAAAAACACTGAACCAATTGCTTCCAAATTTTAACCACACAAGGTGGTCGAGTAGAGCTAACTTCTCTCTATGTTTTTAAAAATCTCCCTGTTATAAAGATGAAAATCTAACTCTAAACTTTAAATGCATTTTTTTTTTAATTCTGGACCACTTTTCTAACGTTTCATTTTCTTTTCAAAGAAATTTTATTGCAATTATGGTAATGATGTTTTATATTAAATCTCTTATGCTAAATATGAAAGCGTATCGAATAGAATTATTTTTTTTATTATTTTACGTTGAAATTTAAGATTTAAGAAATGTTATAACGTCTAGAAACTGTTAAGTTTTATATTTTCTTCGAAATTATTTATTATTTTGAAAGTGCCAGAGATTATGGAATCAACGATCGAAAATTTTCACAACATGATGATTAACAAATCGAAATAATGCCCTACTTCTTTAAAGAAAATTAAATCAGGGCATAAGAAGAAAAACTTTTATTTCTATTTATATTCATGAATCCATTAAGTTCAGATTTTATAAACTAAAATAATTAAAAATGTCTATGTGATAAAAAAAAAACTTGGAATTTTGGGAAACAATTTTAATTATATAATTCTTAACAAAATAATATGTTAAATCATTTATGAAAATGTTTCTTCTAAAAATTTTACACAATTTTATTTAGTTCAGAAATTAAAAGCTCTCTATATAGACCAAATCATAAATAGAAAATATCCTCCACTTTTACATGCTCAAACATTTTCAAATTCAAATTTATTCCTGTTGCTATAACTCGATATTCTACATCAAGATTTTATCTTTATATGTGGTACTAATAAAACCTTCTCTAAAATCTATTTGCTTAGGTTTGATTATAAATTAATTATATTTTGAAAATAATCTAGTGCACATGTACAATGTTCCAAATATATTAATATCTCATTTTAATAATTTTTTTCCTTCTTTCTAAAATAAGAGAATAATTTATTCCTGCATTGCATTTTGGATAAATGTGCAAAGAGAATATTTGCATTCATGCAAGAATGCCTACATTGCACATGGTCGGTAAGACATGTACATGGAGAGTTTATTGAAATACTAAAAAATTATTGGTATTTTATTTTCCCCTTTTAATAAAATTTTTTGTTTAATAGATTAGTTTCAATTTATTTTATAAAATAATTGAACTCATTTACTAAATCCATTGTATTCTAAAGTTAGAACATTTTAACTTTAACTTGAATAGTTATTATGAAAAATCAACTAAATATGATAATTAAATTATTTGAAAAATATTATAAATTTATCTTTTATGTAGATAAAGTAACAACACAGACATTTCATACTAATTTTGGTATAAAAAAATATTTTTTTTGACCCATTCCAATTATGTACATATTTATTCTTCAGCAACACAATGTCATTAGCAACACTTAAAAAAAAAAGAGAGATTTTAAGATATATTTTTTTAAATCTTTCAGTTTTACTTCCAACGCTACGACGACGAGTAGTTGTTGTTTTTTTTTTTTTATTTGTAACTTAAAAAACTGCAAAAAATACTGGATTAGTCATCATCATGGTGTAGCTAAATATTATTGAACGGTCAAGACAGAAAATAAAAACATATACATATATTTATATGTGTATATATATTTTTTAAATTAATAACATAAATAACTAGTTTTTTCAGTTAAAAATATAATTTTATATTTTTTAATACTAATAGTTAGCAAAATTATAAATTTAATAAAATCCATTATAATTGTGATAATTTTATACTTTTGATGTAAAATAATTTTAAATACATACCAACATAATATTTTAATTATACTTATTAATTTTCTACATTGAAATATTATTCAGTAAAATGTTTTATCTAAATCGTTTCTATTATTTTCTATTGATTTTGTTAATTTTTAAATGTGAAATCTCAGTTTGCTTAATCGATGATGTTGTAGATGTAATTCATGTTGGAAAAGAAATTGTCAGTGGTGTTCTAAAGGCTTGGGATATTGTAGAACAAACAAATTTGGCTGAAAACATTGAATTGCCAATTACTAGAGAGAAACAGAAAAAAGTCTTAAGACGGCTCAAAGAACTATCACGACGAATAGATCAAAGTGAAGAAAGAGTTAGTATATATTCAAAGAAAAATTATTACAAAAAAACTTTTATATAAAGAGTTATGTTTTCAAAGTGAATAACAACTCTAATAATTTATCACGCGGCATCAATTTCCAAAAGAAAAGATTGAAAAATAAAATATAAAATTGATTTATTTTATTTTAATAAATTTTTTTTTTCATCATTCTAATTTGTTTTTTGCTTTCAAGAATTTCTCTGTAAAACAGTGAAATTAAAAATTGTCAGTGCTAATGGCAAAAATAATTTTTTTATCCCCCATGTTTATTTTTTTAATGTTGAAAAAATGACAAGTCTACATAAAATTAATATAATCTTCGTATCAAATACAAAACATAAACACCAACAAAAGAATAATAATGAAATGAAATAAAGTTATTTTGACAAAAATAATATGTATAAAAAAAAATCTGTATTTTAGCATCTAACCAATACAGCTTGGACTATTGATTCCATTAATCACTATGTTAAAATGAATACAGCATTGGAATTAAAAAGAGATAAATTAACTGAAATTATGCTTGGGATTCGTTCGAGAGCAAAGCAAATGGAATCGTATCAGGAAAATCGTGAAACATTGGAACCGACGACATTAATAACATTCAGTGAATGGACGGTATCCCCGAATTCTAATGCAATACCTCATTTACTGGAACTTATACATTTGATATTTACGGGACCAGAAGATACAAGAAGTAAAGAGGATGGACTGTTAACAATGTTGACAAATGCCATACAGGTAATTATGACAATTACAATAAATTTTGTATGTCGAAAAACTGGAGTTAGGTTACAATTTTATTTTTCGTGTATTTTATGCTATGAAATAGGTACATACATCAGATAATCACGTCGAGGAAAATTAGTTCTGCATAACTGACCGTATGCTCCCGAATAATCCTTTCTGACTTTACTCAATATATTTTAGGTAGAACGGAAGTATCTTAAATGTTATCAAAACTAAGGATTCGTTAAAGTGTTCAGTGATTCCTGGGTTCTCAGTGTTATAAATATAAGGTTTAGTGTACCAATTATAGTACATCAAACATTTAAGTTGATGGGATCTTGTTAAATGAAAAATAAGTTTTGTTTTCGTCAGATCTCTTACAACAAAAACAAAAATTATATACACTTACATATTTTTCAACTAAATAAAAAAAATGTTTAAATTATAATTTATATGTATACTTAAATAATAATATATTTATGCCAAATATGATATTAACATTTTTACACTGAATTTGGGTGATTCACTAATAAAAACTTCTTCTTGGTAAAATGAAAAGAGAAAACAAGAAATTAAGTATAGAAATTGTACAAGGTTGGCTTGTTTCTTATAAATTATTAAAATTTTTAATAATTATTTCTAGATTTTGATCTCTTCAAGAACTTATAAAATGTTTTTTTTTTCTTCACTTTCAATTGAAATATCTTTATTTTTATCTTTAAATTTATATAGAATAGTTATATAACATTAAATCTTCTAACCCCCCCAAGATCTTTAAAAAAAAAACCTAAAGTATTATGTCGACAAAGTGAAATAATCAAAATTCACAGATTTACAGTCAATAAAAAAACGTACGTATATATTCTTTAACATGTACAATAATTTTGGGTTCATTGTTTTCTAGATATTTGAAAGAAATATAAATTCTTATAAAAAAAAAATGTTTTCTTTTTTCAATTCAATTAATTTTTAATTGTTTATTAATTAAAACAAATTACAAGAAAGGACAACATTAACTGTATAGTTGGCTTTGTTATACTATTCGAAATAATTTTATAGTGAAACAAAAATAATAAGATAAGGAAAACCTGGCCGATTGGACAGTGAAGAATTCTACTTCCATTTATTATCGAAAAATAATTTAGACCTGATCAATAAACAGATAATTTTTAATTATAACTTCATTGCAACACAAAAACTTAAACGCAACACAAATATTTAAATTTAAATGCAACACAAAAATTTTAAACGCGTATTTCAATGAATGAAATAAAATTTCTAATTCATAAGTTTAGACTTTAGACACAAAAAAGAAATTAAGTTCAAGTTATACGTCATATAAGTATTATGTTATTATTTATATTGTTGGTACATTATTTTAATTCGCAATATGAATATCAATGAATTTTATTTCATTTTTATAATATAAAACATTTTGATTAAAAAGAGAGAGATAAAGTACTGTAATTCACAAAAAAAAAATAAAATAACAATAATTTTGAATTAAAATTGAAAAAAATTAAAATTTTGAATTAAAAAAAGAGAACTTAAAATAATGACATCAGTTTGTTCACATGCTATAAGGCAGTTTTATAATAAAGTAGAGAATATAAGTATAATATTAAAAAAAAAATCATTATCATTTTCTCAACTTCAAATTTAACCTACATCATTATCATTAGACTTCACTTTTCGATTTCAGATTACCTAATTAAGAATGATTATTCGGATAACTATGTAAACATATTTTTTTATTTTGCAACATTAAGAATAAACTGCAATAAGATATTAATATTATGTTTCTAATTAACTTTTATAATACCCTTGAAAGCGTTAGACGAAGTAACAATTTTTAATACTTTTAAGTACAATATAAATATTTATCAATGAAATAACTATGCTTCTAAATCTAAACCGGTATAATGCATATGTTACGAAAATTTATCTTATAATAATACTAAAAATATCTCAACTAATACGTAAATAGAAAATTTTAAGATAAAAATCAGTGACCACCAGCTAATAATAAAAATGAAAGATAAACATATATTTTGTAAATTGTAGCGCAAAAACTTGCACTTTTTTAAGATAAGATAAGATTCCTAAAAAAAAATTTCAGTGAAAACCAAATCGTTATAAGTCAAAATTCAAGGAAGATTTTTTGTAGCGGGTATTAGTTGCATTATCTGTATTGGGCTCTTAATAATTTTTTTTCACAAAATAAATAAATAAATTCACGAAAGGTGTTAATAAATATTTATTAAATTATTCACCGAACAAAAAAAAATTTATATTCCCGAAAAGAACTGTTGGATTTCATTTGAGGTTTATACTAAAAAATCACTGAAGTGAAACACATCATATGAAATTTTTTTTACTCATATGTTGTTTTTTTTTATTATTTGATTATTATGAGACTTAAATAACAATTCTATAAAAAAAAAAAAAAAACATTTTTTATTCAGTATATTTTGTGTAGTTCACAGTTCAACTTGGAGAATCTTATAGTTTTGTTAAATTTAATTTTTTATTCTGTCTCTTCAGGAAATTTTAATCAATATTTTGCTAAAATTATTATAATGCGAGCTTTAATAATATCATTAAAAAAATGATTGTAAAATGTTAATAATTTTGTTTGGGAAAAAAAAAACTTGAAACATTAATTTAACAAAAATAAAATAAAAAAATAAAAATAATAAAATAATTTAAAATTAAAGTAAATATTATTTTAATTTTTTTAAGTACATATAAGAATTTTTAAAAATAATAATAATAATAACAAAATATAAACTAACATAAGTTCGAACAAAGAATATCCTTCAATGTCATTTCAAAGTTTATAAAAAACCAAACGATGTACTTATAAAATGTGAATTATTTTTTATTTCAATTTTAAAACAAAGAGATTTTATCTTAATTTTTTCGAATGGAATTTTATCGTAAAAAATGTTATCTTTGTTCTCATTACGTCAATTGTAGGAAACATAATTTTTTTTTGTAATATAAATTTATAATTAGTTATAAATAAAAAACTCAATTTCGGAATAAGGCTTTATATAAATTTATCGAGTTAAAAAATATATAAAAAAAAAGAATTCAAAATATCAATTTAATTCAATTTCCTAATCTCCACAATAATAGTAGATTATTGTATATGTAAACTAAATTTGTTATTAATTAAGAGTTCTGTATACACAAAAATACATTGACACGAGTCAATACTTGACAAGTGTCAATGTATTTTTGTGTAAATACAGAACGAGTTGTATAACAAATTTTGTTTACATATCCAATATACTGTTTTAATGCGTAGGGGAGAGGTAGTTGCAAAGAGAGAATATTTTTTCGTCTCATTTTTTCTCTTTTTTTTTTGTATTTGGCTGTATTGAAATATTGTGAGAGATATTATGTTTGTTTAGGTATTACGTAATATTCAATACGAAACATCTAAATGATTTCATTATTTACGCTGATGCATCTAAATTTTTTCATTATATACGCTGATGCATCTAAATTTTTTCATTATTTACGCAGATGCATCTAAATGATTGCATGTGTATTGACGCATATAATACTCCATTTAGTGATCTAAATTCTATAGCACTAAATACAACATAACGATCCCCAACGCATTAAAATAAATTATTATATTATATTTACGGTAGTACAGAGTACAAAACATAAAAGTGTATCAATATTAAAAAAGCAATAAAATATATTCTGAAAAAAAAATATTATATATTATTTGTTTTGTTTAATGAAATGCGAAAAACAGGTGCTTTTATTTTGTTTTCAGAGTACAATAAAATTTACTTGTACAAACATATATATGTATATTATTAGACAAAAAATAGTCTTTCATTCCAAATTAAACTTTCTATCGATGTCAGGTGTATTCCGAAAACTGAACTAAGATATAATGAAAAATAACGAAATTCAGATTGTATTGTAGGTTTAGAGATAAAATTATTTTCTCGTAATTTCGTTTTTATTTTAACAAAAAAATAAATATATGTGTATATGCAAATAAACCTTATGATGCGTTAAAAAACAAAATTTGAATTTAACAAAAATTTCTAAGTAAAAATCTATTAAAAATATAAAAAAATAACAAGCAATTTTCGTAGTGTTATTAACAACTGAAATTTTAGTTTCATTGGAATACGAATATTAATCGCTAAGTGTATCAAATTATAATTTAAATGCCAAAATACTAATTTTTTTTCTTTAAAGTTTAAAAAAATTTTAGGAGCTTGAATTCACAGAATTTTATTTACTTGTAAACGTGTTTTTTTTTTTTGATTACGGATGTTTATTTTTAGAATCTAAATCTTTAATACTTAAAAAAAATACAATAAATAATCAAATAAAAGTTATCAATAATTTTAGAAATTGTTTACATTTGAAAAATATATGTATTAGTTAATCGATTAGCAGATAAGAAATTGAAAGATCGATTTTGCGAATTTTTAAAGAAAAATTTATTTAAAAATTATTTAATTTGTTTATTATCAAAATGTTTCATTTGATAAATAAAATTACTTAAGAGAACACTTTACATAGTTTTTTGTAAGCTTTTCGTTGTAGATCTGATAAAAATAAGAGGATTTTATAAACTTACGAAATGAAAATGGAATTTCTTATTTAATTTTCAGTGCATTGAATATTATAAAAAAAATAAATTAATAAATATAATAATAATATAAAATATACATAATTATAGTATACTAAATACAAAAAATCAAAATGAAAATGAATTATTTCTTAGTGATATTTCCATTTCTTTTTTTAATACAACTTATAAGTTGCAAACCAAAAGGCTCATCAGAAATTGATGAATTGCGATTACGTTATATTGTCCTAGACAAAGCCCTTTGGGAATATCTAGATAAACCAAACGATCGAAATACAAAGTTAAGAAAAGTTTTTGATAATAATCGTAAATTTATTGATGATACAATAATAAAAAAAAATTTCAATCAATCGAAATTTTACTTATTAAATCGTTATTACGAATGGAGTATATTAGAAAAAAATTTAATTGAAATCACTGGATTCTTTAGTTATTTTAAATCATTTTTAAATCAATATTTGAATCAAGATTATGATGAACGTGCTACTTTAGATTTCATTGAATCAATACTAAAAGATAAGAAATTTTCTATCAAAGATATAATTGAACAAATTGATAATATCATGATTCAACAAACTCTTTATTATCGAACCATGGTGGTTAGTATTAAATTAATTTATAAATGTCTTTTTACAAAAATAAAAATTAATCGATTACAATTATTATGTAATCTGATGTTATTTTTTTTTTGATCACACAAAAAAAAATCTCCTCGAATTTGAATCAACCATTTTATATTTTGAGTTCATTAAAATTATTAATAATTTTTAGGATGCTAGAGATGAAATATGTGGTACAAAACAGTCACCTCAACAATTTTTGTATTCATTATATGCTGATATAGCATTGACAGAACTAAAAGGATACACAATGATGCAGTTCTCTTGGATGATGTTGAGAATATATGAAAAAGGTAAAAAAATTCTCAAATTTTAAATTAAAAAAAAAAAAAGAACTGAATAAATTTTATTTTAGGAAATTTTACGCAAGAAGCAAGTTTGATGCGTGAACAATTCGAAAAACGGGCTGAAAAAACTCAAATTTTATTACGTGAAGTTATGAAACGAGCTGATCGTACTGTTTGGACTTGTGATCCACAAGCTCACATTAAGGGAAAAACGTATGATGAAGTAACTAGACTTCTTCAAGGTTATATTGAAAATGAAGTTGACATGAATCCTGAAAATACTTGCCGGGAAAATTGTGGTTTTTATCAAATTTCAAAAAATCATGGATGTTTTGAAGATTTATACTGCTCCAGACAACCACGTTGCACTGGTAAATTATTGAATTGCCAATACGTTGACTCAGACATGTGGATTTGTCCATCGGTAAAATATTACTATCTTTAACACAGGATAAATAGACTTAACATTTTGAATACATTTTCTAGGCATTAAACGATATAAGACGTTATGAGTATATAGAATATGAAAGTGGTAGAATATTGGGTCAAAAGGAACAATGTAATAGAGGCTCCACAAAAGTAAAATGTTCAAATAAAATAAGTTTCTTAAATGAAATTATCAAATATTTTGTGATTTTAAGGTGGATTCATGGTGGAGATGGCTTTTCTGGCATTGTAGTTATTGTTTCTGCTTGTGTGACGAACAAGGTGCTAAATCAGACAGATATTTTAATCTGAGAGAAAGTGTTGCCGACACCAAAAATAATATGTACGTTGGAACATTAATTTATTTAATTTTTTACTTTCTAATCTAATAATTTACTTTAATTTTAACTAACCTAGCGAAGTATAAAAATTAAGAAATTATTCAACGAATAATTTATAAAAATTCACGTAATAACGGAATTGAAAATTACCTTATTAAAAAAATATTATTTTAGGGTCATTACTGGATTAAAATTTATCAAAAACAAACGAGTATTCCATATGCAAATTCAAGAAGGACAATTAATATCATACGGCAATATAAATATGAGTACCTTACGATGGAAACCGGTAGACGATTACAATATATTTGATAAAAATGTCAGAGCCAAAGTCGATTTTCATACACTGGCTTGGGATAATAGAGCTATCGATCTAGATGATATTACAGCTGATGATCCAACTCATATCGTGATAGGAGTTCGATTCCGAACAGTGGGAACACATTTGAATTTAGAAGTAAAATTATGTGAATATGACTTTGAGAAAGGCATTTTAATAGATCCAGAAAGTAATAGTTTTTGGAAATCTAACGATAACACCGATGTCAGCGGAGATAAAAGGTAGAAAACTCAAATAAATTTAAAATTTACACATTTAGGTGTACAATTTTTATTTTATATTTTCGTTTTTTCATTTTAGAACACCAGTATTTTTACGTAATCCAGATATTTCGATTCGTAGTGCAGTTAAATCTTTACCGAATTCAAAACATAATCAATTTATTGAATTCGTTAACAGTGACATGGATAAAGACGTAGCTCAAAGCACAGTACCGTTTGTAGATACTCAGGAAGTAGTTTCTAATCCTCCTGTACCATTAAGCGGAGTAGGAGTTTATCACAAAGGTCGAAATGGTTTTGGTGGATTTATAGCACCAAAATTGGTAACATACGATTTTACTCCACATATACAAACACCTGTTGTAAAAACCACAGACTCGAAATTGTAATGTAATAATAAGGATAGAATAAAAAATAATAAAAATTTTTTTCTAACTGAATATTCTTATGAAAGAATCTCAACTTTAGTTTATAAAAATAAATTGAATATAAGTGCATCACTTGTCAAGAATTTAAATATAATAAATAATAAGTAATAAAAATCTAAAAATGAAAACTGATGTGATTTATTAATTATCGTAGATGACTATTTTTGTGGTAGGCACCCCAAGAACCAATACATCTATTTTATGAATAAATTGAAATTAATTTATCTAACGTAGCAAAGCACAAATATTGCCATACATATTTTTAAAATAATTTAAAAAAAAAAAATCAAAGACGATCGTTTAAATAAATGAAGTATTTTTCTTAATGTTGTTTAATTTTATTAATTTTTGTTCATAGTATTAGTAAAATTTACTTACTTGAACTCTGAGAGGATGAATCATTAATAAAGTTAAAATATCTGATGAAGGAAGTATTTCATTTAGTGACATGCCCATTGTTGTTGCTGCTTGACATGTAAATGCAGCCAAATATCGATGAAGTGGAAAATGAAATGAGGCAGTCATCATCTCGCTCTGAAATTAAATTTAAAAGGATGAATGAAAAATATAAATACGTATAAACTGTTCTGTGTAATTTAAAATGCTATTTGTATATTATATATTTACCTTTTCTAATTTCGGCTCCAAAAAAAATATTGCGTCCAACCATTCTTGAAGAGTTGTTATACAAAAAGTTAAGATCTTCTTTGCTAATTGAGCATGGGTACCATCTTTCAAATGTGATATGATTGACCACATTGGATAAGCACTAGCTTCCAATTCACAAGAAAATGCAGCATAATATGAACTTGGTTCAAATTCTACATGAGATGCAGTTTCTCGAATATTCACATTCATCCCTTGAAGCATTGACAAAAATTGGAACCACATGTCAATAAGGTTGTCGTCGCGTAAAAATACCAAAGCAACCGACTCATGGGACAACACATTATTAAAATCTGAAACTAACGGCCAATAACAATGTTCTTTCATTACTCTTTTGGCACAATCAATGACGAAATGAAAATTTTTTTCAGGAGCTACAAAAAATAATATATTTTTATGTTGAAATTAAAAAAATATTAAAATATTTCAATAAAATAAATAAAATATTTAACTACTTTTATAACAAACTGAAGAATTTATTTGTAAAATCTCAAAGTAAAGCATAAAAAATTAACATATAAAAATAATTAATAATTAATTGGACATTCGACAAAAATAATGAAAAAAAACAACGTTCGAAAAATGTTTTGTCTTCAATATCCTTGAATAATCATAAAACTGCTGGTGTTTTAAAAAAAAATTTAAAAAATCAAAATTGAATTTTTTTTCAAATTTGTTTTATAATTATTTTTGCTTTCCAACAAATTCAAAAGAAATATTTTTCCTGCTTTACTGAGACCTCTGTACAAAAGCTTTTTAAGAATTATAGTTACTTGATTAATTTTTGTAGATTTTTAGAAATTTAGAAAATTACTTACAATGAAGTGTATTTTGTATTAAAATTTTAGACATCATTAATTTCAAACTAATTATCATGACGTGCAGTAAGCTCAATTCTTCCACCATTTTTAATGCTAAACTTTCATTTGAAAATAATTGAACACTCATATGTACAACTCTATTACTCAATGTATCAGGATCATTTGACATTTCTAAAACACTTGGTATTCGACTGTAATGCATAACAAATGTGCGAGTCAAATGCTCCTAAAAATTAAATTGAAAATTATAATCACTTAATTTAAAAAAAAAAAAATATTTTATTTACCTTATAATCCTGATCTGGCAACATATTTAATAAAAAACAAACCAAATTTTGCGGGAATTCATATTTGAAAGTCCAAAAAATGAATTCCTCTAGCAATGTTGAATGGTCTAAGGTGTCTCCTAAAGCTGGCAAATGTTTATATTCATCAGGTGGTTCCGGACTATAAACAAAATACCTTTTAGTATAATATTTATGATTTTTGATTTTGTACTTTTTAGATTGTTAGATTCATCAAATGAATCGCGAAAATTTTTATTTTCTTAAAAAAAAAACCAACAGCATATCTCAACTGGGTTAGAAAAGGGTCTAAAAATAGCTTCTTTACCGAGTTCTTTACTTGATAACTAATAACTTAAAATGATAATAATTTCTAACAATCCAAATACTTGATATTATTTTAAGAAAAGGTTGTTTTTATTTAAATAAATAAAAATAAAATTACCTTGGAAACTTGCTTACGGCATCTTCATATTTTTTTCTGCTCGATTTTAAAAACTTTCCATATTTAGTTTCTGGAAACTTTGGTTGAACTGAAAATATTTTATAAACCTAAAAAAGAAAAAAAATATTGTAAAGTTTTAGATTTAGGATGAATTTTAGATCATTAAAATGTTCCTTACTTCTTGATTAATTAACGCCTTCGTCATAACTTTTCTCATCAGTTCACCCATGTTATTTAAATCCATCAGCATATTTCCAAATTCCTCGCATCTTTGTGCTGCATTATTATATGCAAATGGATTATTCGTTTTCGGTACTGAATAATCGCGAAGATGATGTAATAATCGAAATAAAAGTTTTGGCATTAATACGTCAGCTACGGCCAATAAGTTATTTGGTACAGATTCTGAATTTGTTCGATTATTTATTCCATGATCACTGCAAAAACCTTCAGCTTTCATGACTGAAGTATCACCACAGTCACAAGCACCACCAGCTTGTGATAAAAACATATTAAAATCATGATTTGTATGATCTCCCTTCTTGAAACAATCTCGACAAATTGACATACACGGTGAGATTCCACAGGTTCGACATCTGTACGCAACTACATGTGGAACCCAAACCAAACCACACTTAGCATGATTATCATAACTACGAACTGAAAACAATAAACGAAATATTAATTAAGTAGATTGGAAAAGAATAAAATAATGACGAATAGACAGTCCTATTTTCAAACCCTAAAGTGATAAATCAATTTCCTACAAAAATAATATGCTTTTTTCCCCAACGAATAAATTAATTTCGATGTAAGTTACTATTTGAATATGTATCTCGTATATTGTGTGAAGTTATCTATGATTTTATAGAAATATATGAACAATAGGCTCGACAATAGGTTACACGATTTAAAGTATTTCCTTACGGATTTCAGACATAAAAATTTCTTAGTCTCAATTCAACTACCTACCCTAAAGACTTTTCCCGTGTCTCTGCGGGGATACAAGAAATTAAACCTCGCAATCTACCTCAATTCTATTTCACCTGTGTTTTTCGACGGTGCAGGAACCATAATTTTTGTTTCTCACAATTCATATACTTAAACTCCTTAATTCTTTTTGCATGGATCTATGTCTAATATCTATATCTATATTAAATACTATAAAATCGCGGATAATTTCACATTCCAAAAATAAATAAAAATAAAAACACAAAGCTTACCAATGGAAGCAAAATCATCTGGTGTTCTGCCACCGGCCATTAACCATTTAATCCATTCAATACTGTCGGTATTATCAATTGACTGATTAGGATTGAATAAATATTCAAATAGCGCATCTAGTTCTGGTGTTTTACCACCATTTGCTTGATAGCATTCAGCATTTATATACGAGCCAGCTTCTTTTTTACCTTTTGACATAATTTTATGTGCCAATGTTGTTATTGATTCATCATCAGCTGTGCTTGTTGTGCTACTACTGGCACTCCCAGAACTAGTGCAATCATCATTGTCCAAATTCATATTTTAATTAAGTAAGTTTATTTTTTATTTTTTTTTTTTAACTTTAAATATTTTTACTTATTTAGGTATTTTACTATTACTTTTTTTTTTTCTTTTTTTTTAACATTTATTATCATCGAAATGAGATTAAAACATTTTTAAAAATGTTTCAAATGAAATATTATTATACCTACTTATATCTTATATACTTCTTATAATAATAATTATTTACTTACTATAAAAAAAAAATATTAAAATTTTTAAATACTTATGGAAAGAAGAAAAAAAAAAAAAAACTTGTTACACTTGTTAAAAAAAAAAAAAAATCATCACAAAATCAGCTGCATTTTTTCAAACAAAAATGATGACAACAAATTTTCTAATTTTTTAAATGAATAAAATAATTTTTTTTATTGAGCACATTAATAAGTATTAAGTATCAGTATCGCCAAAATAAGTAGTTAGTTATAATTATAACTACCTACCTGACATTAAAATTATGCACTTATACTAAACCATTTAGAATGAGCCGACACAGGAACCTGCAGGGGATGCGAAGAGGAACCGGAAACAATACGAACTAAGAGGGCTAGAATATTAGGAGATTACTTCCTACAGAGCCCTGAAGATCTGTAAAAATACAAGGCAGGAAACTTAATTAGGTTTATGAAAGGAGTAGGGTGGCTCGATGGAGAATAAAAGGCCCATCGGGTAGGATGGTACAACGGGCCAACAGGCCTAAGTGCGAGGGAATACTGGAATTCCCGACCCGCTACAAGCTAACCTAACCTAACTTAACCTAACCTATACTAAACCATATTAAACTAAGTAAGTACCTCGGTAAGTAAGTACTTATTATACGTACTATATACTTATACGTTATACCTACATACTTTTGTAAGTATTATTTTTTTGATGATCTATGCTTTAGTTTTAAGTCTTTGGTTTACCGAATAATAGCGATTTGCTATAAAGAGAAAATTAGATTTGTGAAAAATTAAAATAGAGAAGTTAGATAAAAAAGGAAAAAAGAATTTTTAAGAGGATTTAGAAGTAAGTTGGAAATAGGAAAAAGACGTTGAAAGATTGTATTAAAAAACTGATAAGTTAAATTAAAGAAAAATTAAAAGATTAAATTGGAAAAGAATAAAAAGAAATTTAATTGAAAAATTGGTTTTTATTTCAAAATCCTGACGGTTTAGAAGTAAACCCTTACACTTTAAAAGGCTTAAGTAGAAAAAAATTTGTTTCTCCAAAAAAGAGACCCTTAGAGCACAGAAAAATGGTACATACAAAAAGAAAATCAAAAACAGAAGTTCAAATGTTTTAAATTTCTATACCTGGTTAGATGGAACCTACGGGGAAATAAACCTGAAACCAAATAAATCATTAAAATATTAGTAAACTACTTTCTTAAATATCTAATTTTTTTTGCAAATTCAACGATTTAGAAAGCTTATCGTAATTACAAATTTTATCAAATGCCATTATTTCTATCTATTCTTTTAGTTTTGTCACGAAATTTAAGAACAAATCAAAATTGAAGACTGAACTCGCAGATTCAGATTCTATAAAAATGAACATAAAAATTATATTTTATCTAATAAGTAGGTATATATAGGTACTTATTTATATTTAAATAACTTTTTTTCTCTACGATCGATTATATTATTGTAAATAAAATAAAATTATATCTTCCTTTGAAAAACGATTTATGTATATACCTACTTAGTTAGATACCTATCTATTTAAGTTCGTAATTTTAACTTGAAACGTCGAAGCTTTTAATGAGACATAGGTATATCTCTCATTAAAAGCTTCGACGTTTAAGTTAAAATTACGAATATCGGTAAATTTAATGGTTAATGTCAACGACAGTTCATTAAAAATGAAAAATAATAATAATAATAATTATTTCTGATCCTCAATCTGCTGTTTGTCAGAGGGTCAATAACTTTAACAAAAAAAAAAAAAGAGCAGTAAAACAACACATTGAATGTGATTATTTAATGAAGAATTTAAAAATTGTACGATTTTTTTCTGTCAATAAATTTATTTAAAAATTGACAATTTGAAAAATTTTAACAAATTCTTTTTTTTTTTTTTTTTTGCATAAATTTAATTTTTCTGATTTTATTCTTTCAATTGATTTTATGGGATTTTATGGATCTGTTTTTTTTTTTCTTTTTTAAATTAAATACTTGTGTAGTCTTTTATTTTATTTTTACCTAAATAAATTGCGTTTTTAAAACATTTAATTAATCAAAATAAAAAAAACAATGATTGTTTTTGTTTTTCAGCCACACTGCTGTTAGATTGGTTTGGTGAATGATGAAATGAAAGAAAAAAATAAAACACACATAGAGTAAATATATATATAGGTATATTTTTTTCAAAATAAACACAAAACTAAATTGTGTATGTAGGATTTTATTTTTTTCAGATTTTTTGTAAAGAAGAATTAAAAAAAAAAATTTTAATTCGTCTTCGTTTTTCAAACAAGTTTTTTGATTGATTTTTTATTTTCTAGATTTCTTATTCTTAACTCAATGAATTTTAAAGTGAAAAACTAACAATAGAATGTAAATAATCGAAAATTTATGATTAGAATTAAATAAAAAAATTTCTGCCGATTCATGAACTAGAATGAGATTATATATAATTTATTAATAGACTCTATGACTACAAATTCTGGCAATCTTGAAAAATGTGAACATTCTTTAATTAACATATGCACTTCCGTCAGCTGTACCTATATGAGATATGACAATAAAGGATAATTATAATAAAAATTCAAAATCAGTTTTTATAAATATACCTACATCAAGAATGGTTATTTATAAAAATTCTGAATTGCTTTTTCGTTTTCATATAAAATTTAATTAAAGAAAATTAGCAACTATTCCTATGTGTAGGTACATAATTCAAAAGTATAATTTATCTTTGAAAAAAAAAAAATATCAATAAATAATTGATCTAATTTCATAATACGATTAATCATTCAATATATAAAAATGTTAAGCGGAAAATAATTTGCTTACCTAATCGTTGAAAGTAAGATATGCCTAATCACTTACTTACTTTTATAACTATTAAACTTATATATATTTAGCTTTCAGGAAAATTTAATTCAAAGGATAACCGAAGTCACAATAATATTTATTTGTTTTTCTGTATAATTAACTATGTACCTAAGTATTATATTATAAGTATTTCTTTTAAAATAAATGAATCAATTCAAAACTTGTTTCAATAAATACCTATGTTGAATCAACTTTTATCTAAATATACAGGTATAGATATTATATTGATGAAATTTTCACTCTTTAAACTATCTGGCAATTCATTAAATAACTTTAGTTCATTAGATACCTATATTTCTAAAAAAAGATTTACCAAATCGAAACGATAAATCAATCTTTTACATAGAAATTTAGCGTTTATTGAGGGATATAAGATGCGTTTCATCTTGAATGCAAATATGATTAGAAAATTTAATAACTAAGTAGGGATACCTAGGCCACTAAGCATTTCGTTGTTTCATTCATGTTTTCATTATTAAAATTTGAGAGAATGAAAATTATACCTAGTGCCTTAATTGCAAAATGTATCTAATTAACAATTGCTAGAGTTGTTATGGAGGCAGGTAGGTACCTAGGTAGCTGCCTATAAGTCTTACAAGCTATTATTATAGTTAGCTATTAGACTCACAGCACAGGTAAACTATAGGTAAGTATAGATTATTTTTCGGTTTTCGTACATAATTCTTTAAGCGTCAGAATTCATTCAACTAAAAATAAATTATTTTTTTAAATTAATAAATATTGGTAGGTAGCTAGCTAATTTATGCCTAGGGATTTTAGAACTTACTGGCTCCATTATAAATAATCCTGCCTAGGTATTGTATACTTTTCTACCCCAAATATGAAACTGAATCTGAAAATTTTCCTAACATGGTAAAAATGTGGAAAATTAATTTTTTTAAAATAAATTTTTCATATATTTTTTTTTTTTTCGCTTTTAGCTGTGGTGATTTGACTTTGAAAAATGAAAAAATTAAAAAAAAAAACTGGTTATCACATCATTTTTATTTGGAGGAAAAAAGCCTCATGTTTTGATTTTTTTTTTTCTTTCAATAATATATTTTTTATTTTAATTAATATCACAAACTTTTATTCAATGTACAAATTAATTTTCAATTAATTATGAAAATTTTTTTTTTTTTAATTTATTTTTGATTCAAGTTTTATTTTATTTTATTTTTTTTTTAATTTAAAAAAATTTCACCGAATATCTAATTTTCGCATTTCTACATCCATAGTAGAAAAAAATAACTTCACTACTATTGTTCTCTGTCTCAACAAAATGGAAAAAGACAACAGTGTATGACAGTTAGCATGGCAAATGGCAGTATGGCAATATGTTTTTGAATGTTAATCGATATACTGCCGTAACGCAAAATTTTAAAAACCTTACAAGAGTGTAGAATAAATATAACAAATTAGCACGAGTGTAGTTGGTTTAAGGAATTAATGTCCTTTGTAACTTTTCGTGCAATTGGAAATATAAGATGACAATAATTTTCGATAGTTCATAAGTTATCTTGCAATGAATAATTTGGTAAATAAAAACCCTTTAAATTTTAAAATATTTTTAGAAAAAAAACGATAAAATTAATATTTTGCGTTGTGGTAAATTTTATTAAAATTATAAGAGTAATAACATCGGAAATTGGTTTTCGCGATTATCCTTTTCAATGAAAATGAACGATCCATAAATTGAATAATGAGAATATAAGTATAGGTAAAATTCCATTCTTCTGTAAATAACACAATTTCTTTTCAATATTTTTGTATAAAAATAGTTAGGTTTTTTATTATTCATTATTCTAAAATTTAAATAACTACCTTTTCATTAAACATTATTTTCGTCTTTCAAGTTCTGGTAAATAAAATAGATAAATTTATATTATAATTAATATATAATATTTACATAATAAAATTCTATTTAATTGGAAATAAAAAATTATGCTAGAAAATCTGAAGGCACATAACTCCTTTTGATATTGACATTACTGAATTGATCGCGCCAGATATTAATTTGATTTTCGTCAATATTGTCACAAAAACTTAAATCAAATAATTTTAATTTCTTGCAATTTATCAATATTCTGAAAAAAGAATTAACAAAATTATTTATTTAATTACAAAAAATATATAATATATAAAACTTACTCAAAGCAACGTTCTGTAGAAATACCAAGAACTCCCATTAAATCTAATTGTTCCAAGTTGGGACAAAGTGCAGCAATATTTCCTATATCACGATCCATAATTCCACGTATTGCAGCTAAAAATATTTTTTTTAATTTTGGTGCACCTCGAAGTAAGGCCTTCAAACTTTCTCCTGGTGACGCTTCCTCACGCAAACACCATCCAAAATCAACTTCTTCCAGCTGATTGCAAACAGACAATGCTTGTAGACCAGTTGATGACAGAGAATGAGATTTCCACATATCAATTGAAATGATCTCTTTATTATATTTCGAAATATGAATAGCTATATCATCCATATTAACACCAAGTCCACAAAATGCAAGATTTAAATGTTTCAAATGTCTATTATTTTCTAGCATATCCAATAGGAGATCAGTTTCGATATAAGTTCGAAATAAATCTAATCGTTCCAAATTTTTCAAGTTTCCCAGACAAGAAAAATTTAATATAGGCGGTTCGGTGGAATAATTTCGTAATGAAAGCTCTGAAATGACATCAAAAAATTAATTATATATAAAACAAAAATACACACATAGGTCTTTCTCTTCTTATAAACTTTTAATTCTAAATTTTAGTTAATTAGCAAGAGAATTTCAAAAAAAAATTTTAAATAACACAAGATAAAGTTTTTTCACATTTATATTAAGTAATTCTTTATTTACCTTTAAGATTATCACAGACAATTCCAACTGTTTCCATGCAACTAGCATTTAAAAACTTACAGCTATTCAATCTTAAATAAATCAAATTATCTCCCCTTTGTTGAATAAATCTACAATAAAAAATGCATTGTTAGTTTTAATTTATTATTCTAAATGATTATGAAAATATTTCACTTTTTAAATTCGGTTGGAGAAACTGATCCATATAATCCACACCAAGACAAATCTAATTTTTTTACACCAATTTTACTTCGTTTTGCTAATGTACATAATAAATTAGAATTTGATAAATGCCAAAATGGTTTTAAATTGAGTTCATTATATAATAACGGATGGTTCGAAACTTCATACATCAATTTTGACACTTTACCAATACGGAACAAAGAAATCAAATCTAAATAAGAAAATATTTTCAATAAAATATCAAACGGCATATCTTTTAAGGTTAATTGTGATTGAGTATTATTTCCTGATGAGTTAAAATTTTCCATGTCCTTGAATTCTTCTAATGCTGATGATTCTTGAATAAATTTTTCTAAATCTTTGACCAAAAAATCTTTTAAATAGTTTTGGTTATTTTCCTTGTTAAAACAAGGCCGAAACTTAATACTTTCTAATTTTCTTAAAATAGGACCTGGAATAAAAACAATTGACTTTATTTTTCATTTAAAACAATAATTAATAGATATATAATAATAATAATAATTAGGTTTGTAACAAAAATATCTATCTAAAAAATAATTATAATAACGTATAATTCTGGAAAAATTTTTTTATTTAAAGGTTCTTCAATAACCAATAATTATTCATTTCATTTAAATAGTTTTAGTAATGATCTCATTAAATAAAGTCAAAAAAAAAAATAAATAATTTTATTCCTATATTTAAAAATATATTTATATAATTTATACCTTTTTTATGCCTCTTTTTAAATTTTAACAAATATTCTGCAGGATTAAAAATTTTACATTTTCGTCCAATCAATAGAACAGAATCTATTTCAGTAAAATAATCTAAATAATTGTGATTGAACTCCAGTCTTATTGTGCTACGAAAATTAATGGAATATTAATAAATGAATGTGAAATATATGTATAAAATTACTTAGTAGGAATAGATGTCTTTCTTAATTCTGGAACAAATATACGAGAGCTTTTTGAAATATCTTTCTGTGGTTCACCTTCCCATAACAATAACCATTTTTCAGTTACCGCATACATCCAAATTCGAACTAATGCACCTGGATTATAGGTTTCATAAATGTTGATCCCTTCAGGAATGACAAATGTCTCAAATTGTAATACAATAAAATCATGTGCTATAATTTCTTGCTGATTTTGTGGTTGAATTGGTAGCAATTTTGAAGGTGCATCATCCCACCACTTGCCATAAGTTCTCTTGAAATTATAAGTAATTTTTTTTTTAACTTAAAGTTAATTAAAAAAAATATTCATGTTTAATTTAATAATTTTTTGTGAAAAGTTTATGATTAAAGTTTAAAGAACAAGTTTTCAATTAAAGAAATATTATGGTTTTTAATTGTTCACCAATCCCTTTGCATATTTAATATCTAAATTAACTAAAATAGTGAAGAAAAAATTAAATAAATTTAAAAAAAAACTTAAGAACATTGTTTAAATTTAACTAAAAGTTTAATTTAATAAGTTTAATGTATATTACCATTGCACAAGTTTCTGGAAAGTCTCCATAATCCGGATATTTAGATGGTCTGCCTGTTATGTTTAAAGCTGTAATTGAAATTTTGAGGAATTATTGATTATATTGAGATTATTGGTTTCAATAAGTTTTTTATAATGTGTCTTTTACCTATATAGGATATACTGTAGTCACTGCCATATTGTGAACTAAAGTCCGCAACATTCGCTAAAAATTATAAATTTTATAAATATAATGTTTGTTACGAAAAAGGACATAAACGAGAAATTTTTTTTTTTTTTTGAATCAAGAAAAAGAAATTTAATAAAACAAATATTCAAAAATCCTTCATTTGTATATATTAATTAATTAAATATTTGTCAAATATAAGGCTACAAACTTCCTGAAAACTTTATACTAAATAGTAAATTATTATGATTTTTTTCAATCAGAGTTGAGTAAATTTTTATTTAGCTCTGCTTTAAGTATTGAAGAAAGCTTTTTATTTTCATTTTATTCTTTTAATATTCCCAACCAAGATGTCTCAGGGTTTTAAATTCAATAACCAGAAGATAAAAAAATTAATGCCTTAATGCCATTTTTAACACATTGGAATTATATTTTTCTATTATTCTAAAATATATCTTACTTTGTGGAAAACTTTAAATGATTGAAAAATGTAAAAAAATGTTTATTTACCTGCAAATTGACTTATAATAATGTCGGTACAAATATTCTGATCTTCGAAAAAGAAGGCATCAACATCAGATGTCATATGATCATAATCAGATGAATTTTCTGAGGTTGAAAATGATGACGATAATGCAGATTCATTATTTCCAACAAGATTTCCTGGTGTATTCATTGTTAAATTATAAATTTTAATACTGAACGAAAGTCACCTGAAAAAAATTAAGTAGGTAGGTATATAATTAAATTTATTTAGTCCAACGTGAGATATGAATATGAATAATAGAAATAAAAATAAACAAACAAATAAATAAATAATGGGTATATATATATATAAGTAGGTAAGGTTCATAGAGGTAGGTACCTACATTTGTGTTCTTCTTTTATAAAATATTAAATTAAATTTTTACCCTGTCCTTATTTTAAAATGCTTGAATAGGTTTAGGTATATAATATAGGAACTACCCAGAAAAAAGTGGATTTGACATTACTTACCAATAAAATATTAGTGAATTTTCTTTCTCAATTTTTAAAATTAAATTTTTTTTTTTTTTTCAAATATTTTTAATGTTTATTTTAAATTTCATCATTTTTTAACAATATTAAATTTTTTCAATAATCATTATTTTGTTTTTTAATTAAATTATTATTTTTTAATCCGGATGCACTAATTTAATGAAAATGAAAACAAAAAAAATTTCTTTTTCTTTATTTTCAATTTTCTTTTATTTTTACTTTTACTTACTCAACTCTATGAAAGATGTGCTAGTCGCAAATGCGCGAGCTTTCTTGAAACTTGAAATATGTAGTAATCGCTGTCGCTAATTTCATTTCACTTTTATGACTGAGATAAACTCAAAATAACCGACGTGATGAGGAACATTTCAAAAAAAAAAACGTAGAATACTTCTTAATCTAGAAGGCGCCGTAACATTTGTCCGCGGGACGTTTGTCCGCGATGAAATTTGTATGGAAAACTTCGCGGACAAATGTCATTTTGCAAAATGTCATTTGTCCGCGATTGTAAAATGACATTTGTCCGCCGCGGACTAATGTCTCAAAATTAGCGGACAAATGACATTTTGCAAAATGACATTTGTCCGCGATTGATTTTTTAAATTTTTAGCGGACAAATGTCATTTTGCAAAATGTCATTTGTCCGCGATTGATTTTTTAAATTTTTAGCGGACAAATGTCATTTTGCAAAATGTCATTTGTCCGCGATTAATTTTTATCGCGGACAAAAGACATTTCGAATCGCGGACAAATGTAATTTTTATGTCCGCGACACAAAAACAAATCGCGGACAAATGTCCAACCCCCATCTAGAAAACTATTAAATGTACTTACAATCAAATGCAATTACATTTAAATGTGATTTAAGTCAAATTGTATTTACTTTACAGTCAAATTTAGCTGACCCAAACAAAATATTCATTCTCATCTGTAGTACTAATTAATATATTTATGATAGTACCAGGCTTCTACTTAGCAGCTTCTAGAGTAATGAATCAAGTTTAGAAACGGCGTCGACTGAATCCTAATCAAGATAAATGACATTGACAATTTGATAATGATTATTAACTTGACAATCTTGACATCTTTTTGTGTCAATAATTTAATTAAATTAAATGAATGAAAACCAATTAATTATATATTAAACAAAATATCAATAACAAAAATATTTATTTAAAAATAAATAAAAAATTTTAAATATTTTTATGGCTGATGAATATGAAACTGTCGCAAAAGGTAAACTTAAATTAAAAAATGATCATGAAATTATGAAAAAAAAGAAGAAAAAGAAAAACAAACAAAAGGATAAGGAAAAACTAGAAAAATCAATTGAGCAAGAAGGGATTGATAATGGAACCGAAGGATCTAGCAATGGCAAATCAACTTATAGGCAACTAACAAAAGCTGAATTATCATTCAAAAAAATGCAAGAAAAAATGGTACGTATCTACACCGCAACTAAAATTTTCCATTTAATTATAAATTCCCTACCAACATGGATAATTTCAACTTAGGTAGTTATAATATATCTACATTAATAATTCTTTGAACTAAAAAGTTCCTGGCTGTAAAATTTGCATGTTATGTATATGTATTTACGTTGGTTTATGCAGCCTCGATTTTAAATAAAAAACAAATTAATTTGTTGTTCGATTTTATAATTTATTCGTCAATATTTCGTACCTGTTTTGGTACATTTTCAAATGCCATTTTTAAATGATAAAGTAAGATGTCTTGAAAATGTACCAAAACAGGTACGAAATATTGACGAATAAATTATAAAATCGAACAACAAATTAATTTGTTTTTTATTTAAAATCGAGGCTGCATAAACCAACGTAAATACATATACATAACATAATATATCTACCTCCCTAAAAGTAAAAGGCTATTAAAAAAGTTCTATGTATGCACAGTCATTATTTATAACGAAGAAGACCTTCCTTTTAAAAATTTTGAAATTAATGACCAAATATCAAAATCATATTAGGTCTGGTAGGTACCTATCAAATTATTTCAAGCTCCTTTTCAATCACTAATTGTTTGTAGGTAGATATCTGGTCTTCCTTATGATTTCTAAAAAGGCAACTAATTCGAAACTAACTTATCCTAAAAAATTTTACTAATAATTACTTTTGTATTTTTATTTTAGCAAACGAAACGAATCATGGATAAAGCATCTACCACACATAAACAACGTGTAGAAAAATTCAATGAACATTTGGACACCTTGACAGAGCATTTCGATATTCCAAAAGTTTCTTGGACAAAATAAATGTTGCTTTATTGATTTAATTCTTGTTTAAATTACTTATTTTCGTATTTATCATAAGACTGTATTTACTGGGAAAAAATAAATTAGAAAATAATTGTTTAATAATAATTATAAATAATATTAATCAACAATTTCCACAGCAACAGAGATCGGGTTGTCCCAGTTACTAAATCGTGTAAATGTTTTTAAAATTGTAATGTCAAAAACTGACAAAAAAAAAAGCCAACTTTAGCAACAACTTTTCTGTAAACTTTTTGCACGAGTTTGATGAAGGAAAATAAATTAAACTTAAGACAATACAGTTGTTTTTATTATACAATATTTTAGTTTAATTTTTAAGATCAAATTATTTGGAGTACGAAAAATTATAATTTACTAGCGTTCCTTTGTTTTTTAACTCTGCTCAAAAATTTTACTATTATTTTTTGTTTCTTAAAATTAAAATATAAACAAATTAGTTTTTAAACTTAAAATTTTGTCAATATTTTATATCATGTCTTATCTATCTTATATCTTATGCAGTATAACCAGTTTAAATGACCAGATGTACATGCTATATGTATTAATGTATTTGTAATTTTTTTATTAAAACATTACTTTTCAAGTTTCCTAATAAGTCCAAAACTAAATGCTTTATGTGTGTATTTTATTAATAAGTACTATCAAGAAATAATAAGAAATTTTAACATGTCTTAAATCAAATTTTAAAAGTTGTTTTATTTTAGTTTATTTCTATTTAATCAAAAATGTAGAACTAGAACAGATTTTTCTTACAATTTCTTATATACATAAACTACAAAAAATAGTCAAAGGGATCATAACCTTGATAATGAATGATAATTATACTTTTCCGTAAGAACAAAAAATTTAGTTCAAAATTTTATTTAAAATTTTATTGAAATTTTCATTAAATTAGAAATGTGGTTCAAATGAATATCATTTATGAATTATGTCCATCCAAAATTAATTCCAGTCATTCGAAAAAATTTATTGTTAAATGGTTTATAAAAATTTCTAAGTCTTTCAATGGCTCTTCCATCAATAATTGGATGACTACGCCCTTTTGTTTTACCTTTAAAAAAAATTATGTTACATTATGTACTATTAACAAGAAATAAACAAGAAAAAAAAAATATTTGGTTAGTTTAATTATTCTTATTAAATAAAGATTCAAAAACTAAGATATTTTTTCTTTTAAAGTTCAAGAAATAATGTATTTTTAGATCAAAATCAACATACCTAAACAATGTGGAACTGGACGCGATTCAGATTTCATCAAACAAGGAAAACCCTTAGTTGTATTAAAATAAAAATGTTTTTCGTTCACAATTTGTTTTAGACCTAAAAAGTCTTGAACTCTCTTTAACTCTTCAGCAGGATCAACTATAAGACGCTCACCACTGATAAATAAAATTTGTTCTAGTGGAAAATACTGTAACCATTTTTCCAAATGTTTTGCATACATTCCAATTTTTAATGGTCCCCAAGACTCATCAACGCTGCTATATGATCCATTGAACCCATCCACAAAAGCTAACTCTTCAAAATTTTTAATTTTTTCGTTTGTTTTTTTACTCGCTGCTTGAGTATAGTCCGAAATCTAAAATTTTTTAATTTGGTTTAATTATTAAAGAATGAATTCAAAATGAGTCCATTGTTGAAAATCAACTCTTTTAAAATAGGTATAAGTAAATATTCATAAGGCTGAGATCGGAGATGCTATTTAAATAATCAGGATAAGAGATCGTAAGAGAAATTAAATTCGTAACAGCAGTTTTTATTTGTCGTACGATTTTTTCCTCAAGGTGATATTATTGCAGTATGTAAGAAACATTAATTATAATATTAAAGTAAGATCTTTCGATCCATGTGATGTGTTATCGATATTGCGGTATCTCTGCTTAATGTTAAAATACAATGTATAATCAAAAATCCCTACAAAATATTTGTTCTTATCTGTCAGTGAATTATAGGAATTAACGGATTTGTAATATAATCTCAAAAACTAGTAATTTCGGCAATTGAAGTTTTGAAGTTCAAAGTAGATAAAGTAAAATTTGGATAACACTTATTTTGATCTGAATTTCTATTAGAATATTTAAAGAAAAAATTCTTAGCTCGTTGACCTAATGCGACCTATTGAGTTATCTAAGCTAATTTTCTCATTTCAGTGTTAAATTATTAAGTAAGGCGAGTTAGAAATGTAAATGATTTTGATTTTTACTTTGATTATATCGCTTTCAAAAATAATACATATAATAAATACTCACGGCTCTTGTTACTGGATCTCTCACAACCACTAACAACCTTAAATTCAAAACATGTTAGTTATTAAAATTGTTAAATCACAATAATAAAAATTATTTTATTAACTTAGTTCCGGGATTCATATGAAAAACTCGTTTAGGAACTTCTTTAGTGACAAAATAACTCGGACTTTTTTCCATAGTGATTTGACCTTCAATTGTATATGGCATTCGATAACGATACCAATCTAATCCTCTTGAATAATGCTTATCAAAAAAATGTATTTCAGAGCCAGCTGCTCTTACATCGGGATGAAGCCTGATAAACTGGAAGTAAATTAAAATAAAAACATTAGAAATCAAATTAATTTGTTTTTTTTTTTTTAATTTTATCAGCGAACTTCTAATAAAGCTCTGGTTCCCGATTTTTTAACTCCTATTATTAGTCCATCTGGCAAATGTTTCCATGGTGTTAATCCGTTTTTCCTTAAAAATCTATATTTTGGTGAAATTTCAATAGTTTCATTTAAAGTTAATGTTAATGGTACTACTCTAACAATTGAACCTAGTATTTTTATAGTAGAAGAAGACTCAGTGCTTGCTAACGAAAAAACTTTTTGTATTTGATGCTAAAATAATAAAAGAAGAAAATTTCGTTATTAATAAAATTAATAATTAATTATATTAAAATTAAAATTTATTCTTATATACATATACGTATATTGTAGTCTATTAGACAACAAATTAAAAAAATACATTTATTACTTACTTTATCCAATATTAAAAAACATGATTTAAAAGTATAAAATAAATAAAGTAATAATATTAAGAAAAGTATAATAAATATTATTATACGATAATTATTATTATTAATTGAATTTGATGTTCTCAAAAACATTGTGAATACATTCTTTAAATTTTTCTATTAAATATTTTAATATCAAAATTCTTTTTTTAATTTAGTTCTACAATTTAATTTTTAAATATCCATTGTTTCATAACTTTTTTCTGTTTTACAATATTATTATTACAAAAACCATTTTCTTTTTTTTTTTGAACAAATTTCTGATAAAAAGCGAATTAAAAAAAGAAATAATAGATGTTAGAAAAAATAAATAGAGAAGAAAAAATCACAAACTATGTGAAAAAGGATTTTCCTTAAAATAATTTGATATTAAATTTTTTTGAAAAAAAAAAGCTACCTATTTGTCAGAAAAATATAATACAGAAAAAAAGTATATGTTAAAAGACGATAATAACATTGCTGGGAGGATAAAGGAAATGTTTATCATTATGAAACTTATATATAACTAACATATTATATACGTTACATTTATTTCAGTATATTAATATATATATATATATATATATATATATATATATATATATGTAATTATGTATATACAACTAAAACATATACATCATTTCCCTCACATATTATAAAATTCTTTATCAATTGGAATTTGGAAATTGTGATGCAAAAAGAAAGTATTTATACGGATATATTGTCTCGTGTTTTTCTATTTTACCGGTTTTATTTTTATCTTTTTCTTTTCGTTGTTTGTATCTGCGCATTTTGAAAGAAAAAAATTTTTTTATAACTTTCTACTAGATGTAAAGTTGTTAAACTTTATTTGGCATTCAAAAATTAAAAATAATTTAGTCTATAAATTAAAAAAACTTATTCGTATATAAAATTGTTGAAATCAAATCGAGTTTATATTAAATTAATAATAAAATTCGTCAGTTAATTTTGACTTTACGTTTTTTATTTTTCGAAAATAATATATGTATTACAATCAAGATAAATTTATTATGAGATACACTTTTAAAAAATGTTAAAATTTAATTTAATGTTAATTTTCAATTTCAATAATATCGTGCTCCAACATATGATCTAATAGTTCGGTTTCCCTAAAAATAAATCAAAATGATCTTACAAGTTTCATTAAACTTCAGTATTTTATTTACAATTTAAAATTGATGCCACATAACCAACAATTTTCATCAATATTATTTTCATAGTGTTTTTCATTAAAATGATATAAATAGGAATCAAAATCTTTGAATTTCACATTACATTCTTCACAGCGTCCGTTTTCAAAATTCTCTACACAATCAAACATATGATCTTTCAGCGCTAAGGGTAAAATAAAATATTTATTTGTCTTAATTTTTTTAAAACTATTTCGTTTCAGCTCTTACATCTTTTTTGCACAAATTTTTCTTTGCACTTATGACATTTGTAAGCTGCTTTATGTGAAGGATGCTGCTTAACGTGTTGTTTAATTTGTAATCTATATTTAAAAATGAAATTAGAATTACTATATATTTCATTCGTTACCTTATTATTATGGGCTTACAGCAATAAACAAAGTAGTGTAAAAGTATACAAAAAAAATTTTTTTGGTAAATAATTTATAATTACCTTGAGCAAAACATTTTATTACACTGGGCACACTTAAATTGAACATTTCCAGGTTCATGTTCTTTTTCATGTTCTTCTTTCCTTTCTGCGGAAAAAAAACTTTGTTTACATCGTAAAGATGGATATTTCGCTCTTTTGTCTAAGAATTGTGAAATTTTTTCATCTGACGGTAATTCCCTTGAAGTTTCGGAATAAATCAATGCATTCTTTTCATGTTTTGAAGTTTTTGCATGTCTTTCAATGTGATGCATACTATTTTCCATTCTCGTAAAACAATACCTACAATGAGCATCTCCATTTAATTCACACAACCACGGCTTGTAATAGTCTAACCAATATTCTTTAAATCTTCTACTTTTCATTTTCAGTTCCTCACAATTAGTGTTATTATTGTTACTGTTATTTTTAATAACGTTTTTCTTAATTTTAAACGATTTTTTTGACTTTTTCTGTGATGACTTAAATTTGTCATCTGAATAATCATCTTCATCTGTAGGGTCAAAATCGACATCACTTTCGCCAGAAGAAAACTTATCTGGAAATTTTTGTAAATTTTTTGAAGTATTTATTTGATGCTCCTTCTGTTTTGAATGTGTCTCTATTTCTTCAATAGAATTTAAAATATCACACTTGCATAAATTACAATTTGCTAAACCTTGAACTTCAGATAGCCAAGGCTTATATTTATTTAGCCATATTTTATTGAATTTATTTATCCTAAAAATAAAATTAATATTATTAAAAGAAAATATTTCGTACTATTTTTTTTTTGTTTTTTTACATATGCTTTTTGTAGAGAATTTTATAAGCTACAAATTTGTCAAACAAAATTTTTCGATAAAAGTCCCTTGTATGCCCGTAACTTTTTTACCGGCACAAGTATGCAGCACAAAAAGGTGCTTGCAAAAATACAGCTTTCTGGAAATTATTCCGAAGTAAAACATCTTTATGCTTACGATTATAGTTAATATAGGTTTTGAGTTGTGTATAACTTAGTAAATAGAGTTGAGTTATGTATAACCATTGAGTAATAATATTTATAAGAGGGTCAGAATTCATACAAGTAAATTTCAGAATTTTTTTTTCAAATAACTCAAAAATGATGACAATATTTTCAATGTATTGAATAAAAATTTCATACTCAAATGTGTTTATTCTTAATACAATAATAAAAATAATAAAATTAAGAATAAACACATTTGAGTTAAAACGTTTTACTCAATACATTCAAAATATTGTCATAATTTTTGAAAAAAATTTACTTGTATGAATTCTGTCCCTCTTATAAATATTATTACTCAATGGTATAACTTAGTAAATAGATATAATACACAAAAATTTCTTACTTTTTTGAATTACTTTTTTCTTTATTATCAAAATTTTTAATGTATGGATATTTTATTTCTTCAACTGTCACATTGAGAAGTTTTTTATTGGATTTTATTTTTTCATTTGTAAATGAATTTTCTGTACTATTATAGTTGTTTATGATGTCACTACCGACATAACAATCATTATTATCAACAGTTTCTTCTCTCATTTCGCTTAATAATTTTTTATACTCAAAATCATTAATTTTTTTTCGTTCTTCTTTTGGCAATAATTTCGAAATATCATCTGTTTCCATTAATTCAAATGAATTTTTCTTTTTTATTGTTTGCTTAATTTTTTCATTTGCATTTTCAATAAATGTTTTTAATTTCGAATTTGATGCAATAGCTGTTAAATGGAATTTATTAGTAATTTTTAAATAAATTTGACAACGATTACAAATTTTTTGCGGCAACCCATCATCTTTCTCAATCTAAAAAAAAAAAAACAAAAACAAAATATATGTATATGTAAAATAATAGGTAGGTATATAATACTAAACTTTTTTATTATAAGAGAACCTCAAGTTTTGGTTTGACTGAAGCTCACCCTTTGGCATTAAAACGACCGAATTCAGCCAATTAGGTAGTTTAATAGTTATTAGCATTTAAAGACGGACAGACAGAAAAAGAAAGGAAATAGATAAAAAGTTGAAAAAAATTATTTTGTTTGTAAGAAAAAAATATTTTTGTTTTATTTTCAAATTATTTCCAATGAAAATTATATTAGTTTCTTTTTCTCATCTTGCACTAATTGAACTTGGTCATAATTTTCTAGAATTTGGAATCATCTCAAATAAAATTTAGGTATATCCTACTTGCCTACCTAGCAGCATGAATAAGGATAAGAATAATTTATCTAATAAGTTACTTACTACCTACCTACCTGAATGTCGAAGCACTTTAATGTTTCAATAAAGTTTATATCAATTGTCACAACTCCTTTTGTTTGCAAACAAATCCGACAAATACTCTTATCAAATTTCAATAATACCATTTTTAGGGGTTTCTTTTTTCCAATTCCAATATTTAAAATTTTATAGAATATTGCAGAATTTTTTGGCTGGCAAACTTTTTGCCATTAGATTAAAAGTGTTTATTTCACGTCCTCCAACTGAAAATAACTTCAAAATTTTTGTCCACAAAAATATGATAATAGAGAAATTTTATAGTTATAAAACTATTTATTTATTAATTAGCACAAAAAAAAAACAAATTTAATTTATTTATTTATTAATCAATCACACAAAACCAACAAAAACAACATGAATATCATCCTCTTCATTTGTTTACATTTACTCCATGAATTATTGTAGAAATCACTCTTTTTATTTTTGAGTGAGTTTATTTCGGGCGGGTGTCCTTATGTTTTTTAAAATGTTAAGCCAAGCAACGAAAATCGATTGTTAAAAAAAAAAGAGACTAAGAATTTATGTATCCATTAAATGTGCTTGATAGTCAACAGGTTTTCTACATTATTTTCTATAAATATATTTTTATTCCAACTACATACATGGTATAGAAATGGTCTTGGAATAATATGTAATATAAATAGTAAATATATACCTCTACCTATTGCCAAACATAGAAAGACATAGAAACACAGACCTGAATTTCGGAACATGACATTCGTTAGGTAATTTGTTGAAAGTTTTTAATAACGGAAATTAATAATTTTCCAATTATTTTTGGATTTAATAAATTATAAAATTAAAAGATGTCTAGGTACCTATATTAGTACCTATGACTGATTTTGTGTAAAAATAGTTTTTTCTTAATTTTCAGAGGTAGGTACTTATATGTTTGTTTTTAATTAATTTCACAAACTGAAGCTATAAATCAAGGATGATCATCGCCTATGCACTTGTACCACATTTGTTATTGTAATCCCACTTTGTTTATATGAATAATAAAACAGAATAGGAAAAAAAAAACCCTATGCACTTCATATACACTTCGTGCTTATGTAAGTGCATGAAAAAAAATATTTGTATTTCGTCTTCGCACTTCCCATTTAAAAAAAAAAAATCATTCGCACTTTGAATAGGAAGAAAAAAAAAACATTTTTTCTGTATTTATTTTTTTCCTTCTTTTTTGTGCATGCACTGTAAAATGCGAAATTCTTATTTATAATATTTTCTGATCGCAATTGTGTGATTGATGTATGAATAATGTAAATAAAAATAAAAGGACTGCAGAAAATTAATGTTAATTTAAAAATTAATATGAAGAGGATTATTTATTTGCAATCAATTTTAAAGCAATTAGCTCAGAGCTTGATTTGGTTTGTAATTATTAATCGTATTTTCAAAGTTTTCATAAAAAAAATTTTAAAAATAAATTTTTTTTTTAATTATTTTTGGATTTTAAACGAAAATTCTAGAAGAGGATGCTAAAAATATTTTAAATTACATTTAAAAATACCAAAACTTGACTTTAAATGTAAATAAATTCGAGCAAGAGCACAATCAAGTTGCTTCGTAATATGTTGCATATGTTGTTTTTTGGAAAAGTATTTTGTACGTTGTTATTTATTATATTACAAGACGAAAAATTAATTTTTAACTGTGTATTTTTTCCGTGTATTAATAAAACATGCCAAAAATTTATGATGATGGTAGTAAATGCACGTTCAATCTTAAATTTTGGGCATCACTGCTATAAATATTCAAATACTTTTGTTTTTTCCAGAGATAAGCTTTTTTTTTACCAAAGTTTAGAATAAAAATGTCCAAATTAAATTATTATGAAAATTTTTTTTTTGAATTATAATAGCGTTGTCGCAAGAATAGAAAGTTTAGAGTTTTTCACCTTTTTGTTGGTACATACGAATATTTTTGCAAAACGAAATACAATTTTTCAATAAATTTATTTTTTGAATAAAAATACTTAAAAGAAAAATTCCATCATAATATTTATAAAAAAGCGAACCAAACTTACTTTGGAAATCAGTTTTGGATGCACAATTAAACTGTCACAATGATTTAGTTTAATTTTTGTTGATGATGAATAGTGCGGTATTTTGAATGTTTTTAAGAAGTATCGTTTTGAAAAAGTATTGGATCAGTAGTCATTTTCTGAATTTATATATATTATAATCTTTAATCGCGTAATTGTTGATGAAAAAAAAATATGATGGATGAACGCTAATGTTCATAATAAAATTTATGCTACAAATTACTCATTTTTAGAATTCTGCATGCTGAATTAAAAATTTCTAGGCTTGCTTGCACAAGTTTGATGAGAAAATATTATTTCAAATCTAAGTTATAATTTTTGAAAAAAAAAAATAAAAAGCATTTTTTATAGATAATAATGTAAAAATAAAATTAATTAGATATCGAATTTTTCATTATCAAAAATAATTCCATAAATGAATTTGAATTAAGTATGTGTATTAATACTTCATAATATGTCCACTTTAAAAAAATTTTATTTGATTATACCGTAATTTTAAAGTAAAGCATAGTAAAAGTATAATAAATGAAATATAGATAAAATTCATACTTTAAGTATAGATAATTGTAATTTAAATTTTCGTATATAAATACAAATTCTTTTTGCAATTTTACTCAATGTATGTTTTCATTAAAATATGTTTGCGATGTTTTAAATGGCATTTATGGCTAAAATATAATGAAATATCTTACCCTGGCATTCAATATATTATGTATAAATATATAAAAAGTGTCTAACGTTTTGTTAGTTTCAGCTGATATTAGTTTGTCGGTAAACGTATGTAGATTATTTTTAAAAGTGCTTTTTTTCATATTTGTTAGATTAAAATATTTTAAAGGAATTCCAAAAAAAAGTTCATGAGTTAAATAAAGCTCAGACAAATATGTAAGTTCATACAACTGCTTTAAGTAGGTCTATTTCATAGAATTGTTATTTTCATATAAATTTTATATGAACATTTTATATAAATTAAGCTAATTATTTTTCATATCAAAAAAAATTTATGAACCTATTCGTGTAGGTTTATTATATTTTTCTATGGTTAAAGAGATCTAATGCCTTGTTCGCAACGAAAAATATTTCCGAAAAAAGTGGAAAATTTCACTTCTAAAAGAAATTTTCATACTTGATAAATGGAATTTTAGTAATAATAAATAATAAATGTACGCAATTAGAGTTAATAAAAATGAAAAAAAATGAGAAAAAAATTATTATTAGAATAATAATGAATTCTTTTTAGATGATTTCTTCACATATATTTACATTTAAGAATGAATAGAATTTTTTTTTTATAATTTCATATTATTAAATGAGATATCAAAATATTCTCAAATGTTATTTCGTTCTATTGCGTAAAACAGCAAAAATATAGTAAAAAAAAATTATAAATACAAAATTATTTTATAAAAATTAATTGATTTTAATTTTAGCTGACTAAGAGTAAACTACGTTTTTTTTTTGTGATAAATAACGTTAATAATAATGGTAACAGAAAATAATGGAATTACAGTTCCAACTTTATTAGATAAAGAATTTTTTAAAAATGCCTTGGAAAATGGTTTAAATTCCAAAAATGTTTTAATTAATAAATTATCATTTTCAATGGGAAGTGGTGGAGGTGATAATTATTGTAGTCAAATTTTTAGAACAGTCGTTAATTATAGTATTGATGGAAAAAAAGATGAAAATATTTCTTTAATTGTGAAGTACATGCCAATGGATGGGAGTAAAGTAGCTTTGGAGAGTCTTCAAGTTTATGAGCGTGAATGTGAAATGTATTTTGATATAATTCCAGAATTCCATAAACTAATTAAAAATAAAACAATGTTTGCTCCAAAATGTTTCTATGCTGTTAATTCTCCTGTTCGAACAATGGTATTTGAAGATTTGAAGGAATTAGGCTGTGAATTGGGGGACAGAACACAAGGACTAGATGAAGAACAATCAAATTTAGTTTTAAAAAAAATTGGAAAATTTCATGCACTTTCAATGGTCTTAATAAAAAAGGTAAATTAATAGCATTAAAAATATGTATTAAGAATCAAATGAATTAAAGTAAAACGGTCAAATCAGTATTAATCGATGAGTTTACTAAAAAAAAATTGCAAATAATAATAATAATGTGAAGAAATATATTACTTAATAAGAATATAATTTTCAGAATCCAGAAATTACGAAATCCTTTAAAAAATCAATGTTTGATGGTGCATTGTCTGTAATGAAGGATACAGTTTTTCTTGGTAATGTAAGGTATATGCAAAAATTTTTGTCAACTTGGCCGAACTTTGAATCAATGGTGAGCAAGTTAAAATTTGTTGAAGAAAATTTTGATGCTAAATGCCGTGAATCTGTTACATTACAAGAAGGTGGTGTAGCAGTATTGAATCATGGCGATTTATGGATTAATAATTTTTTATTTAAAAAAATTAATGGAAAACCAGTTGATGTAATTTTTGTGAGTATTAAAAAATAATATTTAATGTAGGTTTAAAAAAATACATACCTAATTCAAAAGCTTTATTAACCAAAAATTCATTATTTATTTTTATTCATAGGTGGATTTACAAATCGCTTATTACGGTAGTTTAGGAATAGATCTGAATTATTTTCTTAACAACAGTGTACAAATCGATGTGCTTAAATCAAAGCGATATGAATTTTTAAGAACTTATTATGCATCATTCAAAGAGACATTAGAACAATTTAATTATAGCCCCATTCCAAGCTGGGATCAAATAAGGAAAGAAATAAAAGCAACAGAATTTTATGGATTTGTATCATTTGAAACCGTTTTGCCTATAATATCCCTTGACCGCGAGATCACAAAGGATAATTCATTCGATAGTTTGTTAGATGGAAATTTATTGGACAATCAACGAGAACAAGTTTTCAAAACAGAGAGAATGTTAAAAACATTGAAGTATTCATTGGATCGTTTTGATGAATTAGGAGTTTTAGACTAAATTGCTAAATGTGTGAAAATATTTTATATAGTATTAAATTTAGTACAATGTGCCAACAGGCCTAATAGTTTAAATAAAATTGTATTAGGTTTAATATCAATAATTACTTTAATTAAAAACAAATCATTGATAAAGTAAGCAGTCACATTATTATATTAATCATTAATCATGCATTGAAAATTAAAAAATTCAGGTACCTATACTATTTATAATAATAACAAGAAACTTTAGCGCTGAAAATTAATTATTTTTTATGGAAACTATTAAAATATATACAAAGATTTAAATTTTTTCCCAATTTTTTTTTAAATCTATATATATTTCACTTTTTATCATAAGGTTTTCGAATCATATCTGAATCACGATTTAAGAAATTATATGGAGTGCATAGCGAGAATGATGATATAGCTGATAGATATTTAAAATGACATTGATTTAGAATACACAAATGGTTATGTTGAAATAAAATTGGAACAGTGAATAAATAAACAGTCGATTCTTAAGTGTTCCCAAACACTTAAGAAAGATGAAGCGCTAAAAAAAATTATTTCCAAAAAAATCAAAAATGTTTGTGCATCATACACTAAAATAAAAAAGATAAGCTAAATTAAGCCATTGGGCCCAAAACTCTCTTATAAACGTTATCCCTCTAAAAAATTCAGGGAAAATGTTTGTGTGAACCAGTGCTTAGAGGCTGAATCTTATCACTTTTACAAGGTAAATTATTGTAAGAACGTATACAATAATTTTTATTCTAACTTCCTATTGCATAATAAAGTATTTACTATATACACGTACTAGATATATATATTATGTAATTAATTAATTATATACATATATTTATTTAAAAAATACTTCATTGTTGTGATAAAATAATCTAAATTATATCCATAATAAAATTTGCAATTTGTTTATCAAGTTTGTTTAAGTATGCGTAGTACATGTTGTTTTAATTAAGAGCCCTCCACGTGAAATTCTGTTTTCTATTTCTGTTTTCTATTTTTGCAGTTTTTTTTGTTTTATTTTACATAAACGGCCGTGAAAAATGCGACAAAAATTGTACGAAAAACACCTCTACCAGAAAATCACAAAACTATATTTGAATTTGATTTCTGTGCAGAAACTGTAATTTATCAAAAAATTAAAAAAATTCTTAGAAATAAATGAAATTAATTAAAAATTGTAAATTCAATAATAAATTTAAAATTTCACGTCACCAGCCCTGGAGAGTGGTATTTTAGCTTTATTTCTGCGTTTGAGATTTTTTATTATCTTTTTCCTTTACTTCAGAATCCAAGCAAATGTGTTCAAGTTTTTTAAATGCTCGTTTGGGCCAAAAAACTCAAAATTTAAAAAATCCGCCTCACCTACCCTGGAGCCAGTTATATACTCTCTAACATATCAAAAAATCACTTCAGTCTAGATTGTAGTAATCCTACAATCAAAGTCAAACTAAGACCAATTTTTTGCAATTTTTCACAATGAGGGCTCTTAATACGACGTTATATGTTTTATATGTACAACATTCATGCTTAACTAAAAATGGAAAACTATGGTTAATCTTTAAAATAGATTATGAGAAAATTTATTAATTTTCAATAAAAAAAACAATTATACAAATTTTGTGTTTTAATTTTAAATAAAGCCCTGTAATAATTTTTACTGGAAGAAAAATGTTTGAACTATGTATAATTTTCCGAGAAATATTGCAGTATTTTTTCAGTACAATATAATGTATGTAATGCATATCGTACTCAATACGGGAATAATTAAATATATAGTGAGCTCTTATACTATTTTTATACATAGAATATTAATTATTAATTTTCATACATAGAATTATTAATTTTTCCAAAAAATTATTATTCAAATCAACAAATTATTGACAATATTAGTCTATTCATATCGATGTTCCTATTCAATAACTAAGTAGGTTCTTTAACTTAAGATATTATTATGCACGTGTTAGAAAATAGTACCTTAAAAATGTTATAGTCCAAGAGCTCGCAACGTAAGAATTCACGTGATTTTAGCAAGGCTCATTTTTTAATATAATGTTCCATACTACGGTGCAGGACGCATAAAGGTAGTCTGGCTGTCAGACGACGTTGCGTTTACCCGTGGGAGCAGAACCAAGTAGGTAAAAAAAATGCAAAATTACATGAAAAAAACAAATTACTTTTAAATGACATAGGTCTGGCATCCATTTAGCAACGGTATTTCCGTCTGGCAAATTGGATGTAGTATATATAAGATCCAATCTATAACATATAAAAATTTCAGCCTTGCTAAAATGACGTGAAATTGAAGTTTTTTTTGTTATAAATCAAGGTCTGGCACGGTCTTAACAACTCCGAAGCCGTCTGGCAATGATGCATTAACATTTCATATAATAAGCACAAACAAGTGACATAACTAGAAATCGTGCTATTATCACGTAATTTTGCATTTTTTCTTTGACCTACCAGGATCTGTTCCCACGGGTAAACGCATCGTCATCTGACAGCCAGACTACCCTTATGGGTCCTGCACCGTAGCATTTAACAATATTTTAAAAAATGAGCCTTGCTAAAATCACGTGCCAAAAACGTTGCGAGCTCTTAGACTATTATGTTCACCAAACGATTATGCGTAACATAATATGAAATATCTTTTATTCTATTTACTTATAAAAAATGTTATTTTTTAAAAATAGAATATAATTTCTTGATTTAGTAAAAAAATTAAGTATACATAAGTATTCTATAATATAGATAAATGGTAGTATTAAGATAATTCGTTAATTAATAGGAATATTGAATATTTATTCTTACATACATAAATATCCGCGAATTTACCTACCGCTGCTCTTGTGCATACCAAAAATTGTTAAACTTAATTTTCGCATCACACACATCTGTTGATTGATTAACTTCATATTTATTCACGTAATTTTTAATATTTTGTACCAAATTTATTCTGATAAGACAAAAAAAAACCAAGTGATTATGTCATAAAAAAGTTTTAATTTAAATACTTAAAATTTTGATAAAAGTTTTAGTTGATTTTCATACATCGGAAATATAACAAGTAAATTATATTATAAAGTATAATAATGGGTAAAGAATTGAACGGGTTAATAATTCCAGATGAATTGAATGTAGAATTTTTTTTAAAAGCCTTAGAAAGTGGTTTAAATTCTAAAAATATTTCAATTAATAATTTATCATTTTCAAACGGTAGCGGGGGAGGTGAGAATTATTGTAGTGAAATTTTCCGAGTTGCAATCAGTTATAACATTGATGGAAGACATGATGAAAATATTTCTTTAATTGTAAAATATATGCCAATAAAGGAAAGTACAAAAGTTGTGGAAGATTTGAAAATGTATCAACAAGAATGTAAATTGTATTTTGAAGTTGTACCAGAGATGCATAAATTACTTGGCTACAAATTAGTTTTTGCCCCAAAATGTTTTTATGCAGTTGATTCTCCTGTTAAAACTATGGTTTTTCAAGATTTAAAAGCTTCTAGCTACGAGTTAGGTGATCGAACCGTCGGTTTAGATGAAGAACATGCAATTTTAGTTTTAAATAAGATTGCCAAATTTCATGCAGCTTCAATTGTATTGGCACAGAAAGTAAGGACCACCAAATCATTGGCTTCTATGTACATTAAGTTTCTGAATATATAATATCTTGCATACTGAACTTCCGATATTATGTTTATTTTTCAGCAACCCGAATTAGTGACAACTTTTCCAAGATCATTTTTTCATATTGATTTAAATTCTAATAATATGGATGTAGTTTTTTTGTCAAACTTAAATTTTTTACAAACATTTTTATCAACATGGCCAAACTATGAATCAATTATTAAAAAACTGAAAAACATTGAAGAAAATTTCAAAAAGAAGGGCCTAGAATGTGTTGCACCAAGAAAAGATGGAATATCTGTTCTAAATCATGGCGACTTATGGGTTAATAATTTTATGTTTAATAAAAATAGTAACGGAATGCCAATAGATGTAATGTTTGTAAGTACATATACTTAAATCAGTTTAAATTCTTATAAGATTAAAATAATATTGTATTTGAACTTTTATATATTTTCACTTAGTCGTAATATTCATTCATTAACTTTTTTTTTCTACATATATGTATGAATGTACTTGCTTCAATATACTCAAGTTATTTATTTTATAGATAAACACATGTGCATGTACAAGTACATCAGTGTACAAACGGACGTATTAATTTAAAAATTATTTTTTGCCAGCTTTTTTTGTTTTTGAAGGACAATTATAATTTGAAAGTTTTTTTAATTTTTGCTTTTTTGGATTTCCCCATATTATTTTATATATTAAAATATTATATAAACGGTATAGGCATGTATCAACAGTAAATAATTAGTTTGCTTAATTAGCTGGTTCCATCCAATACCTAAAAAATATTTTTTAACTTTAATAGAGAAAGAATTTTTTTTTGCACTAAAAGAATAATTTTAAAACATTTATTAAAATCAACACAAATTATTGTGAATAATAATAATAAACTATTAGTTATATTAAAATACAATTACAGATTGACTTACAACTTTCATATTATGGCAGTTTGGGAGTTGATATCAATTATTTCCTGAATAACAGTATTAAAATTGATGTATTAAAATCAAAAAGATACGAATTATTGCGCATCTATTATGCGTCACTGAAGAAAACTTTAGAAGAACTAAATTACTCTCCAATACCAAGCTGGGATCAAGTTCGACAAGAAATTCGTTCAACTGAATTTTATGGATTTATGTCATTTGAAGCAGTTTTACCTTTAATAGCTCTTGATCGAGAATCTTCGAAAGAAAATTCAATGGAGACTTTTAGTGACAAAGACAAAATGGAAGATAATCGAAGGCAAATTTTCTCTACTGAGCGCATGTTAGAAACATTGAAGTATTCTTTGGATCGTTTTGATGAATTAGGAGTATTAGATTAATTAAGATCTAATGAATAAAATAATAAACTAACACCGTATGTATATAATATCATAAAGGAAGTATAAATAGAGGAACTAGTTCCATACAAAAAATTCGAATAAAAAAAGTTGAACAAAATTAGATCAGACCCCCAAGCTTTTATTTTTTTTAGAATATAACGCTATAACGAGAGAGCTTTATAGCTTTTAAAATATTTTTTTATAAAGCTTTTAAAAATAAACAAAATATTTCCTTTATTATAATTGTATTTTAATGTTTACTAGTATTTGTTCTCTATAAAAAAAAAAATTGGGTTACATAAATGTAAATAAAAAAATTATTTTTGAAAGCATTAATAAATTCATTTTATTACATGTTTAATTTACATATCGTCGGTCTCGTGCATAAATCACGAAACTGTAATTTTGGCCGTTTTGACCTAATATTGTAGAAAAATCATAAAAAACTAAAATTTTAATATGTTCGCAATGACTATTTCTATTTTCCCGAAAATATCAAAACGTACTAAAAAAAAGAAATTTAAATCCAATTTTCTCAAAACTATGTTTTTGCAGTTCCGTGATTTTTGCATGAGACCGACGATGTTCACATTATTTTATAACATTGGAATAATGTTTTTTTTGTTTTTTATTTTGGTTTCAAAGTATACTTTAACTTTGTAATAATATCCCTTTTAAAAATTTTGAGCCTTTTATTATTAAAAGTGTTAATAACAACTCCAAAAATTTAAATCTATGTTCATAACATTCGTCTGTTTCGGTGAACCAGAAATCATATTTTTTTGATAATTTTATTGCGTACAAACAGCATTGCATACAGTTTGTTAAAATTCTTTTTTTTATAAAAATGTTGAGCAAAATAGTTATCAAACATTTTTATACGAAATCTGGTAATTTCAAACAGATCAAATAAAATATTTCCAAATCATTGTCATAATTTTTGTGATATAAAAATTGTTCTGATTTCAATTCAAGGACATCATTAGTTTTTTTTTATTTTTTTTTTTTTATGATTGGGGTCGATAGAAGATAACTTGTTTAGCCGACTACTTTTTATGGAGCTCTAACTTCATAAATTACTAAATTATTTAAGTGAAGGTCGCGCATTCAAAAAAGTGCGTTTACCTACTTATTAATAAATAAAATAAATGAATAAATATTTACTTTATTTTATTCAAATTATTTATACTTATTTTAATTCCGTATCCAAATTGATAAATTTCCAATAATAATAAAATATTCCGATATAATTTTTTTAATGTCCTTATATTTCAAAATTTAAATAGTTAAAACAAAGTTCATGCAAAATATTTTAATATATACATTTATTTTAAAGAATGAACTAATTAAACGTAAATTCACGATAAAAATAAAACAATGTCTCCCACTATCGTTTAAGAATATTTTATCCAAAGGAGATAAAATATTATGACATATTATCTCTTTATTAATGTAAAAATTAAATTGCAATATATATATTTATTGATTTGAAATAACTTATGATAAGGATTTTATAAATTTCAATAAAGACGAAGATGCTAGTTTTAAAAAAAAAAATCATAGATGTTATAAATTGATATTAGCACACCATAACAATACATAATTTAGACACATATTTTTTCATTTATTCATTTGTTATGATTTTTCGCACAACTACATTCGAATTTTTAGAACTTTGTTGTAATAAAACTAAACATCCTCAAAATAGAAAAAAAATTAATGAGTATTACGCGGCGTTTATACTAGATGTTTTTGAAGATTATTTCGAAGATGTTTTTTGAATGTATTTTCGTAAAAATCTTCGAAATAGTTTTCACTGTCCAGTCTAAAATCTAGATTTTAGTCGAACTAAAATGTGTCAATTTTTAAATAAATATAATAAAGTCATGGACACGAAGTCGATAAAATTGGAAAGGAAATAAGGTTGGCCGGTAGTGAACATAATTTTATTATCTTTTTCAGCGCCTTTTACCTACTATTACAAAAAAAATAATATATAGAAATTAAAATTTATATAAATAAAAATGTATTAATTATTTGAATACAATTATTTGGTTATTTTATTTAAACTGCCTATTTTAATAATTTGAAAACAAACAAATAAGATTCATCAAAGATGCGATACAATTGAAGAAAATAATATAATATATAAATGTAATTTTTATAATTTAAATATTATTATTTATTTTGTTTAATACGAAAAACTATTTAAATATTTGTCTATCTCTAAATAAATATTGAATTGAATAAATAATATTTATTTCACGTCGATAAATTAGCAGTCGTTGAAGAAAATTCTTAATTTACACAGTCAGCTGTGAATTGAGTCGGCATCGACATAATCAAATAATTTATTTATGTTTTCAGTTTTCCTTTTATTTACTTTTTATGTCTTGACATTTCCGCTTTGTCAATTTTTTTTCGAATTTATTTTTTTCTTTTTATTTGACAGAAAATAATTAACATTTTAAGCAAGATTTTTAGTCTAGACTAAAATGAAGATTTTTTCGTTTTACACAATTTTTACACACACATTGTAAAAACATCTTCGAAAAAATCTTCAAAAACATCCAATGTAAACCCCAAGTTAGAGAAAATAGAAAAGCTTTTTTGCTTATACATATGTTTTGGGGGTCTGAAAAAATAGGAAAAAAAATAAAAACGTTATTTTAAAAAGTTGTTTGACATAGTTACTCTATATTATACTTCCTTTATGATAATATATATTACTCCAAAAGCTTTGTTGAATTGAAAGACAGAATAAGAAAAAAAAAAAAATAAAGATAAACCAGAAATTCTTGTTTATTTTTATTTATTTAGTATTTATTGCGTTATAATAATTAACTTTAGAAATACTAAATTTAAGAAATTACTTAATTTTCATCACACTGCACTAGTAAAAATTGAGCGATTAGCACATGAATATATGAATAGAGTTCTGTTAATCGAAATTTTATTAAGATGCTGAATTGTTCATATGGTAGTTATTTACTATTAAGAATATAAACAGATGTTGAAAATAAACACTAATCATTCTACAGTGTTCTCATTTGGATTCCAGAGACAAAGAGCTTTGAATAAGAAAAGTACTAGAGATTGATCATTTGAACGGAGCTTTCTCTTTTTGGGCTTCGAAATTTCCAATAAGAATGTTAGGGGGCAATTACTGAATGTTTGCATTAGATGTTTTTCTATACAAAAGAATAAAAGAATGCAGTCTAAAATTCGGGAAGGTAATGAATTTATGAAAATATAGTTTGGAACTGAATCCGAAAGGCAAAATGCGAAATACATACAAATGTGACATTTGAAAAAATTGGGCAATAATATAACAAACAACTTAAAAAAGAATAAATTTCGTTTAATAATGTATTACTTATTAATACAATAAAATTAATTAAATTAAATGCCTATGATAATTTTTTAACTGATAAATAATCAAATAATGATAAAGTTCATAATTCAAACAATACTATTGATGAGACATAAAACAATTATTATAATATTCCCTATATAAAAAACGTTTATTCAAATTGTTTAAAATTTTTTTGAACTTTTAGAAATTACAGGTTATTAAATTTTGTAAGAAAGGGTTGGTGCGAATTGGCTGATACTACCAATAATATATTAGATACCAAAATGTGAAACATTTATTAAATAATTTTTTAAACGTTTTATATTTTATTAAAACAACAAAGGTTTTTTCATAATCTATGTTACTAAATGGTTTGAGATATATACCTATTACAAACAAAATAAAATGAAACATATACCATAGTTTATCAATTTTTTCATACTAAATTTAAAACAATTTTCAGTATGCATAGCGACATTTCGTACTATATCATCTCTGATACTACCAAATCAATAACTAGAAAAAACCTAAAGAAATACCAAATTATTTTTAAATTTATTTTTAAATATATGTAAATACAATATGATCCCCGGCGTAGATGAAAAGACAACTTACTATAAGATATGAAAAATTTCTGAGTTAAATATAGTAAAATGTATAATATAATATGTAATGTATAACGCAGCTAAATACTATAATTAACTAATCCCAAACTAAGCGTTGAGGGTCTTTTTTGTTATTTTCAAATGTTGTAAGTACTTACTACACTCTGGATTATTAATGAATTTAAATCCTTTATAATAATCTTTAAATTGTTATCTTTTGTTTTAAAATAATACGCAATTACATTTTTAATTAAATAAAATTACAATATGTGCGAGAAATGTACTAAATATATATTTTTTTAAATTTGTATGAAACTTTTTTCATTTAATTATTTAAGCTTTAATTTATCAATCAGTATTTTCATTTTAAGTGCACTTTTTATATAAGGTTATTGTCTTATACTTATACCTATATATTATATAAAAATGTATTCATAGACTTTGTTAGAACTCTTCTCTACTCTACAATGCTATAAATCAAATATTTGTATTGTCGAATTTACTTTTCGATATTACTGTTGGAAGAAAAAAAGTAAGGAATATCAATTTAAAAAATTCTCTAACGAGCGCAGTGTATTTATTTTAAATTATCGCTACTCCATTTCACGGTTATTATTCCCTTTATGTTTTGATTAACTAAATTGAATATTAATATTTTGAATTTTTATAATTTTTGAGAATTATTATTAATATGTAATTGCAATTGAAGTATCTATATTTGTTTTTATATCGTGCAAGAACTTCTTTTGGATAAATTATAATAACAAGCTTTAACAAATTAAAAATTTTTGAAACATATTATTTAAATGTATAACATTTTAATATATTTTATTAAATATAAGTTAAAATTGTATGAAATATTTGTGTATTGTTATTAAAGTTGTTGGCTCGTCTTATCCAAAATTAGCTCTGTGGCATTGAACAAAAGAAAAAGACGAAACAAGGTTTAAATTTTATTTTTTGATGTACATAAAAGATGATTAAATCAAAATTAATGGTTATAGGATTTCAAGAAGTTAGACAATCATGTCTTTAAGTAAACACAAACAATATTTACTATTAACATAATGATATATAATAGTATTTGATAATGACTTATACAGTTTCTACGTTTTATTATTAATCTGGCTAATTATATGTATTTGTGCATATATTTTTAATTTCTTTTTTCAATCTGAATAAAAGATAAATTCATTCTCATTCATTATTTTTCAAAATGTGTATAAGATTTAGTATTCAATGGACCGAGGACCTGCTAAAACACAAATAATGTTAATATTTTTAATTTTATTGTTTGGTTATACATTTGAATTTGGCTTAACTTCGTCAGAGGCAGAATACAAACTTTTCCAAAGTTTTTTCCAATTACAAATTTTTCCAGATAATGCTCTTCATCAAATATCGAGGCGTTGGGTTGAACCAATAAATGACACAAATAGTTTAAACTACAATGATACATTATGTTTAAGTCATGTAAATCGAATAATTGGTGACATAAAAAAATTTGAAATATGGGCATTAAAATGTAAGTTAAGTTTAAGTGAATGGATATTTTTCTAAAGCTTGGATTAGACTTTGATTTGACATTAAAGAAAAATTTCATTCTTATTATAAAACAAATGATTTGATCCATTAGAGTTAATCCATGATTTTGTTTGGCTGTGGTATTAAAAAATAAAGATATATGTCTGTAGCATGAAACAAATAGTCAGTTAATGTCGATAAAATTTAGAAAGTTTTCTAATATCAAATTTTAAAAATCATCATTTCTTAATGGGTGATTCAATATTCAACGTATAATCAAGATAATATTATTGTACGTGTACCATTTTAGTTATAGATTCTTGGGGCAAAATCCCATCTGGACTATTAGAAGGACATTATAATGATTATGGTAATTTTGAAGAATGTTTAAATACTAAAAAATCTTTCGACGGCAGCCCGGGTGATGAAGTAATAATTGGAAAATATTGCACGTTAAACATACCTAGATTGAATATTTCACACACATTTAAATCAGGACTCCGTGTACCAATTGAAGCTAATAATTTATTACGTGATGGTATGGTATCTCTTGGGATTTGTGTTCCAAACTCTTGTAGCACAACTTTTTTAAATAAATTAGGAAAAGAATATGTAGAAAAAAAATTCAATGTAACAATTGGAAATTCAACCATAGTTAAAAGTGTATGCTTTGAAAATAATACAAATGGCCTGGAAATAATCGATTGGATTGCAATGTAAAAAAATTATGAAAAAATATAATTTATTAAAAATTTGCAATTGATTTTTTTTTTTATTTTTAGCGTTTTGTTTGGATTAATTGGTTTTCTTATGCTTGTTAGTACTATTTACGAATATGTTAAAATGAACACAAATAGTAAGTAAGTAACTGATATAGAGGTAGGTATTTTTTAAATTGCTGTAATTCATGAAATAGTAAAATTTTATATATACATTCTAAAAGAAATTAAAACAAATGAATTTGTAGAATAATATTTATAAACCCGTATCACATCGGTATTGATACCATTCATAATCTTGAACGACGTTTGGAATAGAATTGATTTACAACTTAGTATTCTTTTTTAAGCTGCCAGTTTTTTAAACACAGAGGCGCAATCAGAATATATCTCGTTCCTACCCCATTTCATATTGCTCATAACTCTCACAAACGCCTAACTTAATTAATTCGAGTATAGAATGGTTTAATTTTTAAATTATAAAACAACAGATTTCTTGAGGCATGAATCTTATATGCAGTATAAATAAAAAATACATATAGTACATTAATATATTTTAGAATCAATAACAAAAATTTTCATTGCTTTCTCAATAATTAACAATGGTCGAAAAATGTTTCGAGTTCAGAAGAAAAAATCTTCTGATTTTATTGAATGCATGCACGGAATTCGGAGTTTTTCAATTATATGGATAATACTTGGACATGAGTATTTTATGATCAAAACAATGGATAATATAAATCCTTTAGCACTAACCAGTGTCAGTTAAATTTTAGATTTATTTTAATTTTTTTTTAATTTTTAATTTTTTTTTATTATTTTAGTGGACACAGAATTTACGATCTCTAATTATTATAAATGGTGCATTACCAGTTGATTCATTTTTCTTTTTAAGTGGTTTCTTGGTAGCATGGAATGGTTTCAAAAATTTGGAAAATAAGTAAACAAAAAAAAACTCTTTATATGCCTATATATGTAATTCTAAAATAATTCTAAATTTTTATTTTAAATTTTTAGAACAGAAAGATTTAATATTCTTACCATGTATTTTCATAGATACATTCGCTTAACTCCAGTAATTGGAGCTACAATTTTATTTGTGGTAAGTATTTATCGTTACTTAGGAAATGGACCACTTTGGAGCAATCGTTTTACTGAATTATGTGAACAAAATTGGTGGTTGACATTATTGTACGTACAAAATTATGTACATTCAACTGAAATGGTAATTAATAAATGAAATTAATTAATTTTTTATTTAACATTGACACGGTGTGCTTAATTTCTAAGCACCTTATCACAAATATTTTAAGAAAATGCGTGATATGTATGTATATTTATACTGCAAATTTATTTTTTCTGTAACGAATTCATTATCCACCCTTTAAAATTATTGGAATTTTGTAATTTTATTTATGCTTTTTTTTTTACAATTTGTTTGTTTTTTATATTTATTAACTTAAATTAATTTTTTGTTTAACATTTACACGGTGTGCTTAATTTCTAAGCACCTTATCACAAATATTTTAAGAAAATGCGTGATATGTATGTATTTATACTGCAAATTTATTTTTTCTGTAACAAATTCATTATCCACCCTTTAAAATTATTGGAATTTTGTAATTTTATTTATGCTTTTTTTTTACAATTTGTTTGTTTTTTATATTTATTAACTTCAGTTAATAGTTAATAATTAATATTAATTAAAAATCAAAATATTATAAGCGTACCTCAGTTTTTAACTTATAATTACGTCACTTATGATAATTGCATGTCTGGGATTTATTCAAACTGGTTGTTATTATTATAAAGGAGAGCTTTTGAGATTTTTATTTTTATCATTTTAAGAAGCCAATATTAATAATATTATATGCCTAATTCACAATAGTTTTTTTTCATTTTTTATTTATAATATAAAGTGTATAGGACATACTTGGTATTTGGCTGTTGATTTCCAATTATATATTTTGTCACCAATTTTAATCATTTGTTTATATAAATGGAATAAAAAATTTGTGCCAGTAATTTTGCTATTAATAATATTATCAGTTGGATCAATATTTGGAATTTACATTACAAATCATTATCACACTTTGTTTCCGACTACGTGAGTTTTTGTGTTCATTTTGTTAAGAATTATTACAAAAATTTGAATTTTAGCGAAGAAAATGTTCAAAGAAATCAACTTTTATACACTTCAACACATGCTAGATGTTCACCTTGGTTTGTTGGTTTTTTGATGGGATATTTTATGTATAAAGTAAAGAATGAAGATATAAGATTAAATAAGATTTTAGTCTTAATTGGATGGTTAATGTCTTTCTTGATTATGGTGGCAGTTTTGTTTGGTCCTTATTATCGGATGAAACAAAATGGAGGTTCAGTAGGTGTTCTGGAAGGTGCGACACATGAAGCACTACGAAGACTGTCCTGGTCGATTGCAATAGCATGGATAGTTTTTGGATGCCAAAAAGGATTTGGAGGCCCAATCCGTTCAATTTTATCTTTATCAATTTGGTATCCACTTGGAAAATTAGCATATTGTCTCTATATTGTTCATTATCTAGTTCAACTCGTTACAATTGGAAATGTTCAAACTAGTTCTTATTTTTCAGATTTTGATATTGTAAGTTATAGCAGACACTAAAATTTTCAAATGAAACAAAAAAATATATTTAAGGTACTTAGATTTTGGAGTGATTTTGGTGTATCAATATGTGTAGCGATAATTGTAATGCTAGCCTTTGAATTGCCAATACTTGAATTGGAAAAATTTTTCATCAAAACACAAAAATTGGAAAGAGAGCAACCCAATTTTTCTCAAGAAAATCTAGTTTTATAGTATTAGATTTAAGATACTATTAAATTATAAATGCTCACGTCTTACGTACTGTTAAATCAGAAAATATTTTAATTACGATAATTATTAAGATACCTAAAAATTTAACCGAATTTTAATTTTTTATGAAGATAATTTTTAAATTTCAACCACTGAACATTCTAAAATAATGATATCCAGCAAACTGATATTTACATTAAACATTTATTAAAAATGAGAAAGATGAAATTATTAACTCAAATTAAATTTTGTGATAGTTTGAAAATATAATCCCTGTTTTACTCTACAGTTTCTAGAATAAGTTTTTCAATATTATAATAAAATATATAATGTATTTTACTTGTAAGATTGAAAGATGATTTTACTTAAATGTACTAGAAATTTTATAGATATAACAAATAGGAATTTATATGTCCCGATAAACCTTGTTTTGTCTTCAAAGAATTTTGTTTTTGTTTTTCCTTTTTTTAAAAGACATAAAATTAAATGTCTCTTTCGAAAGACATTTTTTTTAATGTCGTAGTTATAGAAATTGTCTCTGGGTTCAAACTTAACCAACTTATGGTCCAAATATTATCTCGAGTGGTTCTTTAGTTTTAGATACAAATATATACAAAAATTAAAACATGGCATTAGTGGACATTGCCACCTATTGAAAAAACGTTCAAAGTACTTTTTAAACCATCTCAGTAATATATCAAACATTCTTTGACATTATAATCTTATTATTATAGAGTTTATTAATATTATATTTGCTGCAACTTATTTGTATGATATATTTTTATTATAAAAATTATTTTCATCTCAATGTGTAATGAAAATATGTAATGAAAATAAAAAAATCGGTTTTTTTTTTTTATTACATTCAAATATATTTTTATTGATTTTATATAATTTTTATTTTAATTTGTATAATTCAATTGTATAATTATTATTCTTTTTCTTTTATATATAATATATATAATATAATTAAAAACTAAATAATAATAATAAATTAATAAATTTTTTTTTTTTAGTTTTGTTTATTTTTTTTTTTATTAATCGATTTTTTTTTTCTTTTTTTCCCTTTATTTTTAAAATAAAGTTTTCTTAAAAAATTGTTTATTATTTTCCTCTCAAAATTTATTATTTTTATTTTAATTTAATTTCTAAATTGATTTTACTTAATTATTAATTTATTTTTGTTTTTTTTTTTTTATTTTTTTTCTCTTTGAATTTGTTTTAAGGCTAAATAGGCTACAATTTTTTATTCATCGTAATTTCAATTTGTATTTTTTTTTTAATTACTTTTTTTTTTTTTCATTATTATTATTATTTATTTATTTATAATATAAAACATATTTAATTTTTTACATTTTTTGTATCGTTTTGATAATTATTTTCTAAATAAAAATGGTAAAAAAATTTATTCTTTTTTTTAAATTGTATGAATAATTTTGCTGTTTTATTAATTTATTTATTTATTTTTTTCATGAAAAGGTCTACTTAATTTTTAATAATTTTTTTTATATTAATTAGGTATTCTAGATTTTTATTTCTATAAAATTTTAAATTAAATAATGTATAAAATTAATTAATTAATTTTTTTTTATTTTTGTTTTGTTAGTTTTTCCAATTTACTTTTAAATGTGATGTCATCAAATCAAAACATGAAAATTTGACTTTCAAAGAAAAAAGTTTACATCATGTTGTAATTTAAATTTTATCTTAGATTAAAAATGTTTATGTTTAATATATAATATAATAATATATATATATGTGTTGTATTATGATGATCTCTATGAAAACTATGCATAATATAATATATACTAACTATAGAGAACTAATTTATTTAATTACATTATACATAAAATATATATTACAGTACTTATAATTTTTATTAATATAGGGACCGCGAGATAGATATATTTATTTAGATTTCTTCTTTTCTTTCTTTTTTGGCGTAAGATTACTATACTCTATATACATACATTAATTATTATATATACGACATTTTGTAAAGTGTATGCGTTCACAAGATCAAAGAAAAAAAAAAACTAATTCAATTACATATAATCTAACTATAATCTAATAAAAAAAAAAAAAAACAACAATAAAATAAAGTCAAAATATTATTCTTAGCATTTGATTGATTGTTTTGGAAAACAAAATTATGCTATTTATAGATTTAGATAGAGAATCATTATTTGCATGGAACAACAAGATTACATTTAATATACATACTGCTATTAGCAGGAAATAATGTAGTTTTTAATTCGCACAGGAATTTTGAAATTAACATTAAGATTTGAGTAATTATGTCGTTAAGTGTATTATAGTAAATTCGGGACCAAATTGAAAAAAATATATATTTTTTTAAATCTGGAAAGTTATTATGAACTACGAGCGAACGTAAAATCTTACGAAAATCATATTCTCAAATTATATTTTGATGGAGTCTAAGAATAGAAATTCATAAAAATAAAGAATTAACTTATTATTCTCTTGAACGCGCCAACACTTTTCTGTGCTTTCTAGTAGTTTTTAAGTTTTTATGGCTGTGATCAATTTTAATATTTTATTATTTCTTGTGTTCTTGTCGTGAATTGTTTCGTTCACCAGTGCATATTTGTTAAATTTATAATTATAAATTATAATATATATATATATCCCAAATGACCAGATTAAATTTTCATTTGAAATACGATTTTAGTCCTAAAACCTTTTCGATATGATTAAACAAAATTTTTCTTACACTACAAAAAAATCAATTTGAATTTTTTTTTTGTGATTTTCCCAAAAAGAAAATACAAAAAAAAAATGTTTTTGTTAAATTAATGTTTAAAATATCCTACGGTTTTTTGAAAAGAGACTTGCACACAGAAAACAATTTCATAAATTTTCATATGAATTGGTGCTGTGTTAAACAACTGCAGTGCATTGTTGACATGCCGCCAGTTCAGAATTGGGATATTTTAAATAATTAATTTATTTAATTTTTTAATCATAATCGCTAACTACACGAATAATTACATATTTTATATAATTTCATCAATAAAAAAATATCTAACCTAATTTCTCATATTATATGTATGTAGGTATTTACAAATAATGATTTTTTTTAATAATTACATAAAATTTTGACTTTAGAAGATCATCATTAGATACTATTAGTACTTAAAAACTGGAAAAAAAAATTTTTATACAAAAACAAACTGTCATTTTTTTTTAGAATTTTAATAGCGCGCTCTACCAATTTTGATTAAAAGTAAATGAATATTTTTAATCGATTTTAAGTCGCCATTTCATTTTAAATTTAAAATTTCGCGCGTGTAATTTATTGAAAAATTTCAATTAAAGACGCAAATTCTACGCCTTTTTTTTTTCGTTAATTTTATTTTTAACATATTTATATGTAATATTATTATTGGTGTTGTAAGCGATTAGCATACTATTAAAGTAATCAATTTGTTTATGTCTATTATTTAATTTTGTTTTTATTAATTTTCATTTAGTGATTAAAATGTATTAATGAAAATCATGATTTACGAAAATTTTTGTTACTTTTATTAATAATTATGTTAAAAATGGCGGCAGTTTAGAATTCATTTATTTCATAATGGAAAATATTATTTTTTAATTAATTTTAATGTTTTTTTTTTTAACTATAATTGCCAATAATAATTGTTTACAATATAATTATAGTTCAATTAAAAAATCATAAATTATTTATTTTGGAATAATATCCAAATCTAGATAGTATGTACTTTTAAGAACACATAATATTAGATATATTTGTGCCTATATTTATTTCGATTTTTTTTTTTGCTTTATTTTACAATAATATTTTTAAATAACACTATTAATTTGAATATTATTTTCATGTACATTTGACAGAATAAGAGAGCGTTATTCTATTAAAAAAAATTTTCTAGCTATATTACTAGTATTTTACTGTTTCATACATTTTTATTAAAAACTACTGTTTACTACTAGTGTTTTATTATTTTCTGTTATTTTTAAGCACAGCCAGCGTCTTTCTATTTTAATTAAATATTAAATTTCTATTTTTATTTACATGAAGAGACGCTAATTGTTTCATAGATTCATTAAATTAAAAAAAAAAACAATAGTGCATTTATTGATTGTTGAAAGAATTTTTCTTTATAGTAGACTGTCTTGATTAATAATAATTTTTTTTTAGTTATAAAATTAATTAAGAAAAAAGAAAATTTACTTTATTTATTAAGGGCGCAGAAAATTATTACCTAAACATAAAATTAATTATGTGAATAATAATAAAGTAAACAAGAATCTTTGACTATGAAAAAAAAAACTTATATTTGTTGCATTTTTGAACTACATTTTGTTATGATAAATTTAAAAAAAGGGAGTAATAAAATAGTATTGTACAAACTAACTACAAAAAATACATTTTGCAATACAATAGTGTTTGCTATTTTGAGAGCTGAATAAATCAGGATAAGTGATATAATTTTGAAAATTACAAATTTCACTATTTTTAGCTTTATTCCCATGATTACTCGGGTAGCTTTTAAAAGAATTAATTATTATTTTTTTTTTTTTATTTTAAAATATTTGATTTGTTCGCCTTATCTTGCCTTATATATAAATACACATTATTTTCCTATATATATACGTACATAATATAATTCGCATCGAGATATAAATAAACTGTATTTGCCTTAATTGTCAAAAAGAAACTTAAAATTAAAACACGTTCAGTTTTGGTTATTGTTCAAATTTTACTTTTTGCAACATTATTTGTGAATCTTAAGATTCAATATTTTTCGATATCGACAAAAACAATATTTTTTTTATTTTCTTTAGAAATAAAGATAAGATTCACAATTACCGATATTGAATAAAATTGACGTACGTTTATTCAAATCAAAATAGTAAAATCTCTCAGACAATTAAAATTTTTATGATCTATCAATTTAAATTTAATGCCATATAATGGGGCGAAGGTTAAACAAAATATTTCCTTTTTAAGTAATTTAAAAATTCTTAATCTACATATTTTCTTATTCTTCGAAATAAATACGTTTTGTGAGATATAAAGCAAATTCCATATTATTGCTTTAACAAGCAAATGAAAAATGTGTTATAATTTTAATGTAAAGTTACGACGAAAAGATAAATTATAAAACTTCCTGCCGAACTATTCATTTTTAATGTTTCAATTTCAGACATCCCTTATTAAATAAAAAAAAAAAAAACTTTTTTTGAAATTAAAAACAATATTTTAATCTTTTAATATTTTAAATACAATCATTTAGTATATTAATTAAACTTAATATGAAAAAAATAAAAAAAAAATATATAAATTACAATCGCATACTGATGCAAAAGTTGCATTAATTTATTTTAAATAAGACTTGACAAAGTTATTTATAGGTATATATTATAATATAATTGTAATAATTGAATTTTAATTAATATGGTATAAAAAATATATATTATATAATATAGGTATTATGTATTTTTAATATTGAAAAATAATGCAAAATTAATACAAAATGGATGTTTTGAAAGAAATCATAAAACTAATATTAAACTAATCAATTTATTTTTTCTCTAACAGCCTAAATTACAAAAAAAGATTTTTTCAATTAAAATTTATTTTAATAAGGAGTGAGATTATCAACAAAATGTCCCAAATTTTCTAATAAAAATAAAATTCTTATTTCCTTTCATAGTTTCTTTTTCGAGATATTAAGCGATAAATTATATTCCAAGACTTCTAAAATTTTAAATTTTGTGGCTTTAGATCTTTTTTCTAATGTTTGTTTAAAATATAATTTATATTTATGAAAATTGTAGGAAAAAATAAAATTACAGATAAACCATTAACATCAATTTTCGTTAAGTACTTATCTAATTATTTTATCAAATTTACTGTTAAATTCAAAAATCTCTCTAATTTTTATTCGAATGAAGAAAGTTGCTTGCAGTTGTCTGCTAAAATTTGAAACTTAATTTCGAATATACATAATATAAAAATAAATTAGTTTAGTAGAATTAAAGTAAAATATACAATTTTTTAAAACTATTTGTCGAATAAAATTGTATTTTCAATTATGATGAATAAAACTCTTGGGAGAAAAAAAAAAATATTCCTCACTTTTAACATAATAAAACAATGAACCACGATTAATGTTCAAAAAACTAATTAAAATACAGAGTTTAGGTATTTTGTTGAAATGTAAACAATTCTATAATATTTTGGAATTATTTATTATTTATTATTATTTACTGAAAAGCAGTTGAATAACGAATGATGAAAAAGGAATTATAAGGGCATCATTTATTTATTGCTAAGAATTATGCATATTTCTGTCTGTGTAAAAACAATTTAATTTTTAAGTTTCTAAAAGATTTTCGAAATCTAATACAAAAAAATTGTTAAAATATTACAGAAGTGCACCTACGTGAATCAAATATTAGTCATATTTAAATTTCCTTTTTATTATTTCATATCTTAAATTGTTTAAAATTACTAAAATAAGAAAAATGAATAAACCTTTTAAATTGTAATATTAAATTCTAATGAACATCATATGTTGAAATTAACACATGTAAAATATTTATTAATGCACTATTATTTTTTTCTAATCGAATACAGTACGATTATAAAATAATCGCTATGATTATTTGATCACAAAAATTAAGAAGAAAAATTTCCTTTTTGAACAAACTGAAGATTAAATAGAAAAGAGATAATGTGTACAAAGTTTCAATCTTTTAACATAAATTATTAATATAGTATAAATAAAATATTTTAATTATTTTTTTGGTAATTGTGAGAATAATAATACATTCAAATCCAAAAATACTATATTAAAAATTTTTCCTTTCGAAAAATACAAGTTGTTTAATTTTATGTTTTCATATACTTATTTGAATCCAACTTTAAAGGGACTACTTTTATTATTTTGATGAGACTAACATTATTTAAAAAAAAAAAAGATTTATTTAATTATAATAATATTATCATTATGTTTGGGGATAGAAAACAAATTTTTTTGTTATATTATACTTTTGTTTTACAAAAAAAAATAGTTATTTTTCGTTGTTCAAAAAGGATGGTTTAATAAAATATTATCCTCTCAAGGCAATTTTCTAAGATTCAACAGACAATATAGTTGATCATCTGTTGAAAAATATTTACAAACATTACTATAAATCTAAAAATATGTGTTATATGTATTAACTTATTTTTATAATATTTTTACATATTTATCAAAACAAATTGTAATATTGAATAAATTTTGGAATTTTTTTTTTTCGTATTTTCAATACAAAAATTATAGACGCTGGTTAAGTTGTTTCGTTTTTTTTTATATCTTCTACTTATATTCTTTAAGTATTAATTAAATTCTGGTTAGCTTAAAAAATATATAACTAAAATTAACAAAAAATAAAATGAAAATTAAAAATAAGATAAAATTTTTCAAAAATAAAAAAAATTATGGTTCTTTGGTTGGTGGTTGGTTTTGTGGTGGAATTACATATTTTCTAGATTATGAAAAATTTTATCTTTTTTTTTTTTGCAAATAAAGAAAATTTTGTTTTTTAGGAAAAATTTAATTATTTTTAAAATAAGTGTATAATGTTAAAATAGATGTGCAATTAATTAAAATTTAAATCAAGGAAATTAGAATATTAATGGTAAGAATTTAATAACTATTTTATGTAAAAATAATTTTAAAAATCTAGTTAGAAATGTATAAAAAAAAACTAAGTGTAACAAGCCAGTACAATGTTTATTCCTTTGAAATAAAAAAGTGTTCTCTGAAAATAAAATTTTACAAATTAAAATAGAAATAAAATTTTTATAAAAAAAAAATTGAATTATGAAGTTGAGAAAATTCCGAGAAGACATTGTTTTTAAAATCTATAATAAAAAATAAATATAAAAAAAGTTTAAATTAATTCTCATTTTTACCGAGAAATTATTTTTTGTCTGAATCAGTTTTCAAAGCTAACTTGCACACATACAATTAATTTTTAATGTTGAAATCTGCCTCTTGATAATTAAGAAATAAAAAAATTGTATATTTCGATATTTGATTGAAAGATTATAGCCATTAAAAAAATATAGTAAACATAAATTAGAATAAAATTTCAATATAATGAAGATTTTTAAAATAAAATGCATCAAAGAGTTAAATCATAACAAATTTATTTATAATTAATAAAAATTGAAAAAAAAAAAAAAAAATTAACCTCCAGCATTATAATCAAGTACTTCATAATAAATGTCTAATAATAAAATAACATTATCGTTTTTTTTTTTTTTTTTTTTTTTCTTCTTTTTTCTATAGGTTTATATTATTAAATTTGATTAAAGCTAAAAAAAATTCACAATACTCTCATAATTACAGATAAATCTGTTTCTATATTTCTATCTGCACACATTATCGATCCATCACATTTGAAAATTATTATGTGTGTGTACTAAAAATTAAAATAAACATGCTAAATACCATATTTATGCATAGTTCTGGGTTTTTCTTTTTTTTTTTCTTTTTTTTTTGTTGCAAAACAATTCCTTACTTTAATTAAATTTATAAGGAGTATCTTTTTTATGTACAAAATGAAAATTTTTTTTTTTTTATTTATGAAACTCATATTTTTCTTTATTTACTCAACATAAATTATTATTAAATATGCTTATTATTTTAATTTTTTTTTTAATGAATGTACATATTTATTTATTTTTTTTATAAATAAATGTTTTAATGAAAAAAAAAAAAAATAAAATAAAAATGTGAACAATGTCTATGTACAGCTATTCTTAAGAATTATTTAAAATTTCTTATCGTCATTTAAACATTCAATAATTTATTATTATTATTATTCTATTTTTTTTTTCTTTTTCTATATAATACTATAATAATGCGCATAAAATGTGAAATAAAGAGTAAAAAAAAAATCGTTATGTTATTTATTACACACTATTTTGTTTTCGCTTTTTCAGTAAAATTAAAAATTTAATTTATTTAAAAAAAAAAAAAAAAAAAACAAATGCTAATAATTTAATTTCCATTTCAACTCTTAAAATTTTGTTTAATTTTTTTAATGTAAAATCAATTAAAAATTCATAATGAGACTTTTTGTTGAGTTTATCTTTGGCTTTGGCTATATCATGCGAAAAGAAACAAACATTTTTAATTTCTAAATAAATAAAAAGTAAAAAAAAAAAAAAATAGTGTTAAAAAAAATGGTAAAAGGAAGTAATCAATATGTTATAATCAAAAATGAAGCAATCGAAATCATTTTTATAAAGCCTTTCTATGAATTGCTTAATAAAATTTATTTAAAAAAAAATAAATTAAAAATTCTTATTTCTAATAGGATTAAACTGAATTAAATTTTAATTTTCCGATTAATTTTTGTAACGGAATACAATTTCATTTTATATCTATATACACGAATATCGAAAGCTCTAATTTAAATTAAATCATAGAGTTTAAATAAAAATTGATTTAATAGAAAAATTAAAAATTTGAAAAAAAAAAAAAAATTTATGGAGATAAATTCAAATATGTATGTAATAGTTGATTCAATCTATTATTTCAATGTAAACAGAAATGTTAAAAGAAAATTATTAGTCTATTTATTCAAGTTACATAATTGAAAAAAAAAAAAAAAATTGAAACATATTTTATTGATTTAATTTTTAGAGGTACATATACATTCATTCAATAAAGCCAATCTGATCTTATTATAGAACTTAAATATTAAAATGTGAAAAATATTTAATAAGAACATTAATAAGATGTAAGCCGTTATGCCTCATTATGTTAATAAATTAAAATTAAAAAAAAAAAAAATCTTAATCCATTCCTCAATGGAAATTTTATTTTATTGAAAGTTTCTTAATCAATTAATTCTAAATAAAATAGTGTTTCCAAAAGACTAATTGTGTTCTTTGTTATTAAATTTTTGTAACATTTTATAGGATTTCATTTATTTTTAAATAAAAAAAATTATTTAGTTTTTCTTCACAAAAAGTTCATAATAAAAAACTCTATTGAGAAAATTAATAAATTTACTTTACGTTTGCAAATAATAATTATAATTTAACAATAACCTTATTTTAAATATCTTAAAACTAATTGAAATTATACTATAGTTGTTCCACAAATTTAGTTAATTGATCTTGTGCAGTTAAGGCAGCATCACTTGGTTGACTTCCGTCTGGACCTAATGGGGAAGGATGAGGATGTTGTTGCTGCTGTTGTTGCTGCATATGATTATGCATATCTGGGTGCGGCGGAGGAGCAGGAGAATGTGAAGGTAGGTGATGTGGTGAGGGCTGAGCTCGAGGTGAAGCGGATGGAGCCCGTGGCGATGGTGCCGCACGAGGTGAAGGTGTTGGTTGAGGAGATCTTATTGGAGGCGGTGAGCGAACTGATTGCATTAATTGCTGTTGCATTGCCGAATGTGGTGGACCCATAACATTTGGATTATTCTGCTGTTGCATTAATTGCTGAGGTATTAATCCACTTCCCATAGGGCCTTGCTGTAGTTGTTGTGGTTTTAAGCCTTGTTGCATTGCGTATTGATCGTTTGGATTAAAGCCACTTCCACCCATTCCACCGCTTTGAAATTGTTGCTGCTGACTCATTTGCGGAGCACGTGGTCGTTGTTGGGGATAAGGAGGTGCTGGATAATTGGGTTGCATTTGCTGCATTTGACGCATCATTTGCTGCTGCTTGTACCAAGTCTGATTAGGCTGAAATTTATAATTTTTTTGTATTACAACAATCATTTTAGATTTTGAACATATTTTTATTGATAATAATTTCTACAGCTATTAAAATTTCATAAGTTATAAGTCTTTACTTACAGGTCCCTGTTGCATTCCACCAGATCCACCTTGCATCATTCCAGGATTTTGCATTGGCATTCTTTGATGCGGAGGACCAACTTGTTGATTTGGATTCATAACAACTTGATTCGGATGTTGTTGCATCATTTGATTCATCATTGGTTGTTGTTGCATTCCTCCTGGTACTCCTGGTCCTACACCTCCAGGTCCACCCCCTTGTTGATTTTGCTGCTGTTGCTGTTGTTGTTGTTGTTGATTTTGACTTTGCTGACGAGACTTTATAATAGCAGCCATTATTTGTGGATTTGATTTAAGCATTGCTAATATTTGTGTGTGTCCCTCACTGGTGGGATTATTTTTAATTTTTTGCATGATTTGTGTGAGTTGTTGGGTATTTAGCATATTGTTAGTTGGTTGTCCACCACTACCTTGTTGTCCACCTGGGCCCCCCGCAACGATTTGTTGTTGTAAGGGTACTTGGTTTTGTGGACGCATTCCACCCATTCCACTTACTCCACCCATTTGATTCGATCCGCCAGCATTTACCATTGGCATCATATTCTAGAAAAAATGTTTGAATTAAATTTCGGTCTATGTAAAACTTTACACTCCATATTAAAGTAGTATGATTACGACAACGTACCGTTATTTATTATGTTTGCTGACTATAAAATATGGTTATAATTGGGATTGTTACCCAACTTAAAGGAAATACGATCAACCTTCTTACTACGGATTTACTGAATATTTAAAGTAAATAAAATATTTTTTACCTGTTGCTGCATGGGATTTTGTTGCATTAACTGTTGTTGTTGGGTGGGCGGTCTTAGGCCTTGGTTAACGTTATTTGGATAACGATTGCTGCCCCACTGCTCCATTGACAATAAATTAGTAGTAGGACCGCCTGGGTTGCCTCCCATTCCACCGGGAACAACCCCTCCAGGCACCATTGGTATACCACCTTGCTGTTGAACACCAACTGGTTGATTTGGCACCAATCCACTATTACCACCAACTCCTGCGAACTGACGTTGCATGACTGGTGGTGCCATCTGTGGACCACCTGGGCCCACAATCCCTCCTGGAGCAACTTTTCCAAATCCTCCGTTAGGTGGTACTTGTTGCCGCGCAGCTTCTTCTTGAACCTAGAAACAGAAAGCATTTTTTTTAAATAATTGTTTGCTCATTAATAAGAACAGGTTTTTATATTTATGTACCTGTTTAACAACTTGTAGAACATTTGGCGAAGGGGTTTGCATTCCTGGTTTCATTCCAATTCCTGGATGATGCGGACTTGTCATTGAAACTGGTGATGGTACAGTCGGTGAAGGACTCATTCCTCCTATAGACGGTGGTCCGCTCATCATGTTTGGATTAGTTTGCATTTGTTGTTGTTGTTGTTGAACTGGAACACCTACATTTGTAACCGGAGTGCCCGGTGGAAGAGGAGCTGTTGTTACAGGTGTAATTTGTCTTGTCATCACAGCCATACGGCGTCGCATTAATTGAGCTTGTTGCAATCTACAATATTAAAAATATACATAATATTGATTTCATAAAAAAAAATTCAAAAATTATCTTTTACCTTTGTTGTAATTGCTGTTGTTTTAGTTTATATTTTATATTGGGGCAGAATGGAACGGGACATTTAGCCTCTTGACAGTGTTTAGCATGATAGCAGCATAGCGCAATAAGCTGTTTGCAAATTGGGCAACCACCATTTGTTTTTCGTTTGCATATCTTTGTGTGCTGAACGACACGTTTCATCTTCTGACAAGAAGGTAATCGACAGTTTGCATCGCGACATTGACAAGCATGTACCAACGACTGAATGCAACGTTGAATAGATTGTTTACGTGCTTCTTGAGGATTAGCTTGCTTAGTTTCATTTGGATTTGAGCCATCATCCAAGTCAAAGCCAAGTTTTTCCATCTTATGTGGATGACCAACTTTCTCTTTGCAAACTGTACACAAATCATAATCATCACAAACTGTACAATGGAATCGAGTTTCAACTGCTGTTTTGCAGTGATTACAAGTATACACAAATTTATCTTGGCCTTGATTATGCAACTCGTACAGCATATTTAAAGTACTAAATTGTGCACGTCGTAATGACGAAAATTCAAAATGTTTATCGCGTGCCATTGTTAGGAAGGCATCACGCCCATCCATCAAATCACAGTTCATTAACGGATCAGGGTCTTGAATTGGCTAAAATAGAAAAATAAGGAAATTATTAAATTTATTAAAATAATTTATTTCGAGAGTAAAAGCATTAAAATTGTAGTAAAATAAGTAAAAGTAAGTTTGAATTTTGCAGCATTAAATAAATTAAGTATCAATCACATCATAACATCTTCAGGAACAAAAATTTCTTACTGTTTCGTGCGCGTTTTCTAAAATCACAAAATTTCAATTTACTCCTTCTAAGAGTTTTGTCGACGTTCCTTTTTTTAAAGTTTTTATGCAACCCTAAATAAACAATCTACTTACCGCAAGACTGGCAGCTGATTGAGCAGAATGTAAACGAATAACAAAGAAAACTTCTTTATGCTTTTCCATTGTAGCAAAAATTTTCGTACTTAAATCGTTGCCATTTTGTTGTTCATTCGATTTTTTATTATTTTTACGTTGTGCTGCTTTTGACTTATTAGATTTCTTTGCTTTTTTCTGACCTTTTTTCTTGCCATCACCGCTTGTTTCATTATCTTCTGTCATTGAAAAAATCTACAAATAATAATAAATATTTCAATTATACTAATTCATACTTATTTTTTACAAATGATTTTAGTGCGTGACAAATGATCTTAGTGCAGAAAGGCAGGTTAACTTTTTTTGTTTTTAAATAGCTTCAAATTAAATTAAACAAAATACAATATAAACTATTATTGAAAAGCCTTATTCTTTGATAAAAATCTATAATCAGTATTTTATCATTATATTCAATATTAATAATTGGTGTTTAATTAAAACAATAACTTAAAAATCTAAAATCTAAAAATCTAAAAATAATAGTTAATTAACATTTTTTAAGGCGCTCACTATTTTTAATCAAAAGTTGTCACGAAATTTATACTTACAGCATTAGCAGCAGCTTCCGCTGCTTCCGCTTGCTTGCGTTTCTCCTCCTCTTCTTGATCCAACTCCTTTATACTCTCTTCAAGAACATTCGGCCAAAAATCACCTTCAAAATAAGGTAATTCAGCGGCTGAAGTTAGTTTGTCCTCAATCGCTTGCTTCAAAATATCCTTATAATCCTGTATAGTACGTTCAATCATACCTTTATCTAACATTTTTTTATACCATTCTTGGAGACGTTTTGGTTTTGGAATTTTTTGATCTGGTGGATGACAATGGAATATATAATCGTCACCTTCTGAGGGTGGACATGCCCAAATATGCGCCATTGTGAAACCTAATTGCTTAACATAATCCATGTAACCAAGTAAAATTTCATGATACACAGCAGTACGATATTGCCTAGGCCGAAAGAAGTGTACTGAATCTAAATAAGCTATGTACACTCGTCGTGTATTTGGACCAGGGCATTCTGACCCATATTCTTGTACATGCATTCCAAAAAAACAAACATCAATGCCTTCGACTTCTTCAAATGCGAACAGAGCTTTAGCTCTGTACGGAAATTCTGCACATAATTCATTATTATCGACGAAACGTCTTTTCATACCTTGCTTCACTTCAACAATTTTATCTGATGAAGATACCACCCTAATATGAACTTCTCCTGCACCGGCTTCTTTCTTTTTCAAAAAATTATTTACACGTGTTTCAATATAAATACCCAGTTTCGTTGTGGGTAGACGTTTCGCTGAAAATTTATTATCCTTTCGTTTTTGACCTTTCTTTTTCATACATTGATCGCATACAAAACCTCCAGGCCAAATTGAATCTAAATGCAAGACGCAAATTTGATGTTGCTTTCGACCACAATCTTGACAATCAACAAATGGTTCTAATTCTAAATGATCATTTTTCATTTCTTTAAATTGATCTTTCTTAATTTGGCTGCAAAATAAATTTTATGATTTAGAACATTTAGTGAGTTTTATTTATGTTTATATGTAATAAACATATTTATATAATTAAATAATAAATAATATCAGACTGATGTTTGTCTAATACAAATCTTCATCAAACATTTTTTTTATTATTATAAGCTAAAAAAAAATATTTTAAAATAAATAATGTCGACGATATTTTTTAACTTCCTTGAACTTTTGATAAATTATGAATTTTGTGAGGTATCTGCTAATTTTCTGTAGTATTGTTAATAACAATAAGTTTAACAAGTTTTTAGTTATTTTTTAAACATAGCTTTAATTTTCAATGGGTTAAAGACTATAAAAAACTTTCCACTTCAAAAATGTAAAAAAAAAAGATAAAATTTTAAGCCAGGACTGACTGTGTCTTAAAAGTTAAAAAAATATATATATATATATATATATATATATATATATATATATTTTATATTGAATAAATTTTATTTCTTTAATTTAATAGGTACAATTACAACCGTAAAAAATTTAAAAAAGTTAATTTATGTGGCTATTCCATTTATACCGTATTTTTTACCCATTTTAACTGAAAATAAAAATAACTAAATTAAACTTATATCAAAACTAAAAACTTTCAATTGAAATAAAAAATTAAACAGTAATTTAAAAGTAAAAATTAAGAATAAATAATTTCCGTACTTACTTGTTGAGGTAAATTTTAATTTTGAAAAAAAATTAGAATATTTTTTTCCGAAAACCTAAACAACTATTTTTTTGTTTAAATTTTTATTTGAGTTAAATTTAATCCAAGTTAAATTTAATGTCCTACGATACCAACATAATATTTGGAAATTCGACATTTCTATTGTTTTAACTTTGGGTATGATACATAAATGTGCTTTTTATATCATAATATTTAATTCAAATTTTTATTTTATGTTATTGAATGTTTGAATGAAGATATACCTAAACTTTAGTTATACATAATATATTTCAATTAAAAATAAAAATTTAACAATAAAAATATATATAATACTTACGTTTGTGATTGAGTTGGATCATCACCTAATGTTACTGTATCACCTTGTATATCGTTGAAACATTTTTGGCAGAATGTGTATCTATCAGAAACAACACCATATGCCTTTAGACTACATTTGTATATATACATTAACATACAATTATTTATATTGTATATAATTAATGTACACAAAAATACGTTTATGTAAAATTATGTATTTTATATTTATAAATTGTATTATTATTTTTTTTTTTTTTTAGACAGATCCAACAAGCAAAAGTGTAGAATAATGTCATGATGAAAATATTTTTGGTGATGTTGAAGTTGCGTTATTCAATTTATTTTTTTTGGAAATGTGCAGGAATCAATGTTGTACAATGCGATGGATGCAATTAAAAAAAAAAAAAACAATAATATGAAAATAAAAAAAGGTAGAAATGATACTTTTTAGTGCTACTATTTAATTTTGTATTTAGAAAATAACATTAAGGATGCAATTGTATGTTTTTTAAATGCCAAATCATTAACTCAGACTTTTTTTGTAGGGAATTTTTGGGTAAGAAACATTTTCTGCGAAAATTGTATTTTTTTTGAGGCGAAAAGAACGGAAAGAAAAAGTTATCAACCCAATACCCTTTTCCTTTTATTAATCTTGTGTAAATTAAATCATCTTTAATCTCAGCCTTTACAATTTTCCAGTATTTTCATAAAAATAATGTATGTACTATTTCTTAATTAAAAATAATTTTTTTTTTTTACTTGAACTTTTTTTTTATTATAAAATTCCCAACTTAAATATTTTTAAGGGAGAATCATAACAATGATTCAATAATTTTATTTATATAATTTTTTGTATATTTATAATATATATCTGAGTTGAATCTGAGTGCGTAACCTTAATGATAAATGGCTTAGATTTTGCAATAATGTTATATTTGTATTTTATTTAAATTAAAAAAAAAATATGACTGGGTTTAAGTATAATATTAGATGATTTCTACACATTTAATTTCCAGTTGTTTTTTTTTTTTAAATAAATATAACACATTTGACATTTGCATTAAGGATTTGATCTATGCGCATATAACATTATTGCTAATTCTATTTTGAAATAAAAATTTTAGAATATAAAATGATTCAAAATAAAAATTTTGAATTTATAATAAAATATACTGAAATAGCTAATATTTAATATATAGGTAGGTACATATAAATATATAGGCAATAATCTCAAGTTATTTAATTTCATCTCTTTATATTAGTTAGTTAATTGCTAAAAAGCAAAGCAATAGGGTAAATTAAAGCTTCCTTTTCAGTATATTTAATTTAAAATATGATTTATTTGAAAAAAAAAAATAAAAAATTATTATTACATTTACAATGAACATTTTTATAAAAAATCAAAAGTTTATTCAACATACCTATTTTGATAACTATAATATTTTGCATCTCTAGGTATTGTACATAATTGTTTACCGTAACAACATAAAA